>JAJVSH010000036.1:1107414-1123123 GCA_021460005.1 Tetramorium alpestre | reverse complement strand
ATACTTAAATATTATTATGTTTCAACGGCATGAAACTAATTTACAGACAAATTTTTAATATATAATAACTCGCATAATAACATCTATCAGTAATTATCACTAATTATGAAGAGTTTTTAGTCTCTTCCTTGTTCAGTTCATTAATTTTCCTTCGTTTAATTTTGCATATCTTTCCCCTTTCTCTCGTTCCTTTCTCTTCCACCTAATCCTTACGAACTTGACTTCGCGCACAATACCCTGAATAACTTTTAATTGGCTCTTTCAATTTGCCGTTTGAGCGGAACGGTAGCCAGCTGGGCTTTCTTACTTACGATTAAATTTGCTCGCAGCCGATCGTCGTGGAAACAAATGGGAGATTGCCAGGAATGCGAGGAATGCCCGAACTCTTACACGCGTATTCTTCACTACGATGTCCTTTTCGCAAGCAAACACGGCAAACAAACTTTAGCCTCAAAATTAAACATTAGGAGTTTCTCGTTTGCAAATTAATAAAAGAAAATATTGCCGATTTCTTTGCAGTGTAAAATAATAGAAATCTGATATAGAAATAATATAAAAATCTAAATAAACCAATTTCTAAAGCTACGTAATAAAGCTGAAAGTAATGCAATAGCTAGATAACCCAATTTTAAGAATAACATTAATAAGATTTGTTATTTTTGTGTTGTATTGTTTCTCACAGCATATAAGTGCATTATTAAGTTTTTATTATATTAATATTCTTTTAACATCCACTTTAAAATCCGTCAATATTCATTAAATTTGGATTTAGATTTGGGTTTATATTAAGAAATATTTATTTAAATGATTAAGATTTTAAATTTAATCCTACAATCTTTATTGTTTGCCATAGACAGAATTGATCGAGAAGAAATAACATAGATATAGGTGGAATCTAACGAAGGCATAACTGTAATATATAACAATTGAACAATATTAGTAGAGATAACGGACCGCAAGAGCGGAAATAAAATCGATATCAATGAAAATCGACACTAGGTTTGTAAGCAAAATCGTTTGAAACTCAAACATAGCAATTCCTTGAATCCCCGAAATTGTCCAGAGCGAACGTGCCCCATACCTTTGACTTTGAAATCTAAATTAGAGATCTCCCGATCCAGCGTATTCCCTATTTCCACATGCAAAAGATAACAGTAATTTTCACTGTAATCTAAAACGAACAGTAATTTTCACTGCAATCTACAGCTGCGCAACAAAGCTATTATATGTATAAATAACTCAATGTTTAGCTATTAAGACGTGTATCAAAATTTATGAATGTAATTAAAGCAAGTTGCATTGAGCAAAATATGTAATGAATTTTTGTCAACTAATTATTTTAAAGAATGTAATACAAATTTTGCAATAATTTAGTAAGTGTTTATTCAAAATACAAGTATAAAACTTTATATATCTTAAAAGATAAAAAGTGCGACTCGTTGTGTTCATATTTGGACATAAGTACATGTGACGAGTCAAGCTCGTTTATGGATCTACAACTGAAAGGAATGATAACAATATTGTCTTACACAAGTCGACTAAACATTCTTTAAAAAATTAAGCTGAAGAGATTTAGCAAGATGTATCCCACAGTCGTTCTGAATCCAGGCGTACATTTTCCAATATATTACGTGGGGAGGATGCAACTGTGGCGTAAAATGCCAATATTTCCCGATACAGTAAACTGCAAATCTATGTAACGTTGTTCGCGCGATGTTCCGAACTAATTCCCTGTGACGTATACTATGATCCTTCTGTGAATTATCCAGCTGGTTCAAATGCGCACTTGAATAGAACAAACTGTCGTTATTCTCAACTTTGCAGAATCGTAGTGAAACGTCACTGCCGGTATTTGCTTTATTTTTCTACAAAATTTTCACGCATACCGTTATTTTCCTCAAAAATCTTCCATGTTCAAAACCGATGTGAAAGTCACACGGAGGAAAATCTTCGCTAACACCACACTGTTAAATTGTTGGGAAAAATTCTCTATTTTACTATCTTTCGATGTTTGAGGAACATTTGGGTGACGAATCGATTCGGCTAGGAAGTACACTTGTACCATTGCGAATAGTATTTTGTATATATGTATATACTTAAAAATATCTTAAAAAATTAAGTAATTGTGTATATCGAAATGTAGTGTATTCATCTTGTATAACATTATGCATTAAATTTATTCAATGTTAAAAATGTAGAAGTCTTTCTGAGCTAATTTAAGTAAAACTTAATTATTATAAATAAGAAAATCCGGTGTTTCAATTTAAGATCCTGATTTTAATTTGTTTCAATCAAATTTTTATTATAAGACATGATTGTCAAGATATTTGATATTGGAACATTGTATTACGTAATAATTTTTTATTTAATTTTGATTAAAAAGGCATCTTTCATTTGAAAAGAAACGTTATTAATGCTATAATATAAACGTGAGTAAAATAAAATTTTGATCATGCCTCAATTATTTGTCTTCTAACAAAGTGTAAGAGTGCTAAAGCAAAGTTCATGTGAAACATTTTATCAAGAGATACGAGCAGTGTTCTTAAGAGGTAATTGGATACATGTTGAAAAGCATATCTTCTCGAGGATGAACCTATCTGCCAAAGACACGATCGAATCATCAAGATTTTCGTAGAAAGCTCCGGTCTCGGGAGTAGGATCAACTCGTGGGCTAAGTAATTCCTGGGACGTCGCCAATCGACGACGACCCAACTATTGGACCCTTGTCAAATCGCCGTGGGATCCACCGAGGATCACGTGCATCATGTGAACCTCGCACGTTACATCGATCGACCTCGAAAACGAATGCTAGAGAGCTTAAACGTTACTTCGGACCATTATTGACACAAAAGAAACATATTTCATAACTTTTATATCGTTATTCCGCATAATTAAAATATAATTACGCCTATCTCAAGAGAAAAATAAAACTCTCATAATTTATAAGTATCTCTTTAGTGCATAATTATATATTCCAGAAGAAATCTTTCAAGTTGTGTTCTCAACTAACTAATGATTTTAACTAACTTTCTGAAAATAATAAAAACGAAATAAAAATAAGCTGTGTCATTGTTATATGTGTGTTGTTTTCCTAAAAAATACTGAAAATGCTATTTTACAATGGAAACTTAATTGCCAGGAATGTCAAGCCGTGATAAAAATTTATTAATGTCGTATTCGACTATCGCGACATGTGTTTTCCGAGATATTATGACCGGCAAACAAGGCCAAGCCATGAAGACGAGGAAAAGCGAAACGGAGTGTGGTATTCCCGCGGGAGGAAAAATAGGTTGAGCAAACAAAAGGCGGAGGGTAAACTCTGCGAGAGAAGTCGCCGGGGCATCTCCTGCCCAGGCTTACAAAGTCGAACATTCGAACGTCGGAGCTGAACCGTACAAATGGCGGGCGAGCGTACGGCTATTCTTAAGGCGGTCGCGGAATGTGTCACGATAAATTAGCCCACGTCACGCGATCTGAACTTTTCCGAGTTTCATCGAAGTGCGAGAATCACTCCGTCAAAGAACGCCACACGTGAAGGATATCGGGAGCGAGAGTCGAAAAATGTGAACGCGAAATTCACATTCTTCGATCGAATGAGAAAGGGAAATGCCGCATAACACGTTATAGTAAAGATCATTCAGCGTTTTGAAAAATTCGCCAGTATTATACCTTTTAAATCTGCATCTTGTGAAAATTTTATTTTTAAAATAATAAAAGCAACAACAGAAACAAAATTTGAAGATTATGAAAATTATCGCGAAATGATTAAAAATTTTTGAAACATAGTGATAGACAAATAAATTTTGCTGTATATTATCATGTGTTAAACACGCATCAAATATCTTTGATATTAATTAATATTTTTAATATTACTGAAAGTTGATTGCTTTTGATATTAGTGATTTTTATCAGAAAACCGATATTAATGAAACATAAGGATCTTCGAAATAAATTATACATATAAAATATTGCGTGACACTATTTTAAGAAATGTTTGTATTTTCTAATAAGAAATTATGAACTATTTAAAAATAAGAACTTTTAAAAAAAATGCAAATTTTATTTAAAGAGATTTTGATTAAATTTCTGTCTTATGGAGAAATCACGTTTATATTTAATAGTAAATAACTTTTGAAAACATATTCGACAATAATAATTCAAAAATATAAGTAATTCCTACATATTTTTTCTCCGCGCGCATCTTTTCATATCTTAATAGTACTTTAAAGGCTATACACCTACGAGGGTTGAATTCTGAAAAGATTTAGGGGGTAGTTTAGCCGTTACGGCCGTTAATACCCCGACATTAATCTCATCTTGTGGCTTCCAAAGTACAGCGAGGATTTCATTACTCCTCAGGATGGTATAAAATTTTGATCAGCGTACATCGTTTATATTGATTAATCAATTATGTGTCAAGCAGAGACGGATCGACGAAACGATAAGTATATCGCGTATACGTAACTATAACTAAATAATATATTATTCAAAATTTTCAGAAATATTTTTTAGTAAATCCAGGGTATTTCATATACGTATATATATAATATTGATTTAAAAGCGCTGTAGTAATATCACTTGCGCATCATGAAGTAAAAATCTTTCAGATCCCAAACAGCACATATAAATTCTGAGAATATTACGGAGAATATCACAAAAGTATAATGAAAGGAATAATGTAGAGATATGTTTTCAGTATATTAAATATATTCTTAGTCTATATTCTATAGAATATCATGTGCTATTAGAGATAAGACGAATGTAAATAGTGACAATCATTTCAAGCGTATCCTTTATTCAGTAGACCTACAATACAAATTGCAAATAATTTAAATGTTCCGATATTTAAACGTCATATATTTATCATCAATCAAAGATATTTGAAGCTAAATAGAGTACGAGAACCAATTTTAAGTCAGGGCACTAGCTTTATCTACCAGATAAAGACTATGACATACTTTCGACGAACGACAGCTTTTAGCAAAACATTCACGACGAGCAGATAAAGCCGAGAGAATTCCGTCTAACCCGCTCCTAGTTACTTTTTGCTGACCGGTTTTTCCATGACGAAAGGAAGGAAAGAATGTGAATGGTCTAAAATAGCTAAAGATTTTCTTTATAAAAGATTCCTCTCGTTATGTTCTAAGCTTGTGTGTATATATATATATATATATATATATATATATATAAAACGGATAATTTTAACAATTTATATGAAACATGCTTTAATTAAGTTTTTGATGGTACTTGATATACTTTGTCATGTCATTAAAAATATATCAAAAATTATTGATAATTCTTTCATGATAAATTAGAAAATGCCCAAAATTAAATCATTTAGCAATATAATTAATCTCAATTATAATAATCATTCAATGTAACAATATATTTGCGATGCTATACATATATCTCTGAATTTATATAAAAAAGTTTTTTCTTAAAATAGAACTTTTACCAAGAAACTTTTTTCTAAATATTACGAAGAAAGAAATGACTCGTTCATAAAAGAGTGTTAAGTTACCTCTAGGATGTGTATCATAACTGATACCATTAGGATCAAATTATAGACGGGCGTGTTCGATTACTACCTACCGGACGTCAGTAATACATCAAAGCGAAGGGAAGGAAGAGACAAAGCCAACATAGTGTCTATTCTGTATCCACGTCGGGTATTACATCGATCCTCAATAGAGGTGAGTGATTTATGCGGATGATATAATCACGACACTACGTCAATAGAAATGATTTCTCCATCTCTATTGAAGATTAAATCATTCTAAGTTCGCTCGCAAAGATTTGCGTTAGCCAATGAAATATGACATAGTATTATAAATAAAAGTGGCATTGTCATGTTGCTAAAGTCACTTTGGACTTGATGAATTGATTAAGTCACTAAATTGAATTAAATTAACTTTAAAGTAAATTTTTAGATTTTGAAAGAATTACTTGTAACATATCCAATATAATTATTAATTTTATTTTATATCTTGCTTTTCTTACTCTTTATTAAACCAAACTTAGCATTAACGATATTCAGTTTTATAATAAAATATTTATTAGCAAAATTTAAAAATTTTTTAAATAATCAATTAAATAAAGATTTTATATTTTAAATTAAGCGATATTTGATTTAAATTAAATTTTAACAAAAAATATGTTTTATAAAAAATGTAAACTGTAGCAAAAATTTATATAAATATGGATATAAAAAATAATGATTAATAAATAATTACTGAAAAAAATTTCATGGCAAAACTCACCCAATTCAATACTACGCAAATATCAAAACTATTATTAAACTAATTTTATTTTAAATTGAAATTAAAAGAGTCCACATTGCAAAATCAAAAATTTAACTTATTAAATGACGCCGTCACCGATCGGTTTCAACAAAACTGTCTCACGCTGCTGTCTTTTCTGCCTCTATTCTAAGTTCTCTAATCTAAAACCCCGTGAATACGTGCCACGATACAATCCATTAAGGTTCTTCCATATCGCCGCGAGCGAGCTTTCGAAACATTGCCAAACTTTCGTCGCCGTCTGTTTCTATCTGAGTACGGACTGAGATATCCTAGAGAAGATACCAGCACTCGGAGAAAAATCTTGTGGAGACCCGCGAGATATTTTCCTCCCTTGCCATGCCGACATCCATCGCGCCCATCTTTTTTCGTCGAATTCACCTTTCATTTATGTGACCACTTCGCTCACTGGTTTTCAAGAAGATTGCTAACAGTCTATGCATTTCCAATCTTTTTCACCAAGAAAAAAATTCTCTTTCATATTTTTATACATATGTATATTTACATCTCCCTCTTTTTAACCTTCCTCTTTCTATCTATTTACTTATATCTCTCTTTTTTCAACAGAGTAACATATATGAATACTAGAAGTAATATTATGAAATTTTTATATCATGAGACTAGCCAATTCAGTATTAAAATATACATGGAATACTTCTATATCAGAATTAATCAAAATATCGACTCCAAATTCTATTTTTGTAAAAAATATAAAAACGTAAATAATTTAAAAATTGTATTATGAAAATTATCTGCGTTTCAAAAAAAAAGTAATCATAAAACATCTCGGCATTATACTTAAAAAATGATTAAAACACTGTGAAGTTAATAAAAAGAAAGAAACAAACTTGAAAAAATAATAATAATCTTAACAAAATAGATCTGAATTGAAATTTACGATTCTGAATTGCACTTTATTAAAATTTTTGTTTTTAATTGAAAATTTTTTATTTTGATCAATTAAGAATTGAGTCGTTGCATGTGCATGTTACGAAAGAGAAAGAGCATGTACATTCGAAATATTATCGTCATTCAACGAGTGTCTAGTGTAAAGCCAACTTTCGTGCATGTCTCAATAGCTTATTCATAAACGACTTGCATGTGCCACGTACATTTTCCGCTATTTACTTATCAACGGAAGCCTCAGTTTATATCTGGACCACGCCATGCCACACGCGCATTAAAAGCTGGGCATCAAAACGCGAATGCAAACGTTAAACACGACAACTCATCGACGGCATCGAACTACGATTCGAACAGACACTATCGAAACGATGGTTCGCATTGTACGGATCGAAAGCGCACGCGTGTCTACACGCGTGTTCGGTCGGAACCGATAAATTCCAAAAGTGCGGAAGAGACAAAGACAGAGTCGGGAGATTCGCACGTTGACAGTATCGAAAGAGCGTGCGAGGGACCGGCAAAACATGTCAGAGATTCGGAAGCGAGATGCGTTTACACGACGTACAACCGCGCGAATCAATATCCCGAGTTTTAAAGTCGCCCGATACCCTCGCCTCTCCCATCTGCTCGTTTCCTCTATTCTGGATTTACGCCGTTGTAAATCCACCCCTCTTTGATCGAGTTCGATGGCGCGATATTTCTGACACCGTTCGATTATAATCTGCGAATGAAAAATACGAATGCAATACGATGCGCCTCGCGAGTATTTGTAGCTCGAAAGAAGAAACCAATTTTTTTTGGTAACTGCTGCGTGAAAACGACACGACGTTTTAAGCATTACTAATAGCAATACTAATTTCGAATTCTTATGCACGAATTTATTAAATTACTGACTGTACTTTATTTTTATTAACATCAACTTTATATATTAATTCTTCTGAAGACTTTTATAATCACACATTATCATATTATAAAATCTATTTAGAAAATAACGACAAATTTTTAACTAATACTGTGAAATAAATAGATTTCTAACCTAACTGTTTAGTAACTCTACATTTGTCTTTTTATACACGTGGGAATTGTTCTTCATCCTTCTAAAATTATTGTAAGTGCAGTATTTTCCGCGTGACAAATCTCCGGTACGATAAGCTCGACATCAAGACCAACAAACTTATTTAGCTTGTCTTCGGGGACCACAGAGAACCATTTCGTTTCTCTCCTTTCTTTGTTTCTTCTTTCGACATTAAGTGAGTAAAGTTTCACTAGCGGATTAACCCTTTAAGCCGCCACAACCGCGGAACCAAATATGTGTGCTCCCTTTTTCCAATTTTTTTTTAAGTTGGTCCTAACGTTTATAGCAAACGGCGGAAATTTCAACGCCCGTAATGTCGGGCCATAGTCGTTTCGATCCGCGCACGAACTTGGAATTAACCTGGAGTCTGTTTCGCTAAAGATCGAAAAAAAAGAGTTTCATTTCCACCTTGTGGACTATTTATTTTGTAAATCTCGCGAGAAATGCAGTTGAAAAAGACATTCTCCAGAAGGAGACCTTCTACAACAAATGCGAGATCGGCCACGCGTGATAGGGCGCGTTGCGAATCAAGTCGGTCGGTGCTGTTTTATTTCGTTAGTTTGTCCTTGCAAGAAGATTGGATAATCTCGTCACGTTGTATTAAGAGCCTTTGAGAAGTACACTAGCGCGGGTGGAACCCACGGGAAATAAAGAACGCCGGAAGCATTTCGCTGAGACAAAAAGGATGCCCCGATAAAACATAAGTTCAGCGAGAAGCCCTAAAGTGATAGTAAACTTTGAAATGTGCTTTCCTACAGTTGAAAAAGTTGGATGTACGAACTGGATTGTCACGACACTTCTCGTGTACCGATATGTCTACAGATGCGAGCTATCAATTTCCGAAAATTACACCTCTGTAATAATATTATAAAATAATTCATACTTTGACAAATTTATCAATTATAGTATTATTAACATTGTTATTAATTTATAACTTTATTTCAAATAGACAATGACGCATTTATCACGAGACAGCCAAGTCGTTCGTTATCCTCTTCAACAATTAGCTAAATTGTTTAGTGATACAATGCTTTAAACGGCGCCGTTAATAATGGCGATTCTCGCAGTATATTGCAGTTAGAGTCGAAAGTATCTGGCGGGACGTGAAGGCATTGCCCGCTTCCTTCCGGTAACCTGATTACCTTTGGAATGGATGCTGCAATCGGGAGAGGAAGCGCTGGTGGCTGTGTGTAAATATATACAGCGGCGTGCGTCTATATACATTCCGTACGGTACGCGGGTAGGTATACTTCGAGATACCGAGGAGTCAAGCCGCCAGAATGCTCACGGGAGCGCTAACGTTTACGAGGCAATTGCTTTTAACAGCTCGGAACCCGTTGAAATCTATACCGCCCAGCCAGTATGACGAATTAAGAACTACGCGGAATTCAGGGTGGCTGGAAGACAGCGTCGCGTCAGCCGCGCGCAGAGGCCCCTCGCACTATTTCACCGATTCAACGAATTCTTAGTTTCGCAGATCCTTCTTTCCAAATCATGGACTTATGCTTCCATAAATTCTCGATTCCGCAAATCCTTCGCTTCTTAAATCCTTGGTTTCACGGATTTTTAGTTCCAGAGATTCTTGAGCGCGCAGATTCCCGGATCCATAACTTCGAGGCTAGCTCGGCCCCAGAAACGCCTGATTCCATGGATCGTTTACGGTGAAGATTTCTGATGCCGGAAATTCTTGGTTTCACAGAACTGTGGTTAACATATCCTTTGATCTATGCAGCTTCGGTCTCCCGAGAGATCTAGTTTCTCTATGGACATTCGATACTACAGATCCTTATTTCCGTAAATCTACTTGCATCAATATGCAAATATTTGATTGTAAATTGTAATTTGATTGCTAATTGTCTCTCTGATTGTCAGTGTATAATCGTTGATTGATAGTGAGTTTCACTGATTCACTTTTAGAGAGTACTATAAAGGTGCGTCCAAAGTGACAAAGGAAAAGATTCCTTATTTCGCGCGGTACTCATTCATGCTTTACCAGTAATTTCTTTTAGGATTCCAAGTTTGAGAGCGATCGATACAGTTTGACGTCTTTATAAAAGAGCTTTCGTTCCGATAGCTTCATTTAAGACAAAAGCTTGCGACGAACTTTAATGTTTGGCCGAAAGACCGAGAAACAAAAGAACTTTCCAACCGTCAAAAACACATGGCTTCTTATGCAAACTGTTATTAAAGTTTACATGGTAACATTTTTGGCAAGTTTGGCAAGTATATACAGCGAAACTCCCATTGTGGAGCATATCTCTATTTAATCTCTCTATTTCTCTGATCACTAATATATTTCAAAACCTCGCCATGTTAACGAGAAAAATAAAAAAATTAAAAAAGAACAATTATTAAAAAATATATATTAATTTTCACTGAAATAATCAAAATATAAATTATTAATATTATTTATAAATATTTTTAAACGTTAAAAAATTTATATGTAAATATTTGACATATTGGAGAAGTTATACATTGTATTTCGTTACAAACAAATGGAGAAAGTTGGTTACATAAATCATAACAAATATTAACAAGCGGATATTTATGACATTATTGCAAATATATTGGTCAAATCGCGTACATTATAATTTATTTACGATATATAACCATCTCTTTCTAAAATTTATGCTGTACGATTTATTTGTTTTCGACGAATGTAAATGATTGAATCAATGAGAATCAATAGAGAAATGTAATAAATAATTTAATTGCATGTCAAATAAATAATAAGAATTTTCCGACAAAACAAAAAAGTATTATAATTTTTAAAATCCAAACATAAAAAGTTCTTTATTGGTTAATTTATATTATAATTATATTACTATCTGTTAATATATACGTTTTATTAATTTTCTTGTTTAGATATTCTTTTTATTTTCTTTTTTATTAAGTGTTATAAATCCTAGAGAAAAAATTATAAGGGACAAAAAGATCTTGCGGCATAAGTTTAGGCGAGCTTATATGTTGAAATATACTTTAAAGCACTTATAAAAGCTAAACAAGCAAGTCTTCGAAAACGCTTTTAGCTTTCGGAAATCCTCTGCTTTCCGTACGTGTAATGCATGTACTTACATACGCGCGACAAAACTTTGTTGGTCGGCCTATAGTAACTTTCGCGAAGTAGGCGAAGGATAAGATAGATACCTTTCGATGTTATCAGGAGTACATGTAATAACATTCCATATGCAGAGACCGAATAGAATTATAATAGGCTCTTGGAACTTCAGCGGAAAATTGTCGAAAGTTACACGTGCCCTCGCGTCTATGTTACGCGCGTACCGCATTATAATGTAATTCCGAAATGTAAACTTCATCTGATCGATGTAACAAGATAAACTCCTTGCACAACTTAAACTAATTGGCAAGATGAAATATGACATAAGTAATAGCGTTACAATGGCATCATTCATCATTTAACTGTATTTGAAATAAACGAATTATGTAACTCAAAGTATTTACATACATATAAATATAGTTTACGATATAAAGAGTTCAAGATTAATATAATTTTAAATAAAATTATTCTATGAATTAATATCTATCAAGGATACCCACATAGGCAAAATCATACGAAACTGTGCGGAGAATTTAGTGCTTTTTACGTGCTAATTTAATGCTCTAATCCTGATGTTATTGCTCTAGTCGTATTGCGAGAAATTATTTTTGTGCTGTCTTTTAAAAAAAGTTAGAATACATGTTATAAACACATAATTAGCACTAAATTATAATGTAACTGTCTTTCTTTAATTATTCTATTTTCTAAATGGGTATTTTAACTTTTTTAAAAGACAGCACAAAAATAATTTCTCGCAAAACGGCTAGAGCATTAAATTAGTACATAAAGAGCACTAAATTCCTCGCATAGTTTCGTATGAACCTATGTGGGTATTCTAGCTTGACAGACATTATGAATTAATATTAAGTCATGTTTTAATGTCATGTCGATTTTTAACGATTTATATATAATCCATTCAATTATTAATTTTATCTGAACAATGCTTTTTCATATGTTGAGTAGGATCAAACTAAAATAGATCGTTGAAAGTTTCGTAGAACTTCATAAAGTTAACTAACTGCCATTAATGCATACAAACGATATTACACCGGAATTCTCAAATATAGACAATAAAGTGTATCACAAGACATCTTTCGTAATTATTTCTGATATGATACGTATAAAAGTGTTTTATATTCAATATATTGATATTATTGGTAATTTGAAACATATAAATTTTCAATTTTGTCATTAATAATTATTAATTTATCATATGATATACTGAGCACACTTTCGGACCTTCCAACTAAAGTGATAAATTTCTATGACAAAAGTATTTTTTTCTTCATAAGTTTCGTGACATATTTTATAAAACGCCATTATATTACGTAGCAATAAATGCAGCCGAATATGAAAAGTGCATAAAATAAACGGTTTGATTTTATTAAAAATTAAAACATGTAAAAATTAAAAAATATATAAACTAAATAAAATAATTTATATCATTTTATATAAAAATATAAAAAAATTGTATTAAGAAGAAAAAAAAGAGAAAGCATTTAATTTAAGAATTTTCGAAAGTCCTCTTGTAAGTGTGATACTGTATAATAATAAATTTATATTTCTTACGTACAAATAAAAAACGTTTAAAATTGAATTTTGAATATAACTATTCTTTCAAAATATTCCCTTAAAAATGTTATAAATTTTTAGGAGTAGAAATAAAGTAAAATATCGGAACGTTTCATGGCGGAATTAATTTATCGAGAAATATTGAAGTGAAAACAAAGCAGCTGTTAAAATGCTTAAATTTCATATTTGCATAAAAGTGTGTCTTGACAAAATTGACCCGTATTTCCTGGTTTCACCACAGCGCGGTGTGTGTTACGTCCCAACATAATTTTAACGGCGTAAAGTTCGCACAATCAGCCTGCACTGCAGAGATCGATGAGCGACACAGGAATGCACACGTTGAGTAATTAGTGCATAATTTAGCTGGCGCGTGCGCTGAATCGGGGGTGTCAGTTTCACGACACTGAGTAGATAATCCCGACGCGGAAATACAATCCTGTCAATGGACTCGGATTTATCCGATCTTCATGTCAAGTTTATATGTATGTTTGTAGTTATAAAATTAAAAACAAACGTTCAATATTTTTAAATATCGCAAATAAAGTGTAAAATATAATATTTTTTAAATACTATTCGTTTATATGTTTATATATGTATGTATTTATGTGTAAATAACATAAATATTCTCTATGTTGTCCATTATATAAGATAGACAACATAGAAAACATTCATATATTATGATATACATATGTTATGATTTAACTGCCGGCAACTAAATTTACATAATTAAGATAATAAAATAATATCGAAAAGTAGTGAAAATTAATATACAATTTAGATAGATAAATAGAAAGAGAAAGAGAGAGATAGCTGAAGGTATTATGAGCTCCAATTTCATGCAACGATTCTGTTACATAGTGATGGAAATGTAGTATCTTAGATGAACTGACATTTACTTCAGGTCGTTGGAAATTTGAATATATTTGTGGTGGCATCTCGAAGCCGAAGCATCTCGTAACTCTAGATGATGATAATGTAAAATTAATGCAATAATATACGCTGCCTGTTTCTAAGCCATCAAAACGTTTAAGCATTTAACACAATGTTGAATGTTTTCCGAGCGCATCTTTATTGTTTAAACGTTGAAGAACTTCAATGCGACAAAGAAAAATAAAAACTGATAGACCATTGCAATTATACAATTTACTAAAACGTAAAATCTCACAAAAAGTTAATAAAACTCCATACAATTTTGTTGCACTTGGCATATATAAAAGTGAGAAATATTTCATTCGTGAATATTGCTTTTTAGAAAATAAAAAATACTGTAACACAGAATATATCTTGTAGAGATTTGTATTTCGAATACTAAGAATATATAGATTTATGATATAGATTTAAGATTACACAGAATAAATTTTAAAAGAGAACAAAAACAGTTTTTTTATGTTTTTGTATCATATAATGTATCATATAAATTGTATCTTATAAACTTAGCAATTTTTACAAATTATACGCATACTTCGTGAAATAGAAGTAATTTTCATGTAAAGTTATTTGTTATTAAAAGAATTATTTATTCGCAATTTTTTCATTACTCATTATCTATTATGTCTGAAGTAATAATATCTTATACTATATTATTTTGTAAATGAAAATCTAGATCGCTTTTGTTGTCAATTGCATTCATTTTTCATGTTTTTAAGTATATTATTCAAATCATAATCAGATTATAATTATTTTGAGAATATACTGTTGTCTCATTATAATTCAGAAAGTCATATAATAATTATTTATTGTGGCGGATTTAAATCATGAAAGCAACGGAAGTAAGATATACGTGATTGACAAGATTAGCCTTTCTAATCTGTGCTTATAAATGTCACGTTAATCCATCACATTGTGGATTTACATCTTCTAATACGATCAATTATAAACAGAATATGTTATTTTAATCAATCACAATCTGTTTTCCTTTACGTGTCACTCCTATTTTACTCAACTAAGCTTGTTTCAATTTCATATAGACCTAAACATAATTAATGATACTTATGCCTTACTTAATTATTTACGGAATGATAAATGGTGTCTGACTTATTGAAATTAACGATTCATAAATCGCCACCAGATCATCCTAATTCGCTTCATTTATCTTGGTTTCACGTGGTATTATATCTTCGAACTTATCTCACGCGAAACGTATTATCCGATCCACGTTCGCGAAATAACCGTGCAATAGTGTTACGCTAATGTGCAACGCAGACTTGCGGAAATCAATGGTAGCCGCACGATCGAGAACAATTCGTTTCTCAATCAAATGGATAATGAACGACAGCAGTGGCTAATGCGGCTGAATTTCAAATTTGTTAATTTGTCACGTCGCATTTGGTAAACGAATCATGATGCTTTAAGCGGCGCATTTGCAGATGCTCTGAGCAATCACATCAAGTACGAAAAATCATTTCGAATTTATTCTCTTATCTGATAGAAGAAAAATTTGAAGCTAATAATGATTATTGTGTCGGCTTTGCCATCGTCTTTTCGTTCTCTTAAATGAGAGAAAAATCCAAAAAGATGGAAGAGAAAACACAAAAGGACATTCTACGGATAAAATTCCGTTGAATAGCGTTTTAATTTCCGTCTTCCTTCAATTGCATTCTATTGCTTTATCTTCTCCTTCATCGTATAATTTTTTTTAAATAAAAATCTATTTTTTGAACAATAGAATTTTTTAATCACAAAGCCGAGAAGAATATTTTTTAAAACAAGGATTCTTTTTGTTTCCTATAGTATAGATAATAAAAAATACTGTAAAGAAATAAAAGAGATGTCTAAATTATCGAATAGTATGATAGATATATG
>JAJVSH010000036.1:1049705-1106964 GCA_021460005.1 Tetramorium alpestre | reverse complement strand
TTTTTTTTTTATCTTAATAAGTAAAAGCAATTATCGGAAATCTGAATATTTTTACAAGTTTATTTGTATTTGTATTTTTTACACTTAATTAACTGTTTCATGCTTTTGACCGAAGCTCTACGCGAATCAAGTTAAATCAAAAGGACATTTCTCCATTTTTTTCCTTTATTTTGAAATTAAAATGAAATTCTGCAAAATTATTTATCATACTTATTTTTTTTTCACGTTTACGTGTAATATTGCTCGGAAGACAATGGCAAACTGAGAGTATTTTACTATGAAAATCCCTCTAATGGACTGTTTGAAACTGGCATTAAACTGTAGGTCTTGTATGTCTGCGTAAAAATATTAAAAAATATTCTATAGATGGATGCAAAAATGGATCACCATGTCTCACAAGAGACTAAAGGCTAAAAAGGGAAATGTAATATTGCTCACAACTAGACTTAAGTAGTTTAGTTGACGTAACGAGAGAACGCTATTAACAATAAAAGATATTATTAGCTGTATTTTTTATAGGGTAATCCAATGTTAAGGAATACGCACTAAAGTGCATATTACACTCTATGCACATGTGTACGCATACATATGCCTCGTGGCAGAGTAGTATGCCTCATACGGACTTTCCTGAAATGGTACACTCCCGACTCTTGTCTCGGATATACATTCTCTCTTCGAAACTCCCTGCATCGCGACGTTGAACTATAAACTTAGCTCCACAACTTGCGGCGAGTAGCTACTTCTCGCAGTGCCAACCTTCTTAGAAAGACCGTACTTAACAGCGCTAAACCGCATCCGCCATAAGGAGGAGTTCGCCGCGTTATGGTTTCCCGTCTTTTGATGTTGCTTCCTCAAAGTGAGAATCGATCATGGTTTCATATTTATGGAATTTAATATAGTGTCCATTCGAATCTATTTCCATTTACTCATTTCGTTTTGCCTTCATTAACGCATTTTAGGTGAACAATACGAATTAAGTAAATTAACATAGTAATTTATTATTCTTTTCTTAATTACAATTGTAGTTATATGTATAGTTTAATTTTGGTTCTATAATTTTAGTTTTAGTTTTAGTTCTAGTTATAGTTTTAATTTACAATGTAGTTAAAAAATAGAAAATTTATTTAACTTATAAAACTAGATTTTAGTTACTTTTTAGTATTTAAAAAAATTTATAGATATTTAAGACACATAAACGGAACGTATCAAGTTTAATCAAGTTTTTTCAAACTTCAACATGGTATTCCAGTGAAATTAATATTGCAATAATTATTTTGCAAAGCCCTATTAAAAAATTCTTAGTGTAACATTAAATAGAATTATCTACAGATACAACGGAGAAATTATAGAATCGAATCTCTCCTGCAGCAATCTTTTACAAAGCAGCATCGTTCGTACTCATTACGTTCGCAATTACCAAAAGATATATTTAAATTTAATTCGGGTCTAGTTTAAAATTCGCCTCTCCCTCGGCTATATTGTATAAGAAAGGTGGAGAAGGTAAAGAGTGAACTAAAGAAGGGCAAAAAAGACAAAAGAAAGANAGAGGAATATCACAGTCGGAAGCAATTCCCAACGTTTTCAATAACGCGCCTAATGGATTTTCTCAACTCACGTATAAACGCCATTAGGTGTACTCTCAATCTGGCACAAAGCAACAGCAACAGTAACAGCAACAGCAGCAGTCCTAGTTCATCGATTTAGTTCGATGATATTTCTGCTGCGTGGCTACGTATATTACGGTAATACTTCAATCACATTTGTGAAAATCGTGTGAAGAAGTTGATCAAATTATCGATATTGATAATTATGACTAGCAAGTCGAAAAAAAAAAAACTGTGACGACGTGAAAGATTCCAAACATCATTATAAATGCCGATGCAGCGTTATCATGCGAGATTTAATGTTCTCGTTAAAAGAATATACAGCAATCGGATTTATGGCGCATAAATATCCAAGTAAAAGTACAAAATCACCGGGGGAGTTCGAACACTGAGGACTTTATGTTCGTCTCGGTAATGGTGAAGTGTAATACTACTTATCAGTACTTCGCAAGTTCGATGCTTTTAGAAGGCTATATAACTGTAATGTACTATGCCGTTTTGCTGACTTTATCAATAATTTTAATAATTTCTCAAAAAGCGTATATTCGAAAGATCTTTCATTAAAGATTAATGATAAACATAATGTATAAAAAAAAAGTACGACAATACAGTAGGTCTAGAAATTTTATAAAAATATGAGTGTTATATTAAGATATATTATATATTTTATAAAGCAGATTCTTATATATTATATAAATATATAAGAATCTGCTTTGTGATTATATTTGTAAGACATCATTTAATCTCTCTCACTTTAATTTATTTGCCAAAGTACCCGGAATGATAATCATAATTGATTTTATAGACTTATTGTGTAACCATCGACCAAATGGTTCACATTGAACGACCTAATCGAGCGGTTCAAAAATTCCCAATTTCCTGTAGAGGAAGCCTCGTGGAAGCGCGGCACACATTTCGTCGGAGCAAATGGAAGAACCAGTCCGGCTGCGACAGCAGCTTCGACCGAATTTTTCTTCGCGTGCGTCGCGCCGTGAAATCGAAGCGAGGAACGTGGTTCATAAATTATTTACCGACTCATAAAACGGTATGGTGTGCGAAAGGGCTAGACATCGAAGGACGACTGATGAAAAAAAGGGAAAAAAGGGAGGGCAAAGAAAAAAAGTGCGGAAAGCAAGAAATCCTCGGACCTCAGCGAAAAAGAGTGAGCAAAGGTCGGTCGACCGAGTTCGAAAAGTCGAGAATCTACATCGCGAACGAAGAGGACACGTGGTATATAAGAAGGATGCAGCATAAGTACTTTCGAGCAGAAAAATATTCTTTCGATTACTTGCGGGATGGATTTATGACTAAAAATATTTTTTCTCAGATTTTTAGAAATTATTGTATTCCATATAGTGATTCAAATAATTTCTCTATTCTCCTTTCAAAAAATCATTTATCTTCCAATTCTAAGAGTACTTTATATATTTTGTTTCACGCAATTCACTGATTTCACAAATATTGAAAAAAGAGTTAATATTATATCTTACAATTAATTAACTGTACAATTTAATCTTTGATGTAAAATATTGAATTTATCAATGATATGACTGACAGTTGCTATGCCTCATTTCCTTTTTATTGGACATCAAATCAAGTGCACTTGTCGACAGTGCGTTGCACTCCGTTTGCTTTGCATCTAAGGAAACACCAGTCTATTTGTTCTTCGTATTACGAGTATATTCCGGTCGTTTTCCATCATCGTCGGTCATTTTATTTCCGGGGATTGAATATCGGACGCANATACATACATGAAGGAAAATGCAGTTTGATGCGGATGCAATGTACATACGGCCTCATATTCTACATAAGACTTGGCGGCGAACCAAAACTTTCCAGAGTTTTTCTTTCTCTTCGTCGCAAAGCTTTTTGCCATAAGGAAAATTCACGTTAATGTACGGTATACCGGCCGTCCGACGCGGCTATCCACGTGAGCGATTTTAATCGAGCGGAAATAATTCGCAGCAACTGTCAAGCTTTTTGCGATAAACGATCGTAGATGATTTGCTTTTGTTGCTTCAAATTCTCTAAAAAAAACTTCTAACATTATGTGCAACCGTTTATAAAACGCAACAATGTTTTCTTTATAATATTTTCATGTCAATATTAATCTAATTATACGTAAGATCGAAAAAATATAAAATAAAAATTATATTTTAAAAATCTTTATAATAAAATGTCTAATAAGACAGCATGTATTTATAATAACACAACATGTTTCGGTGAAATAAATCGTATTTATAGTTGTGCATATTAAAATTAATCTAAGAAATTAACAATGATGTAAGGATTTTTGTTTTGTTGAATTAAATCACGCGGCGCGACGCTTATCTCAGTATAAGAACGACACGAGGCAGTACAAAAAGCGCAATAGAAAGCAGTGTTGACTGCAAACTCACGAAAACAAACTTTCTTTCGCATTATACCACGCGAGGGAAATGAGCCTGTAGAATGATTATAAGGCACAGGTCTAAAGAAGAAGCGGATGTCGGGATATAAGGGAACGAGAAGTTGCATGCCAGGGGGTGCACACAGAATAAGGAAGATTCGCCGTGGGACAAAGGAGAGTTTCCTTAAAGTACGTGAGAATTTATGTAAGTTGACATAAACGAAATTTTATCCACTTATTCTACTCAAAATTGCACTACAATTGTATTATATGTCTACATACGTTTTGTATTCGTTTATATTTTACAATGTTAACAAGCTAATTAAATTATAAAATTTAAAATAAATGATTTAAATGACATAAAATTTGAAAAATATTGTTAATTTCGCGCTCGCGAGTAGCTTCATATATAATTAATTGATTGAGTTTTAATGCCTCAAATATACAGAAAATGTTTTTAGTAATTTGAAAAAGATTATCTTTTTTAAATGGTAATAATAAATGCAAGAAGTGATTGTAATGAGAACAGATACATCACATTAATTATTAAACCGAATGTCGTACTCTTTATCACATTTCGAAAGATTATATGATTAACAATCTGTTATCATTATCAATTTGAGAATAAAATATCCAGATTGAATTTAATTGAATTCCTCACATGACTATCTAATAATATTATATTATTATGATAAGAGTACTGTAATAAAAGCGAGTGTTATTGATAATTGGAAAACTTAATTCTACTATATAATTAATATTTTTTTTATTGTATTCTAATTATTCATTTTTTCACTGGATTTATTAATTCATTTTTACTATTTCAAAAAAGTTATGCATAAGATTTTAATTAATTTGTTTTATTTCATAAAAAAAGCTTTTATTAATCTTCATGTGGCATTGTAGTCTTTTCAGTAAACTAATAAATATAAATAGTAAAAGAAATAAAATTGTTCAAGATCGCCTCGAAATAAGCAACAAGTAATATCGTAATTGTTAATATCGCATAGAGATAATAATGGTCAAGGTCGGAACTTTCTGGAAAGCGAAACTGTTTGCTCGATTATCTCATTGTTCTTTGCATTTTCGTCCACTCGATTCCCGCGTGCTTTCGTCCCACGAACTGAGACGGAAGCATTCGAGGAAAAAAGAGAATATTATTTAGAATCTTTATTTTTCTTCCCGAATATTCGAGGAATTTGAGAAGAGAGGGAGGGTCTAAAACCCCTGTCCGACGGGGCCTCCGCGTACTCGCTCTGCTAATTTCAGGCAAAACGGTGTGCGAATTCTATCTTTGTCATTATTCGCGAATTCAGTTGCGCTCTCAGCCGAATCGCGTAATCAGCCGTTTATTTCGTCGCTTGCGTCGAAAAAGGGGCATTCCATGCTGTCTGCGAGCCGTCTGTCTCAAACGCGTTTTTGCGATCCTTTCCGTGAAAGTCGTGCGCAATATTCGGAACGAGTATAATTCTGATCGCTTGCGTTTAAATCGTCACAATTGACGAAGTGACAATTTAACTGTAAAGTGACAATTAAAAGAGTGATAAACAAAATCTTTAAGTGCTCATTAATTTGTGCAAATCTCTCGCTCCTTGACCCACTCGCAACTCATACAAAAATATAAAGCAAAAAGTTTTTATAATTAAATAGAGTAGCATTTTTACGATTGAGCTTTAGAGTGAAAATGCATTAAAGATTCAATATACAATGGATATTTCAAGTGAAAATCGTAAATTGATAAAATATAACTCTAGAAAAGTATATTTCACAGCATAGCAATACTAACTCTTTAGAAAATTTCCTGTTACCAAGAACGAGATTTCAAAATTATCAGCACGCGTGCCCGTGCTTCAGGTTGAGTGTTCTACGAGTACAGTGAGAAATCGAGTGCTTCGCGCATTAGTTCCAAAGGCGGGGCACGTAAGTCGTCGGTCGATTACCTGTCACCGCGAGAGTTTCTGAGGAAATAAGAAATCCTTCCTCCGAGGTCTAAGGCGGATTTGTATAGATCTTCGCATTGCAGAAGGAAAGAGTGCATTGAGATGCATAGAAGCAGGCGGCCGGCCCGGTCTCGCAGATGTATAAACCGCCGACGGTAATATCAGAAAATGAAAATGGAACGGATCGCGGAAGCGCGGCACACGGAATGGCCAATTTCGACCTTCGCCCCTTGTCATAAGAGCGAAAAGAAAAACGAAGATCATCCCGAAAAACAAGTACTCTTCTACGTGACCGTAATTGAAGACATGCCCGGAAGAACGATCTAACTCTCAATGTTCAAGAGATCAAGTTGATTGTCGCAACGACCATAGAAGAACGCTACTTATTGCGAAGTAATGTAATATCAAGGAAGATGCGAAAAAGTATAGAGAATCTGAGAGCTTTCGTTTCTCGTTGCTTGTAATAAAACGCAACAATGAAAGTTAATTTTATCGCATCGTTCAAGATGTACATATGTGGTAAGAAGTTAATGTTCAGAAGATCAATATCTGTGTTAAGCTAAACAATTACATCGTACTTACAATTTCTATTATTGTGAATTGAAATCATATCCAAATCTTCTTTTCAGTTTTAGCATTTTTGAAAATATTAAATAACAAATTTAAAGTTACGTATAAAACAAAGCAGCTTATTTTAGCAAGTGTTTTTTGTATTCAGAATAATCTCTTTCATAACTACGGCATTACGGTTTCACCTTTAATAAGGCAAAGGGAAACCATGAAATGAATCGTATATGAAATTTATGAAATTTAATGTCACCGCATTCTATGCGTAATGCTTAATGCAGCGACATCGTACTAAACGCAACAGCGCCATTCTGTCGGTTATAAATGCAAATGTTACGAGCTACCGTTTTTGCTAGCCCTATATAATGGCCGCTTTCCTAAATGACGCATTTCAAATTTGCCGCAAAAATCCTCGTAACCCTCAGCTATTATAAAACGCCACGAAGAAAAGGGTGCCCCTCTCGTTCGCGCACCCCACCGACGGCGCTCTTGAATGGAACTTTAATTAAAAGTGACATTAATATCGCCGGACAATTAGCCACCTTACCTGGTCGCATCTAGCATCGCGGGCGACACGTGAATTAATTATTCAGACCTCGTAAAAAAGGAACTCGAACTGCATAATGTCGAACGCGGGCGGCTACTGCGATCGGAAGCGATAAGAAATATGAGCACGGGAGGGAGAAAGAACTGCTCTTTATCGATGGCGTTTATTAATCCGGACGGCGTTTGAGCGGTCAAAGTGATAAATTAACGTTACGTGGAAGAGTAATGAGAAACCGGCGGAAAAATATGCAAATCATTTCGCGTTTGATTCGCGGAACTGTATCGCAGAAAGTCACACCGTGCTTTTGTCGCCGCGGGAGGACAAGGGGGATAAGAATAATTATAAGGCCAACGACGCAGCGGCTCGATCTGCTATAATCGCGCGATCCTCTTATCTCCCGTGAAATAAATTTGACCGCGTTTCGAGGAGAAGAATGCGTCATTTGTATCCTATAGCGCGATGTAACTCCTGCAAACTTTAATTCATTAAGGGTTCATTGTTCCCTTCTTCGTGGGTCCTCTTCTTAGGAGTTTAAGATTATAAAAGAAAGGTTGACCTATTTAATATTCTAAGTGTTCGACTTCCAAAATTATAAACTGCACGTTTCTACGCGTAATCTTTCCGTAAATCGATAGTTATTGTTAGCAAACATATTCAAAGTGCAACGCACTTTAGTCATTAAGATAAGTTATGTTAATAGTTAAAGTCCTATCGCTATGTAGGTATAATGGGCATATATGTGTACAAGATATTACGTTATATATACATATAATAAATATATGTATGTAATTATACTAATCTTCCTCAAATCTGGTCACTATGGTAAACTAGATTAAACATATTGTATTCAGCAAATTTAGACTGAAATCAGTTTTAAATTAGCCAAAGTCTTTTGTAAAGCAAAAAATTTAGGAAACGTTAGAAAAATTAATGTATTCAGACTCTCCATTATTACTATTTTAATATACGTGTTAATTAATTAATTTACTATTACTATGTCTTTTATTAAGAATTACTAAGTCTTTTATTAAGAATATTAAATAAAATTGAGTTTTAGCTTTCACTATCCTATTCTATCTAAAGATAAATCTTGCTCTTTTTATTATTATTCTTCCTAACTAAGATTATATGTTTCTCACTTTTCTTAAAATGTTTATTGCGTTATTGCTTACAAAATGCCTGTACGTAGGTATTTACATATCATATATGTAAGTATATAAGAGTTTTTGCAGTAAATTGAAAACTTGGGTCCGTGGGTTCGTTAAGCCCAAATAACTGTGCAAATCAGTCATCCCTGCGGGATCAATTATTATTATAATTAAACAAAAATAAATGAAATAGGGCCAGTACGTGAATGCACAATTAAATAAAGACAAATGCCATTTTGTCGGGTAAATGTCGATGCTAAACATCGTATTAAGATCACTATAATTTTATTTATTAAAAATTTATTTATTAAAAAATATAAAAATAAGAGTTCGAACCTGGACCTCTCTACAATCCGTGGCGTCTTTACCAATTCGATCATTGAGGCATATCCCCAAAAATGGCATTTTTCGCTATTTTATTGTTATAATTATTTCCAAACCATTGACACATTTTATATATACTTAGAGCAACTTAATTATTGAAATGAACGCTTTGCGTTGATATTTAATTCCAGCATGCAACTTGATGGAACAATAGTGCACGGAAAAACATTTTATGGTCTCTAATGGATCAGCGTCTCTTGCAATTTCCGGATATCTGCATTTCGAGAGGCGAAGGCAGGAAATGATATTTACGACTTACTGGCCGAGCGACGCGCAAGCATTAATTTTATTCGGGTGCAAAATGAGAGCGCGCGTCTGCATAATGCCGAACGAGCACGAAACACGATAAGCAACGTGAAGAAAACGCGGTGGTCGCTCTGCCGGCTCTTTATCGGTATGTTTTATTGATCGCGATTGTGCAAGCGCAAAATGATAAATTAGCCCGCGGGGAAGGCGAATGAGTAACGACGATGAGAGAGTGCGCAGATGAATACGTTAATTTTGCGATATATCCTTGGGAATAGAAGACATAGAGAGAAATAGGAGAATTAGATCAGAAATAGAATCACAATCAAGAAAGGAACAGCGACCTACTCTATTCTCAATACGATACTGATTGTGCTAGACTTTGACTGAATTTTCTATTTATAGAGTCTATAGTATATGTATATATCGTATGTATTCTCCAATTTTAGATACATGTATATAGAATAAATGGCGAATAGACTTTAGAATAGACACCATTTTTATAAAAGATTTAATAGCAAATTTATTAGTTATATATCTTCAAAGTCTTAAGTGGTGATTTTATTTTTTTTAAACAATTTAAAAATTCAATAATTAAACCTTAAATTAAATAAAATATGCATATTTAAATACATATTTAAATTCTTGAATTTTCAAATTATTAATTTGCAAAATTTTTTTATTTTAATTACCTTTTGCGAAAATGTTCGTTAAAGTATATAAATAAGAAATTAATTACAAAATACAATTTTTAAAAATATCTATAATAGAAACTTATATATACTTCTATCTGTTCCAGGTAAAAATTTTGAGAAATTCAAAAGTATTATAAATCTAAAAGTTTGTTCGTGAGAAAGAAACATTTTTTGCTCTTGGAAATTAATATAAGATAAAAATAAAATCGCAATATTTGCAAACGAGCAATAAAGATAACAAAAGCAAACAACCACTTGTGTTTTGTTTCCATTTTGCGGCCATCAAATTCAAGATAGCAAGTTATCCCATAAGAAATATGGATAAATTAAGGGAAAAATGAGCGGTAATTTAAATAATTTTCTTCAAAGCCTTATTGCGTGATGATAAAGCGGTGATTCTCGTTCGGGGTTTAAGATCAAAAATTGGATCAACTGAAACTGCGTAACCGCACAGAAATGAAAACTCGGAGGGTGTCGCCGCGAGCCTTCCATCGATCATTAATCTTCGATGCTCACGGCGTTTCTCGAATTCTCGGGCAGTTTCGTGTTAAATTTATGACGAAGGAACTCGATACAAGACCGCACGTCTGGGATTTACGAACAAAGTATCGTCGATCTATCTTGCTTCCGCGGCGGATAAATGGACGACTTAATTAATGACATCCGGACAAGAAAACGCGGGCCATCGCCAACGAGTCGAGAAATGGTGGAGCAAATGCGCGAAAAAGTAGACTGCCTTTGTCGACGCCCCTTATCGATCTCGATCGCCATCAGCCGATCGGACTGACGCCGACTGAGAGGAAAAAAATAGGGGCGACCTGGAAAAAGTACGGCCGATTTAATTAATTGTGTGGACATCGGCGATAAGGAAGCTTTCCTGCCGGCGATAAGGATGACAAAGGTGACGGTTCAATGTTCGTGTGACTGTTCGTGCCGGAAGATGAAGATGGGTACATTAACCTCCAACCGCTATTTATGTAAATCTTTCTGCCATCTATTACATGATATATGCATAATGTTATACGAAAATAAATAATACTCATAAAATTAATTCATAATTTATAACTTATTAATAGGCTTTGAAGTTATTTACTTAAAAACTTTTCTAATTAAGGAAAATAAATATAATAGATTCTTCGATAAATTTTTTACTATTAATTAATTTAAGATTATCAAAATTTTCACATTTCTTAGTTTTCAATGTATGTATTTTTATAATTAAGTTTAAAATTCCGTATTAAAGACAATTAATTTTATTACATTTATTAAAATTAATTTTAAATTAATTTTATTATCTACTGATTAATCTAAAACTTATTTAGCCTTATTTTTTATTAATTAATTATTAATTAGTCCAGTTTTTAAGTTAAACAAACTATCACACGCTGAAAAAGTCTACAACAAACTCTTTTAACCGTTCAGTTTAAATCTATTAATTTATCATAAATGTGCTCGGAGTTGAATCAAGACAAAGACGTTTATTGCCGCAAGTTTACCATTATGCCGACCGAATTGCGCCAAGCACACCACAGTAGCACCAAATTTATGATAATCGCGGAATGTCCGTGGCGAATAGCGCGATTAAATAACTTATCCGACGTACACATGTAGTAACAAGTGTATTTGCGAGCGACACGCGTGAAGTACTACGTTGAGTGCAATTCACTGTATAATGCATGCCGAAAGGTTTTACGAAACAACAAACGCACACAATCGTTTTACGCGGCGCCTGTGACGCTCGTTTGGCGAAGCGAACGTTAAAAGGGTTGTTGCACGCGCTTGTTACCGCAACGCACCGCGTTAATAATGCCACACGCCATACAAGGTTGTTTCGCGCGCGCAGATAATACGATTATCCCCGGACAATTACCAGAAAAACTTGGTCTCATCTTGCGCGAAATAAACGTCCAAGCATGTAGAAACGATGGCGTTGTTACGGCCGCCGCTCGCGGACTCGGTTTGCTTTACGACGAAAAAAGTAATCGAGGCGAGAGCGCCCCGATAGCGTTATTTACGGCGAGTCAGCAGATTTTAGCTGGATGCATGGCCTCTCCTGTCTCCTCCTATAAATCGAGAGCTTCTAAACGCGCTCACGCAGCAGAGATTTCGATTCGGTTCTCGAAAAAATTAAAAAGCGCAGAAATTGCGGCTCCGGCGATTGGAAAAATCGTTGCGGCATGCGAAACTTTATCATGAATGCTTTATAACTTTATAACGACTCTTGCAATCGGAAATAATCTAAATAATCANCTCGAAATAATCTAAATCGATCCTATTATACAATATCTCAAAAAGAGAGAGAGAGTGAGAGAGAGAGAGAGATTAATAATTACAGAAAGTAGTATCTTGGCATACGATTTGAAAGGCATACACATTCTTGATATAATTTTTCAAAAAGTTGTTAACTTTATAAACTACTTGCATAAACCTAGTTATATACTTCAGAGATTTTCGTACTTCCATCATTGACATACAGACAGCGCAAAATATTTTCTTCGACCAAACTACTTTTCACTTCCCAAGCAAACCACTTTTGAGGATACTTAGAATATTTTCAGTACGCTTGGCTTCTACGCTCCCACTTATTCTTATTTTCATATCAGCTCGAGTATATATGGATATGACAAAGTTATCGTATAATTTTTATACTTTAACAATTCGTCTCGCAAATAACAAGTTATATATAAAAGTTCTTATTTATAAGTTTTTAATTTTCTATATTTGATGATTCTATCGCAGTGGAAACTTTATCTGTTCTAAAGGAAGACGAAAAATAGCTTTTTGGATTCTTGCATTTAACCAGTAAACATATGTATATTCTCTCAGTTTTTAGTAGCATTAAATAAATATTCAGAAATTTACTTATGACTAAATTAAGCTTTTAAGCAATTACTGTAAAAAATAAAATATTGTTTAATAAAACCAGTTTTATATCTTTATATGAACTTTATATTTTCATGAATGTATTCCCCTATTTTCAGTCATTTTCAAGTAAAACGTGATAAACTTTTTATCAAACTCACTCTATGTAATAAATTTATAAGTTAGTACCATTGTTTTTGTATTGTGTATTATTTATTAATTTANTTATATTATTATTATTATTATCTCCGTAGTATTAAAACGAATATTTAGAAAGAAGACAAAATATTTCATATAAAAACATTATTTTTTCTTATTATTCTTTGGTAAATTTTCATCTATTCAGAATAGAAAAACATGATGCAATATATTACCAGATAGTTTTGTGCGATATTTGCGATATATGTGAAATATTTCAAAATTTAAGTCAAAAATTTTCAATCTCAAAAGAGCAAAGGTAATCATTTTTATTAGTACGATTTAAAAAAAGAGAAATAAATAAGATTAATAATAAGTAATATAATACATGCATAAGTTAAAACTTGTTATAAGTTATTCCAGTTATAAGTTATTCTGGTTTACAAAAATACAAATTTTAAGTACTGTAAATATTCTGAAAAATCTATACATTTATTGGACTGCTCTTAAACGATCCTGACAGATTTCAAAGAGAAACGCGAAATTTCCATCACTAAAGGTAAAGGAAACTCATCTCGAGTATTTAGCCTGCTCGTAACATATCATGGCTGCACTGCTGCAGATGCGCGGAGGAGGATTATTACACAGCGTTACGTACGACAGCGGCGAAATGGCGCAGTTAAAAATAATTAATGAAGTTCTCTCTCGGGCGGGAAAAAGGCAGATTTAACGCGCCATGCGTTGTTCATGAGATTCATGTTTTGCGTATATACCTTCTTAAATTAATGATGCACCGATGGAAGCGTGTGTGCACGCGCGTGGATGCGAGCGGACATTAAGTCGCGCGCAACGCGTGCGCCGAAGGCTGTAATGACTGCGCCACGTCTCGAGTGTTTCTGCAATTATAAGTTTCGCGGTGCGGAAGCCGCAACGATTTTCGCAACGAACGAGTTTATGTGGTTTCGGCAAAATGACGGTGCAGAAGGCACTCTTCGAGCCGTGATCGGAAGTGCTCGAAAGAACGCTGCACTAAATAACATAACGTCAAACATTAGAATATGCTGTGTCTTTGAAACCGACGAAAGATGTTTAAAATAGAGTAGAATACAACTCATTCAATTAACATAAATTACATTCCTTTGTTATTCCTTAAATAGGTTTTATTTTAATTGAGTTAATGTTTTCTACATGGAGTTTTAAGACTCCATGTTTCTTCTTATAAATATTTATAAAGAGAATACTTATTCTCTGTATTTATAAATAAATATTATTAATATTAACAGAAAAAAAATCTAGCATTAATTTAATTATTATGAAATCAATCTCTTTCAAATCTCTTTTTTTATCAATATCTAATCTCCAGTTGGTATTAAAGTTCGCGTAAAATTAACTAAAATGTCTTACATATTTTAAGGTATAAAATATTTCGATTTTATTAATTTTTCCTACTTTGATTCATAGTTTAAATTTTAATATATGGTATATGTCTTAAAATCTAAACCATCTCTCAACGTTTTATTGGTCCGGAACATTCTATATACATATGCGCCGTACAGACAGATTCAAGGATGGAAGCTGAATAGCATAACAGATTCCGCCCTTTGAATGAAGTGAAACGCGTATTCAAAAAGCTTGGCCGCATCAAACTTCTGCGGATTCCGGAAGTCCGTCGCTATACATCGCGCCATACTACGGCCCTCGACGAGCGACGACCACATTCATCCCTTCGCGAGTCCGAAACTCTTCATTAATTATCATTTGTACGGTTGGAAGCCGCGACGGTCCTAACTACGTCGCTAACAAAACGGCCTCGCGGCGGTCATAAATCTTATCCCAAACTCCGGGAGCGAATCTGATATCGAGTTTACACGAACACATGTGTACTCTGCCAACATCTCGATGTAATCTACATATGGTGTCCACGCACGCGTAAGACTCGCGAGAGATTCAGATCAATTCTGACTAAGAAAAAGGTGAGAAAGGAAGAGTGAGAGAAGAAAAAGTTAAGAATGCTTCCTTCGCACACATGTGCAAGCTATCTCAGACAAACTTTCTTTCTAATATAAATAAAATGTTAAAAAAATTATTATTTCAATGCACCTATCAATATCTGTGAAGACATTTGAAATAAACAATGAAAATAAAAATTTCAACAAATTAAACTTGTGAAATAAAACGACATATAAACTTCTTATATTTTCTTGAAATAAACTTGGAACTACGTACACTAAATAAAAACTTAATAACTTTTTCTGTTGCGTATACCTTTTTTATGTATCGAAGTGAAAAAGATGTTTCAAGAAGTGAAATTTGCTTCTGCAAAATTTTATTTTAGAATCTATAAAAATATTTTGAATTAAATAATTATTAAAGTTATTTAATAAAATTGTTTTCTTATATTATCATTAAAAGAAAACTGATATTAAAGAATCTAGAATAACTAAAGAAAAATTTGCGATATTCTCGTCTACGTATGCTTTGCAGACGAAAAAACGTGGAAAGAGAACAGAATCTCATACAAGCAGAAGACCAGTGAGAGAATTGCTTGAGACGTCAAGAAAATGTATTCACGGTCGGATCTACTTCAGCTTCGAATTGCAACTCGGACTGCAATAACTGCCAAGTCATTTTTTTACATTTTCACAATCTTTCGTTTCTTGTCAGCTTCTTTGAAAGAAAATACTAATTCGCGTTTAAAATTATATCGAAGGATACGTGAAGAAAAAAATTAAACAACGACCGATCGATTAATTTTAATTTAAATAGAAATAAATATATTTTGTTTAGACATGTTTGACTTAAATATAAAGATATAGTGCAACTAAAATTTTCATTGCTTTAATTTAATTTAATTTTTAAATTATTATATATGTTTTTATAGATGTGTATTATTAAATTATTATATAAATTATTATATATTATTATATATAACAATATAAAACGGATAAAATGGCAATGTATTGAGTCATAATAAATAATAAAAATATGTGTAATATTAATGCAATAATGAATGANTACCTCTAAATAACAAACGCGTTAACGTAATATTTTCTATTTCTTCAATATTATTTTTAATAAGTTATTTCACAATATACATGTAGAATAATTGTATGTTATAAAAGTGAATTTTCAGCGATATGAATTTTCATAAAATACTAAATACTGAAATTTTTATATCTTCAAAAAATATCTCGACTCGCAATCAAATTAAACATAAAATCATTTTTAATCATTTTTTTATGAATTTTCATCTCTATATTAACCAATGGCACTTTTTCAGTAATTAAAATATTTTTATATTACATATGCAGCTAATTCAATGGATATAGAATCATTACTTGCACAATTAATTACTGCTAAAAAATTGAACAGAGCATACAAAGTTAATTTAATTTTCGAAATAAACTGATGAATGTTATATAACATTTTTGCTGAATAAAAAATCTCAATATAAACAGTTGATTAAGTAATTACTCGATGAATCATTCTGTGTGAATTATTTGAATTAAGGAAAGAGAATAGTTGACAATTTATAATAATTATTAGCATATCTTCTTTCTTCATTATACTTCTCCGGTTTTCCTAGACTCTCTAGCCAAATAAGCAAATTAACTTTTAATTAGATATACTGAACGCGCTTCGTTAAACGAAATGATTGTCTCCTCGAATATCGCGCCATATCGCGCCGTTTTGTGACATCGCGCAGGGAAGGTTAACACGGAATATAACAGTCAGAGAATTGGCCGGAATCCTGCAATTGGCTTGCTTCGATAAAATCTTGTTTCGAAGCTTATTGCACAGAATTGACTCCGCTATAGCGTATACGCGTATCGGTAAATCCTTCTCTGCCCCGATTCGAAAGCAAACGTTTACATCAATTTTCGTTATAGAATTTAGAATGGCGATTTAAGAAAGAACATGTGACAACAATATTGTAATTAACTTGGGTATAAAATAAGATATTGTATTAAATTAAAAAATTTATAATAATATAATTATCTAAAAGATTTTCTCAACTTCTAATATAATAAATTTTAATATTAATCTCAATATCAATCAGTTAACAACAACAAATCGCTTTGTCCGGTTGTGCTTAAATACTCGAGATTTTGGCATCGTAACATTAATAAGACAATTTGCAATGCAAAGCCAACTTCAAAATCTTTTGCTTCTTGCTTTTCCGTTACAGCAAATTTCGCGAAACAGAAATAAAATTTTACGTCAATGATATCTAAAATATAATGATCATACTGCAATTCTCCTAAAATACAATTTCATGTGTTGCGTTATTAGAAAATTTTCCGTTTGTACAAAGTATAGGACAAAATAAGAGTTGGTGGCACTTGGTTCCTTAATATATAATTACGTTCAATTTATCCCGAATCCCAGATCTATCGTTTCCCTGTATTTTCTTCGGTCTCTTCTCGTTACCAATTACGCTCAATACGTAACGATAGCTTTTATTTCGAACAAATATTGGTTCTTGCACGCCAAGCACGCTCATCTTGCGTTTGCACGTAAGACCGCAATAATCCTCCAACGAGTTTACAGAACGTAAAATAATATTTCATGCCAATGACATGAGATATTGCAAAAGCGTCGTTAATACGTTTACAGATATAATTTATAGCACTTCATTTACATATACTTGGCCTTGTTGAATGGTTAATGTGTTACAATTTTCAGCTTGTATATAAAATTATTGAAGAAATTTTAGAAAATATTTTGTACATAATATTATAATCTTTTAAAAGTTTTACTTAAACTCGCAAATAAAATTGCTTCAAATGTATAAAAAATTTATTTCAAGATTTCTTGCAAAGCAAAAAATTTCAAATTTCTTAAATTTCATAATTTTAATTAAAAACGATATTCCTAATTTTATTATCAATTAAGAATTTCTTATTTAATAATAAATAAGTATACATACACGTACTTGTATATGAATTTAGTATTAAGGTTTTTCATTTAATTGAAATAATTTTAATTTTTTTAAGATTATTACATATTTTAAAGATTACTTAAATCAATAATCTTAACACGAAAATGTCAAGATCATAATTATTTCGCAAATTATACGCTATCAAAGTAGGTCATTAATATTACGTTTTCAGATATTTACGTATATATCTTATTGACTCTTAACGTTTATGATTTAAATAATTACTTTTCATTGTTCAATTAATTTTGATTTCTCGACTTTTACTTTTTTTTACATTTTAGTATGTATATTAGACTAATAATTAGTTAACATTAACAAATCAATTACAAATTTGAAGCAAAATTTGAAATGTAAATTATTAAATTTAATGTTTTGCTCGGGGCAATTGATGCCAATTAATATGGCATCAATTGCCTCAAGAAACGAATGTATTGTACAGTAATAAAGATATGACAAAAATATAGAATTATAGATTGAGAAGAAGTAAAAGCATTGATCAGTTTGTCATATCATCCAAATTCAATATACAGTTTATGACATTCGACGACAAATGACGTCAGATCCGAAACGAATCAATATTGCTGTCAATATGAATTTTTCACATTTCCAATATACATCTTTATAAATCCTCGTGTCAATGTACATATATATCTCGTTATTGTATTGTCAATATTCTCTATCCCAGAGAATTATTTTTAATATAGTAAATTAATCTTATATCTTAAGTATCCATACATTAAATAGATTATAAATGTTTTATTAAATATTTGAAATATCTTACAATAGAAAAGAAAAATACTTTACGCGATAATATAAGATGACGCATAGAATTAGCGTGCAAGAATACATGGAGATTAATTACACAAGTATAAAAAGCAATAAATAATAAATCACTTACCCTACGGCTGCTCCATTGTCGTTCGATGTCGCTTCCTCCTTTCTTTCTTATTCTTTCATTTTTGCTTCTTCGTAGCACTAGCACTCAACATTCACTCGCGAAGCACGTATAATTACCATCATGTTGGCATTAATTATTAGAACGACGATTATGCGGCACTTGATCTTGCGGCGTTCTTGACGTTGACCGTGCACTACAAGCAATTCAACGATACCATTAAAAAACGGTCCACATATTACGGCCTTCCGTTCTGATTATACGATTCGGCAATAATTCGTAATCCTCATTAAAAATAGTCTCTATATTAAGTTTCAATTTTTACAATTTAAGTCGTGTAAAATAGCAACATTTGCTTCGACGAATAATTATCGTCTCGATTTGCGTAAATTGTAAAAAATTAGTTAATAAGAGTAGGATGATAAGCATAATTATCACATTCTGAGAGATAATACCATGACAAGACACGGGGCGATTTGCGGCACTATCTGCCGGCGCGAGTTTCGCCGCTCGAATGGTAGCGGGCTTGTGTGAATAATAACGTACCACACATGCCGTGCAAATAAACACTATGACCGTGCTCCGTATAAACAAACATCAATGTTGCACGCCGGCCGATTTGTTGCTGTTCAAGAAATATTTAACGTTTCATACTATAACTTTAATATTCCGTTTTCTGTATTTCAAATTAATTTCGTTGATCGCACGCGGCACTTTATTACATCACACAACAAAAACAATATAAAAAAATGTATAATTTTATGAAGATTTACACACGCTTTAAAGTAACAGATAATACATACGCACGTTTTAGAACAATTGTTATTACAACACAAGAAAATTGACATATAAGTTAAATGTAAATTAAAATAAAAGACAAATAATCGCGAAAATATAATATAATCGAAATTATAATCCACATTTTGCCGACTGTTTGTCTGTCTCGTGATGTTAATGACTAAAAAGTTGGGAATTGCAATTCGAAATTTCACTGTAATATCACACAATACGACGCAATTAATAAAGTCAAGTTAATGGTTAATGAAAATCATGACCCGCCCGAAAATGTACAACCAAAATTGGATACTCAGAACACGATGATTACACGCGATGAATACACGCGTAATATCTACATTTCAAACGTATAAATCTCGCAAAACGTATGTGTTATTAACGATCAATACATCACGGATTTCCGTTCTACTTGAAGCACATATTCGAGTAATTCGTATATTATTTCATACTTCCGTAAATAACGGGCAAATTACGTTAAAACCAGTAAAAAATCTAATGTAAGGGTATATTCGAATCCGAGTATCGTTAAAAATATAATTATTGCCCGTAAATGTTGCAACGAAACTATAACGTATAATTTCTACATCGCTTTTGCGATTGCTTTAAATCGTGCTAAATAATTACTTCGCTAAATAGACATCGATACATGTACAAATCATTGAAAATTAATTAATTACGCAGACTGATTACCGCTAATCGTTCGAAGCGAACAGGAATTACATTTGGCATTTCGTAATGTCTGTCTCGACCACGTTCCGAAGATAGCACAGCACAGAGAGGCCACTTCCTATTGACTAGAGTCTTGAGCGATAGGACGATAGGATAGTAGTAACTTTGTGTATACAACTGTAGACTAAAATAACAAGTATCAAGACGGTACGCTATCCAATTTGTTGTCGAAATTAGTTTAGTATATAAACGTACATCAAATATAATATTTCTTCTATTTTATATCATTTTCAATAAATTGTTGTCATATGTTTTGCACTTCTTTTTGCTGCTCATATTAATATTATCTAAAATAATCAATTTGATCTGATTGAAAGTGCTTGAAAATCTTATCTAACGGAATTAGAAATATTATTATTTTAATTTTAACTCAATAACTATGATGAAATTTAAATAATATATAATTAATATAATTAATTCGTTAATTCGTTTTATAATTATTAATTTATAATTATTAATATTTATTAATATTTATTATTTTAATTAATTTTATTTAAATAATTTTTTTAATCTTATACGTATTTAGAGAAAATTATTATTCTCCTACTTTTAAACAACTATTTATATTTTTAGTCTACAATTTTTATTTCTGTTATCTTATTATCATTTACATTCAATATCTCTACGCGTGGATTATATTAAATAAAAAAAATATTATAACTTCGTATTTTCGAAGAAAGTATAAGTTTGAATACATGACTCGATATGTAGCGTATGAGATAAACATAAACGTATTAATCGGAACAAATTACGTCATGCCTTTGTTAGGACTTGATGAAACTGATCAAGATTACTCAGTTCATTATCCACAGTACATATCACATTGTCATACAAGCTGAAACGATTCTCGTCGCTTGTTCGATGCAAACAGACTGGTAACGGCAGTAATGTAATTAGCGAGACGAGGTCGAATTTGCAGTAACATGTCGGAGCATTGGATGAGTCGGTCAAGTTATCGTAATCGTGTCCAAAATGGATGAATGTAATCAACAACCCTTTGAACAAAATCTTTAATACATTACGTATTAATTAACTGTTCGTCCTTCAGTAAAAGAGTCGTTTTTAACATTCAATGATTCTTTCTATTTATCATATCATATTGATCATATCAAATTATATAAAGTACTGCTGAAGTAATTTCCTTCTAAAATGCAAATAACGAATGAGGTAAACAAAAGATCACATCTTATCAAATTCATAAGATATAAAAAATAGAAAATTCACACAAGGTCCTATCCTCTCTTAAAAAAGAGTTGTAAAGATTTAATTGTTGCCGCTTTTTCGCAATGCTGATTGGTTCTCTCGCTTGGGTCACTTCGTACTGCTATCATCACGGAAATGTGTGTATTGTGATAGTTTTGACAGTTCATGTGTACCATAATGCAATACACACATTTCCACAATAGCTATTCTCGCAGTACGAAGTGAGCCAAGCGAGAGAATCAATCAGCATCGCGAAAAAACGGCAATAATTAAATCTCTACATTTCCTTTTTAAAAGAAAAAAATAGCGCGCGCAAAGCGCGCATACAACATCACTAGTAAAATTAAATTAACGCAATAGATATGAACAAGAAAAATTTTGAAAGAAAATCAACATTAAATTCACAAAGCATTTAAAAACAAAAGATTTGTCATTTATTCGAATAACTTTGATTTATTAATTTTCATTAGCTCTTGTTTTCTAAATGGCTATAGAAAAATAATATACATATATCCAGTTAAAAAATTTGCCGGGATTCGTAAAATGTTTAGTAAGAAAAAAATCATTGTAAAGATTTTATTACTTTTCTTGCTTTTAAGTCGAAGTTACCATGTTTGTTATTGTATCAAATATTTTGACTTGATGATTGTGTCGATTCTTCTATAATAATTGCAATCATTAGATGCATAATAATTAAGGAAATCTAATAAAGTGAAATAATAATTTGAATTAGTCTTATATCACATGACAGAAGTAATCCAGCATGTGTATCTTATATTCTTTTTTTTTACTCTGTCGCCTCCGTTTCTATCTTTTCTTTTTTGACATTGTTGCACCTTCGTTCGTGCAGCATCTATCGAGCAGTCACTTCATAAGATGGATCGCTTTGCGCCAACCGTTAATGGGCTTCCGGTCCGTTTCCATCGTCGGAAGTTTCTCGCTTTTTACAATTTAAGGGTGGCACACCTAGACCGATGTGCCGGACGGAAGCAATCTTATTCAACCAGAGAAACATTTAATTAAATGGTGAGAACAGTAAGGGGGTTAGAAAACCAACGTGGCAACCCTTGAAAGTTTAAAAAATATATCACTAATTATAAAGATGACTAAGAAATTTTAAAGAACGTTGAACGATAAATCAAGTATATTGTCATTAAATTTTCAAATTATATTGAGCACGTAATTTTAGTGAAATTAATAAATTTAATAGTTTTTCGAAATTAAGCTGACTATTTCTTTATTTTTACATTAGCGAACCGATGTGAAATTTATTATTATATGAAAATATGAATTGTAAAAGAAATCAAATAAAATATTCTTAAACGATATTTTTTGAATTTCAGAACAATTGCACAATTTTGTTTTTCATTCTTAATTTTAATTCGCGGTTTCACGAATAATGAAAAAGCTTTGGCCAATCTCGTTGCAAATCCTTGACATCGATAAGCGAATCATGATTGGTATTCACCCCTCGAGACGAGTGACACTTTGGGGCTTTGATCTTCCTTGAGAAGAAAGCATAGTATATAAGTCTATTTATAGACTATTTCCATACCGCAATATAGAAGAGCATTCTACTCCTATCATACTCTCGCTCGATCTCAGAAATTCATTCAAGCGAGATTTGTATCTACTAAATCTTACAATATTCTACATATTCATATATACGTAAAAAGAGAGTCACCAATTTTTACTGAGATATACAATCTTAGAGATCTTGAAAATTTCCGTCTTTACGTATAAACTTGAATCTTTCTTAAAAAGTAGCATCTCCTATTATTACATTGTACTTATTGTTAGACTTGCACAGAGCAAACTTTCTCGGGAAAATTTTCCAAACACTGCTGAGTTATTTTTCGATACGCTATATATGCGCGGTTTCCTTTGTTTATATATCACTCTCACTTCAGGTTACGTCGCTTTTCACGACATCCAGTATGGAAGAACTCCTCTGTCAAGCTTTGTAAGATGGATTGTTTTAGGAGCTTTCCTTGCTTTCGGCATACGATGGATCAACCAAATATAGCCGAAGAGGTTCGTTCTGTCTTGCGAAATGTAATGTGCAGACAAAAGGTTTCGTATAAAGTGACTTGCTTGTATATTTACAACAGTACCGAGAACAGAACAAAAGTTTTATGAATAATATTATTCATCTAAATAAAAAAAAAATCAATCTAATGTCTTGAACTTTTAAATTTACATTTAAAAACACTTTTATATGATTCTAATATAAAGACATATTTTTTTATCTTGCTTTTAAAGCCTTAAAAATTCACAAACTAGTTTTATTATGTGCGTGTACATCCACAAACTTTAATTTACTTCACAGAAAACTTCTTGTATGTTTCCAACGTTTATTTAAAATATAAATGTAAAAATATATAATAAAACGTTCCTTTGTTAATCCATTTAATAAATTTTATCTAAATTATTAATAAAAGCAGTTAAAAAAACAGGGCAATACATTTCTTTCATCTTTCTTCATTCATTGTTTTGTCTTTAATTTTTTACTTCCTTGAAATAAACTATTCTCTTGTAATGAGAGCGTTAACATGATGGCCAAGCTTGCAAGGAAGACACGATGACGATGCCAGATGCAGAAGCACAGGCAGCACGGAATCGTTTCTCCATTATTGCACGAGACACCAGTGTCCGCGACAGACACGTGTGCATAGCACAGAAATTTCTTGTCTGGTGACATATGTTCCATATTCCTTACCGTGACTTGATCGAATAAATTACGATAAAACTTTTACGAAGTGCAATCATGTTCTTACTATTCAGCGGGAAAATTCATCAAAATGTGGTAAACGTAAAATCAATATTCGTCGGGTGCTGCAATGTGTATTACTATTTTAAATATTAGATTCCGCTTTATATTGCTTTGAATAAAACTATTGTGCGTAATAAGATTTTACATCGTATTTCGTGACGCAAATATCTCCGGAAAATCTGTTTTTATTAAACAGTTATTTTCAATTATTTTATAGGAGACAGAATTTGATAGTTGAAGGGTATTAAATTCAAATTATATCTTGAAAGGCATTAAATTACCATGAAAGGTATTAAATTCAAATTATATCTTTAACTCTGAATGGAAATAAGTCAATATATTGCTATGCTCCTACGCATAATTAATTTAACCATTAATTTAAAAATTAATGATTTAATGTCATAACCATTCACCCGCGACTACTTTGCCTCTATAAATTCCATGCCGTATACTATACATATACGTACATCTGTATATATTTATATTTGCGAATTATAATATATGCTCTTAATCTCTTATTAAATTAGTATTATTAATTTATATTATTAATCAGCTATTCTTTCATTTTATTATATGTTTAATTTTTTTATCAATTTAATGAAATAAAAATCTGAAAATAAAAATAAAAATAAACTAAAAATAAAAATCTCAATATAAAATTTTGTTTTTAAAATATATATTCTATATATTATGTATTTTAATTATTTAATATAAAATTACAATTACCAAAATTAGGAATAAAATATGTTTTTCAATTACATTCTAATAGCTTCATTATGGTAAAAGGATATGATTTTATTAAAAATCATATGGTATTATTAAAAAAAAAATAACTGTAATTAAATTTCTTTCTTTATACATATATAATCGAATGTAATTAATTTGGATGTTTTTAATTGGATGACTTTTAACAGTTTTTTCCCTCTCAAACTGCAAATCTCATTAGTGATAGTTATGCCCTTCGGAACTTTGAGACAACCAAGCGACAGCTAAGGAACTCTGTTAATTCAGCCGTCTGGTAATCACCACTACTAGATTCGCTTTCGGTACCGAATCAAATTTCGATTTTACTCGTATATTCGGCGAAGTGTAAAAGTAGGACAAAGTAAGGTAACATGCAAGGCGTTGTAAACTGTACGCTCCCGGCAGCGGCGAGCAACAACGACGATATTTCATCCGGCGAATGTTTTATTCAGGCGTGTTGTATGCTAAAAGTCGACAGGTAATTATTTCCGCAGCTTTCCGGCTTCGAGCTAAGGGCGGTACCCTTCGGCGTGAGTCACCTCAATGCCGAAAACGTAAGGAAGATATTAGGCATGGGGTTTTCACCTGTGAGATTTATGACTAGAATACTTCAACACACAATGAGCTCGCCGGAATACGAAAGGCGAGCTGGCATTAACCCAAATTGCCGAATGTCCGAAGACACCGTATCGTCCTTATTTATCAAAAATGAAAATTGAATTTACTATCTTGCAACGGATGCGGACGTTAGCACGTATCTCAGATGTGTTTCGCAAAACTCTTTCGCGTCAACATATATCCTATCTACAATATTCTCTCTCTTTCTCTCTCCTTCCCTCCTCAATGTCCAAAATGCTCTTGTTCCTCATCTGTTGTTTCATTTGAGAATTATTATAAATCCTTTAATATGACTAGTGGCTCGTTTCGTTGTAATAATTTGACACAGATAACTTAATATATAAGAAAGGATATTAAATTATCTGAATCAAATTATCACAACGTAAGGAATAAGATATAAAGATTATTTGCTAATTTTGCTATTCTTTTGCTTCTAAAACTAATTTCTTTGCTTTTTAAAAAGTTACGAGAGGCTCGATAGCTTAATATTAAGTAACTTTTTAAAAAGTAAAGCAAAAAATAGTAAAAAAATTAGTAAATAATTTTCATGTCTTATTGGTTACTCTCGCAATACGAAGCCAAGCGAGAAAACCAATCAACATCGCGCAAAAGGAACAACAATACTTCGAGATTTTCGAGTATTTTTCAAATTTCTATATGTAAAGTAATATTCCATTTGCCGTGTAAAAGAATCTCAGCATAATTTCCCTTAAATTACCACGTACATAATATGAAACAAAAGAAGGCCTAAGCAAAGTATAATACGCGAATCAAGAAGACAAAATATTTCTGATAAAACTAATCTATTAAAATCTATATAAATATATCTATATATAATCTATATATAACTAATCTATATTAAAAAATTTCATCTTTGGAAAGCAATCTCACGGAAAAGTTGTGAAAAATGCCTCCATTTTTTAGAAACAGTTTTTGTCACGTTTTTCGGTGAAAATTTGTTCAGAAAACAGCATTACGTGTTACGTTCGACTATACATAAACCGCGGCTTTAGCCACTGCCCATGAGGCGAGTGTTTCGCAGCAGATAAGTCATGACGACGGAAGACGAAGCTGGATTTCGGCAGCGAGGGGTGATGACGAAAACGATTACGTTGTTTACGAAGAAACCGAGTGTGAGTTGGCAAACGAAGCCTCTCCGAAAATGGAACGAGGAATGTAATGCGCGAATCTAATCGGATGCATTCGTGCGCTACACGGCTGTTGAGTGCACTTGCGGCTGCAAAGCTCAGCCGCGAAGTGATGCAAGCCGCGCTCTGTCGAGCTAATAGCTGCGATCACTCTAATATCAAGTGGAGTACGTACTGACACTTTTGATCTCACACTTCAAGATGTCACCCATATTATCACTTGTATACCAAAAATATCAAGATGTACTTCATACGTGCCAAAATAAAATTAAAAAATTATTGGAAAGAGCATTAAAAAAATATTGCAAGGAATAAATTTAACGTTATTTTGCACAATTTAGATATGTATAGAGATGTAATAGATTTTGTTACTTGTAAAATACAGTCGTACGGAGAGTTGATATAAAAGGTGTAACGAAAGAGATTCATTCTTGTATTATACATAAATACATTGACTAATTAATGCACATACGATACGATATTTGATACGATAGTTCAACTTAGTACATTCATGCATTATTCCTCGTTTCATAACATGACAGTATTAACAAGACGTGCTTTCTGCCGTCCTGTAACGCCTGTCGAATGCGCTTCTATGCACAAGACGATGCATTGTTTTCGGCTTCACATAGACTTCGCCAAAGGAACTACGAGACCGCATACACCCTTTGTCAGGGTAATAGCTGCAATCAGCTTTGTGCAAGCTGAAACATCTTTACAGAATACAGCTGTGCATTGTGACGCAGACAACTCGCATGATTACAATTACTAGTGAAGAAGTGCGCAATATAAAATCAAAATAAATTCTCCTTGTTACCATCGTACCGTCTTTATTTATATTGTTTTAAAATCTACTTTAGCTAACAAAATTAGGCATATTTATAATTTGATATATGAGTATTATATATTTTGTAGAAATTTATTAATGTATTCTTATATATTATTTAAACATGCACACATACACACATATTATATACACATATGTATTTATATTGTTATATTAGTAGTTGTTATATACATATATGATATGATTACAATATTTTATTTAAGATGTATCATAAATTAATTATAAATTATAATTTTAATTAATATTAATTTTATTTTCTGATTTTTATTAATTATATTTTCTGATTTTTAATGTTAAAGTAATATGATGCTGTTATAACTTTTTTATAAAATAATTAAAATTTATATAAAATATCTNAATGTATTATTATTATTATGCAGATTAAGAATTACGATGGAATATAACAACAAAATTTGTATTAAAAATGTTAAATCCCGGTACAATTTTATGAAAAACAGCGAAATTAGTACGAAAAAGCAGTACCTATTTAATCTAAAGTTGTTTCATATACTACTTGCATATCGAATGCGTTGCTGCACAGAATAGATTGCAACAGAGTATATACACGCCTGCATATGTGTAGACAAATGCATGTGTGTGTTGCAACTGCAGGAAGCCTCTAACGCATGCAATACGTCTGAGGAGATACGTCTCCTTTGTACCCAAAATTAACCATGAACAGTTCAAGCATCTAACTATTTAGTTAGAAAGCAAAGCTATTAACAATAAGTAACGTGAAATCGTGAATAGTGCGTTGTGAAATTAAATATTGCAAAGCATAGTTTGTTTATATATAATTAATTATGCAAAATATTTAGTGTAACAAACTTAAATCTCTCAAAACCAACTTTTATAATAATAATACTTTTATCACATATAATTAAATATATATTTAATAACTTTATTACTTAACATTAATTAAATATTCAATCAATTAGTAAAAAATGCATTAAAGAAAGATTTGATATAAAAATGATATAATCTCTTATCAAATAAAAATTAGAGTAAGAAAGAAATTAGGAAAATTTGGATCGTAATTAAATAGTATTACGTGAACCTTCTTGTATGGATACGTACAAGAAAAAGGGGAAAACTTCTCGTGAAATTACTTCGCGGAATTCCAGAAGAGAATTTGCACCTAATAAACGACAGAGAGAAAGTGACTAAGGAAGAACCGTTTATGAAGCATTAGGAAAGAAAATTCAATGAATAAGCCGGCGAAACAAGAACAGATCTATTACTACTAAACTAAATTGAGTTTAAAATTTTTTTAAGTTTAATTAATTTTTTTATCATATACAAGATAATTTTTTATACTGTGTAAGTTATAAACAAATATTTTAATTTTCTTTGCATTTGAACATTTACAACACAAAAAAAATAAATAGTTACTTATACAAAATTTTTCAGCTAATATTTACAGTGATATATAAAGATAATTTTTTATAAAATTATTATTATTAATGTTAATTGCTTTCTACTGTAACATTTTTTATTAAAAATTAAATGCTGATGTTTCTATAAAACCCGAGAATTTGAGATTAAACACCTAATTATATCATAGCAAATGTAAAAAATTAAACATAGATAAAATTAAATGCGTGATGACGTGAGAACAAAAAATCTACTTAAATTGCATGAAAGCAAAGCCTCATCAAGCAGATCTTCAATGTTAATTACAAAAAGGCGTGACATAGAAATGGAGGCTATTTCGGCATGAGCGAGCAGTGAATTAAGTCCACTCATGAGCAAACGTGGAAAAGGCGGATCCTTTCTCTCGAGAGGACGATATCCTAGTGCACAAGAATGTGTCCTAGGTCCCGGATACAATGCGTAAAATTAAGCCAAGCGGATAATCTTAATTTATGGAAAGCCACAATGCGCATTCATAAATCAACATATTCAAACGCTTAAAATTTCAAACGTAAATTTTTAAGATATTTTTTTCGTCTTTTTTATTCTAAGTACGGCAAAAAATAGCATTATAGCAATACATTGCGTAATGCCAAGAAATAAATTTATATTTTAGAAAAAATTTATTAATACTTTTTTCAAATATTTCTTTATATGTAGATACCTATTTTTATTATTAACAGCAATGCAATATAAATAGCAATGTAATACGTTTTCAATATATAATCTTATTAAAGATTATATTTTTAAAAGACAGATCATCTGTACAACATATGTATGTATGTATAAGAAAGTGTTATATAAATAATGTAAATAATAATCTGTATAAAAATACATAATGAAACTTCTCAATCTATATTGTAACAAATACTGGTGAAGTTTTATTTATCAGAATTTATTAAAAATGTTCCATCTTTTAATAAATTTATCTTTATCTATCACAGTCAATGTAGTTGATGGAATATTTTTAATAATAAATTTTGATAAATTACACTTGATTAGTATTCATTACAACACACCTTTCTATATTTTTATATTTTAAAAAAAAGTATTATAATATACATTCTATATAATTATATATTTGTAAAGCGTTTGAAAAATCGATTTTTAATTTATTTACAATTTTAATTAGAATTTAACTTGTCAGATTATTAAAAATATTTAATATTTTTACCCATATGTTCAAAATATTAATGTGATAATACAATTTATATAAATAAACTAATTTTTAGAATCATCTTCCCCAATCATCTATAATTAGAAGCAAAAAATACTTCTGTGTTTTATCTGAACCATCATTCCCGTCAGTTTTTGGACTATTAAAAGAATTAGCGACCTCGAAGCTCAGCTTCTGCTTCCTTGGTCGGCAATTACGTGCACGATGTTCGTGGGAGGAGTTCCTGTTAAAGGAAGTAGGTACTCTCACAGGACTAGTCTCGCGTTGATAATAGGACTTTTCAATAGAACCCTTAATGGTTATTCCTCATTATTCCGATCCGTTTCATTTGTCCTTCCCTCACATTCAATTTCGATTTTTCTCCGCATTATCAATAAATTTTATCAGATCTATTAGAAATTTCACTTTCTTTTTTTCGTACAAATTAAATTGAATAAAATTAGTCATACAATTCTTTAACCGCAGATATTCTTTGGTTATTAGAATTAAAGTTAAGTTATTTAACAAGAATATTTATTAAATTAAAATATACCTTTTTTTATTGAATATTTTATTGAATAAATAACATTGATGTTTACTGGAGATATTTGCTTCTTTTTTTAAATTCTTTAAAACATGTATGCTAAAATATTCATTGTTCTTTAAAAATCTGCAAACAACAAAGCTAAATCCGATATGCTCCATATTCACCCGAAATTTCGCCTATCCTTTATGATTGAAAATTCTCCCTTTCCATTTTTCTTTTTCTGTGCCTACGAAAGAGGCGAATAATGTCGAAAAATTTCGATTCTACTCATCGCGTTGTTAAACCGCAAGCTTTTTACAATATTTCACTTTTATGAATAAGAATGCAGCCCACGCAAAGCAGATATTCGAGGACGACGGAACTTTCCCTAGAAAGGCTCTCGAAAGTTCACCTAAACCCTTTTAAAACTTCAAGGCCTGCTCGCACCCTCTTTTGCACTTCCCCCTTTCCAAAATCCCTAACGGAACTTAAATTCAAATCTTGACTGCATTTCATGTTCTTACACAGAGCAACTTAGTATTTTTTTTTAATAGGTTAATAGGTTGAAAGTAGGAAAGGATTATATTAATATAAGAGATATTACTCAAAACATCATTTCAAAGCTAATTTAATATATTTGATTCTAATCAGTATTGGTCACATATGTATTGTAAACAATCATCTTGAATAAAAATTTTATTAAAGAAGAGAGAGAGACAGACAGAGAAAGAAATTTATCATCACATATGTAAAATTCGTTTAGAAATTTCTCTTTAAATAATGAATACATGTACGTCATACATATATTCTCTTTTTCTTTATCTCTTATATAAATAGCTTGAAATCAAAATTGTTTCTAAAATATTATGATTTTACGTTTTTATATAAACGGTTATGGTGAATTTTAATTAATACGTATGAGAATATCCTTGTTTCATGTAGATCCTTGATGACTAAATGCCACGTTAATACCTCGAGCGCAATGTGGATTGCGAACGCGCAGTCTGTAGCATTCAAATCTCGGAGCTCTAGGCGGCTTACAATTAGACCCATACATTTGCTGCCAATCAACCGCTGTCGGTTAATATATCGACAATTCCGCGACACATGTGAGATGTCGCAATAGTATTAGACAAATTTTCTATGTTATTAGGAGGGCAGAACATTTTTCTAAAATACCTTTCTAAAATATTTTCAATATCTAGCTCCCTTTCGATAATAAATAATTAATTCTTTCCTTTTAAATCAGATAAAAATCTCGGGAAACGAAACTAGATTCATATGGCGATGGCATTGGAAGCAGCACTCTGCTCGCTTTTGTGCGAACAAGTCCTTAGCCGGAGCACGATTCCAGAGTTGCTCTGACCACGGTAACGCGTTCGTTTGCCGGAACATCATTTTTCATCCGTCGTCTCTCATCTGGAGTCCCGACTATGATTTATCGCGCCGCCACATCGTCGAAAAACTTGCTAATGCGTGCCGCGCAACGCCGGGATGAAGATGCACTGCCGTTTTCGCAGCACGAGAAATCCCGCAAGTATCGACAGGGTTTTCACCGAGCGCGTTAGTGGAAATTAATCTCAGCTTCGTCGCCAACCGCACTTTTTCTCGTATTTTGCATCATAAAAGTGCGCAAGAACTTCCCATTAAAGAGTAATATTTTTAATCTGCTATTTCAATACTAATTTTATAAAATGTAAAATTATTCACTATCTAGATCTCGCCTACTCGTTACAGTAACTTGTATATTAATAGTTTAAAAATGTTATCCAAAATTTATTTAAAAATATTGAAGACTTTCAATTAAGACTTATTTTAATATATAAATAAATTAAAAAATCATTAAAACACAAAAATAATAATATCAGAAAGAACATTTAAAACCATGCAAAATTTGATTATTTGATTTAATTAAAATTTTTAAAAATTTAATCATTTAGACATTTATTTAATATTGAAATATGTTGCTCAAATCCAAATAAATTTTATTTCCACTATAATTATTAAGGGGATATAATTATTAAGTTATCTAAATTTGGAAATTAAAGATAGATTTCCAATATTAGAAAAACCTATTTAAGAAAAATTTGATTCCACATTTACTAAAGTTTAGTATTTTATTCTAAAAAAATTCTCAAGTCACGATAAATCGAAGAAAAAGATAATAAATATGTTTAAATAAAAAATATGAGATATATTTGTAGTAAACTAGTAAAAAATGATTAGAAAAATTAAAAAATCTGTTTGTCGCAATACTCAATGATTTCTATATACAACGTCACAATTGCGATTTAAAATATACGAACTATAAGATGGAAAGTAACTCACCAACTGGACACCGTTGTCTCCAAGAATTTCTGGCAGTCATCACGTTTCTTGGCACAAAAATCGACGCTGTTGTTTTATCTGAAACATGAATATTTATCAGGAATTAAATACCTGCGCATATTAAAACATAATTTATGATTACGACCGTTAAATATGTCGTTTGATCATCGTTCGATTAGAAAGCCATTGGGGTTTGCCTGCTGCACCGTACAAACTTTGGCACGTGTTGCGCCAAAAGTTGGCGCCGTTTAATGCCTCGATAAAATCTCAATTATAGCCCCTGACGTATCGCGTAAGAGGCCAATATCTATAACCGATATCGTACATAATCGCCTAATATTAATGTACCCGGATGTTATAATACTAACGTTTCATATTGATATTTTAACAACAAATTTAAGTACTTTCTTGTTTGTTATATGAAATCACGAAAGCTTTACATTTTATCATTTATATCATTTATAGTGGTATACATTCCATTATGACGTATATATTAAGAGTTATATTAACAATACCTTATTTCTAAATAAATTTGTATCATTAGGATTGTTATCGTTAGTCACTTTAAGTTATAAGCTTTTAACGCTTTTCAAAATTCAACAGACTTTTAATTCAATTATTAATAAATACTTCATTATAAATTTCTTTTTCTCCACTTCTGAAAAGTTGTGTTTTATAGAATATTATTATCCATGAGATTTTCTCAAAGTGTATTGCAAAGTGATAATTTATCATTCAATGAAATCATTAAAAATAATAGTAATAAATATTTTAATAAATACAGGATAAACTACAAAAGATGAATAAACCATGAACGAACCATGATGAATAAACCAAGAATAGACCATGTACTGAAAGTATAGAATAATAAGAAACCATTTTAATTTATCATCCTGCGTGAGATTGTGTCGGAAATCCTTACGCTTTAATGCATCGATAAAATCTTAATTGTGAAGTGAGATGTATAGAAGTCGACCCTGTTCTACACATTGCGTCAACATAAAAGGCACATAAACGTATAACAGACTTATATGAAGCTGTGCCACACTGTAGGAATTTAGATTATCTAGCGGACTCATTGACTGAAGGCGCGACCGTTACAATTTCGTACCGGATATGCGAGATACGATGGATCGCAGTATTTCGTGCTGGTTTTAATAGAAGCCTTTATATAAAGGAACAGAGCTAGGTTTATCTATTGCGAGGAGCTAAATATGTTTCGCGAAAAGCAAGAAACAGTTTCTCTGTGTCTATCAGGCAAGATCTGTGCACGCTATCTATGAATTACTTGAAAGGACAATTTCATAGCTACAGAAGTTGTCATCATTTAAGATCTACATGATAAAAAGATGTGTATTATGCATATCTTTTTATCATGTAGATCTTAAACAATGACAACTTCTGTATCTATGAAATTGTCCTTTCAAGTAATTCACAAGAAACGAAATTATTTGTCTTTCTGATTAATAAACAACGTTCAATAAATTAATACAACTGCAAATAAAAAATAAACAATACACCGTGAATGAAATATAATATAATAAAATTTTAGAGAAAAATATATAGAATATTTCCTACAAATATTTGCAATAATTTGTTCATTACATACGTATTTTGTATATGTATATGTAATGTATAAGCAAGTATTATAATTCTCTAACACACATAGTTTCTGATAAAAATAACTAGATAATTTTAATTAAAAATTAGTTTTCATTCGTTTTATTATAAATATAACGAATTTTTAAAATTATAAATATAATTATTATAACTATATATAAACTTATATATAGTTATAATAATTATATGAGGTTACATCATTCTTAGTCTCATTAATTACAGAAGATGACACGCAAAATGAAAAAGGTAAAGTGGGCTAGTCCTAATTGAAGAGCACTGCAAACTGCTACGAGAGAGCAGCATCTTTCATTATCAATGTAACCGCGAGAAAAGTTCAAAACCTTTTTACTTTTTTATTTCCTTACAACAGTCTTAAAGAAAGATATCACAGAAAGATCATGTATTTTAAAAGTCTCTAATTATTTATATTTTTCTCTTATCGTTCTCTCTCTCTATCTCTCTCTCTCTCTCTCTCTCTCTCTCTCTCTCTCTCTCTCTCTCTCTCTCTAAAAATATTTATAATAAACTTTTTTTATACATGCAAATTTATACTGTAATTAAATATTGCGAGAAAAATCTTTATATATGTATGACTATTTCCGACAGAATAAAGCAAATTTTATACAATTACAAAAATTAATTTATAAATAAAATTACAACTGTTTTTTCTATTTTCACCATACTTTGATTGCATTTTTTCAGCGAATAGAATAAACAAAACTATTACAATATGATCAATTGGCGTGAAATTAAAATCCTTTAACAATGGAAAATTATTCAAATCGTACATCAATATTCCAAAGTATTGCTCTTGATATAATATAAAGTACAATACACAATTATATGCATACTATACATATAAATTAACTAAGTGGAAATAAACCATCGTTATATGACACTATAATTCGTGCAGTATATAATAATGCATACTCTCGTAAGATACTCAACTCCTTCATGGTCGGTATAATGCTATAAAGAGAGTTATAAATTCTTCATGCTAGATAAAATTCTTGAATTTGAATACATCAAGAAATATGCGAGAACAATAAATATAACGCGCGAGAAAATATAACGTTTTGATTTCAGAAATCAATTACCACGCCGTTCGTGCAATATGTATTTTTCCAATTCCGTTAAATTTCCGTATTTCGAAAGATTGATGAAGATTCATGGCCTGTCACACAATGTAATAATAAATTCTTCACCCATCAGATTCACTGTGGATAAGATTTTACATTCAACAAAATTTTCTAAAAGTTTTTCTCACTTACTTTTTAAAGATAAATCTGTCTAAACTAAAATCGATTAAAAATTAATGAAGATGAACTATATATATGTTCTGCGTAAATTTTTTAAATGTGTCTTATTTCGGTACTATGCATACTGGAAATCTTTATTCAAAAATTATGGAAAGTAGAAATTAAACTTCGAAGGATATTGAATGAATTTAAACGTTAAAGAGGAAAAATTTAGAAAGCTACTTTGTTTGAAAAGAAAAAAATGTCTTATCGAATAAGAATAATTTACAAAGAAATAGACATTCTAAAACTTATTTATCTTTTATAATTCATGTTCATGTTAAAATCATTCTTTTTCAAGTTATACATTTTCAATAAGCAAAGATGTATAATATTGTACAATAATTCATAGAATAAATTTGAAAAGATCTTCTGAAACGTAGCCTATTTCTTATAGTATATCTAGTAAATTTTCAGGTTACTTCTTTTCATATTTCAAGGAGAGGAAGGTCGCAATTTGTGTATCGCGCGTTTATGTTGGCCTCGTTACTGAGTAATCACCGGTAGCTGCCGCGTGGAAGTAATTACTGCCTCTTCTCGAAAGTGCGGCGACTATTAATCGTCGCTACTGCTTATCATAATTAATTGCAGCATATAACGAGCAGAAGTGCCGCGCCAAAATCCGCGGCCCGACAACATCAGGAGTTCCTACGAAATCCAGCTCGCGCGATATTCAATAGCATGCAAACCGCGGTAGGCCGCGGATTTATTGTCGCTCTGGCGCCGAGCGTTTATCCGGGATGGGTGGCGTTTTAACGGGCTCGATATTTAATGGGCGTCACCGATAATATTTCTCGCCACTCACTCGTTGGCGGTGGTAGAGCAGCTAGTGGAGGCCAGAAAAAGGGATAAACGTAGAGGAAGAGGGAAGAAAATAGCTCTCATAGGACCGATCACCTACCGATAAACCGCGTTAATAATGATAATCAGTTCGTAAAGATGGGTGGAGTAATAGCGATAATATAGAGAGCCGCCAGTTTTATTATCTCACAGATTCTCACGAGAGATAGAGACAGGTGTTGTTCTGCATTCCGGCGTAATATTAATATTAGAATGAAATAATTTTATGAACTATCCAAAACATTGAGAAAAAGCTAATTAAATATGGAAATATGAAGAAATGTATTTTACTGATGCTGTTAAAAATTTAAGTTATGATATTTTTCAAAGGACTTTTGAAATGTTATTCAAAAAGCTGTCAAGTTTTGTAAAGACTTTCAATCTTAAAAAGTTTGATATTCAAAAATTGCTAGAAGTATTTTTCATTTTTATATTTAATATAAAAAAATTGAATAATTTTTATATTTTATAACTAAGACTTTTAATTTTAAGATATAATATTTATTTTAAAGTATAATATTCCACAGTTTTCTTAAAAAAGTTTATATTTACGTTATTAATTAGCTTTTCTTTTTAATTTTTCATTTAAAAGTAAGCGGAATAACAAATAGAAAGCTCACTCAAGATTTGTTTAGAATTTGAAATAGCTGCTATCTGCATATCTCAAGTATACTACGCAATATGTATCTTATACCTTATATCTTTTTATTATTCATACATTTCGTGTCAAATTGAGAATAGTTTTTTCAAATTTATAAAGAATCACGAAATAATTTTCTATCCGCATCACCGTTTTCATCCGCAACTCTTTTTCCACAGCTTTATCACGTTGTATCACGATAGTCTGGATAACGCGCGCTTCAATGGGAACATTGACGTTTACAATAATTGAAACCCAATCCCGATGGCGTTTGTAATAATTGAAAACTGGAGTTACTCCTCAAACGATGGCGGACGACCGACTGCTCGATCGATCGTTTCTACGAGAATTCCTATTAAAGTTCCGGCAAACCGGAGTTATACAAGAACTCCGTTCGTGAAATCGGTAGATGTGCGCACGTGTGCACACGTTAGACACGTATACGCTCGTATACGCACACATCGGCGCCGACAAATGGCTTTCGTATATCTCTTGGCGCGCGGCAAGACATGCCGCAGGGTTGGAAAATGCGAAAAAGGACGATATTCCATTCGCGAAATAACGTTTGTAAACCGAAAGGGAGATTACGCGGGTTATGCGGGTGGACATTATAAGCGCTGTCTTTGGTTTTTATCCAAATACATTGTCCCGGCGGCGATATTCGCGTCGCGCACGAACGGCCGATGCCTCCATTTCCTCTAATCGCTGTTGCAATCTCATGGCTTGGAAGAAAGAACGGCCTAGCAAGCGAATTGTTTCGTCAATTCGCTGTTCGATAAATTCGCAGTGATTTTACCGGGACTGAAACTGCGATCGACACGGCGACATCAGTGTAGGAAGGTGATGAGATTATATCACTGTTTACATGTTTAACAAACTCGAGAGTGCTATCAGAGTAATGTGGCAACTTAATAGAAAGACGCGCGCTGTTTGTCGAAAAACAATCTTTGCCCAAAAACCTGTAAAAAAAATCAAATAGGAACGTAGATTCAGGGGAAATCGATTGACGCTTCGTTGTTTCGTTTTGTTTAACGAGCACTCTATCTTAGAGCACTTCGACCACGTAAGAGCTGGGCGTTCCACCATCAAGAGCACTTCTATCGAAAATCGGCTTTACTATAAATGAGGAAACGGAAATGCTTGTGGAGTAATATTGTTCAAACTGTCAAGATTAAACGAAAAGAATTATCGATATCACGATCTCGATTACATATACAAACAGTGAATTGCAGTTTGCGAACTTTTCCGTTTCCAACATATGATGAGCTTGCAATAAAACAATAGGATTCTTAACAGAAAAAAACTAAAGATACAACGATGAAGAATAATTAATTAAATGTCCCACATCTTTAAAAAAATGTTTATCTATATTCAAAATAAATCTTGACAAAAAATGTATTTTAAATAATTTTATAAAAAAATATTTGTTCTTTATTTTATAAATAAAACTTAGTAATATAATAAATTTAAAAAAGAACAACAGCCATAAACACAAAAAAAAGAACGTGAATATGTATCATAAATAAATAGTATACATATATGTAAATATCATATTTACACTCTTGCTAGAGATTATCCTAAATTCCTAAATTATATAAAGAGCGATATTTTAAAAAGAAAAATAACTCTACATCGAAATGAAATAATGGTGTAAAGAAATTATGCAATTCGAAAAACGTACAGTTGTAAATTGTAAAAATATTTATATTTGATTTAAGTGTGGTTTAAGTTTGTATCGACTTATATTAATATACTCAGAGGGTCTATATATTTATATATAAAATTATCTTATTGCAGCAAAAAATTAAATAAAAATTTACATGTCTCATACAGAAAGTGTACTGTGACTCGACTTCCCAAAAGCTTCATCGAACTCATAAATGTTTCAAATCTAATATTTAATGATATCCGCATGTGATATGCTTGACAGTTTGTAGAGCAACGATACCTCTGAGATTCCGTTTACGCTCGATTCAAGCTCCTCTCGACCACGTCGAATGAATATCGAATTACGCAACAAACTAAAACGATACGATGCGTCGCTTTATTAAGTTATTAAAATGAATCGGAAGATCTTCGCGTCATTTAGATGGCGTGATACGATAAAAAATCGTCAAAAACTAGCGCTTTTATAATATACTGATTAAGATAAATAAATTAATTTAGCAAATCACAACGAGTATTTCTGCAGCTGTGTTCTTTTAGACTCTACAACTACCTCATTTAGTAGATCATAATAGATTCACGTATATATCCTTTATAGCCATATACACATAGAAAGATATTAAAATTAATTTAAAAATTAATAAATTTTACTCTAATTGTTACGTAAATGTGTAAAATTATTTCAGAAGAACTTTTATCACGGCATAAAAGTCTTATTACAAAGGATCCAGAACAAACGATGAGTCTCAGTTAGAAGATTAATGTTTCCTGTCTAAACAAACACAAAAGATGTGAAGGTGAATTAGCTAGGATGAAATCCATTATATCTCCCTATATACTCTTAATCAAGTTCGAATAATAAAGTTACTCGATGTAACTTAACTTTCTGTTGAATTCGACAAAGGTAATCGATTAGGTTAATCATAGAAGGCCATTGACAGCATATACCAAGGATGTCAGCAGGTCAGCCATGGGCTTTGAACCGTTCCTAGCGTCACCACAATGCGTGGACGCCCCGAATCCGCATGTTTGCCGATCTATGTTCGACAGCTTTGACGTGTCTCCCGTGGGGACGTAGACACCAGAGATCAAATCTAGAGATGACCAAACCACTGTCCCATCACCGCAAGCAATTCGGAATTGGTACTACCTGATTTCACGTGCGAAGAGATATCGCTGTATAAACCGTACCTACCGTATTAAATGAACCGATGGTATCGTTCTACAATGTTTTAAAAAATAAATTATAATTTATACTCATACATAGCATATTCACAAAATAAAGCGAATTTAAAACCTACATTATTTTATATATTATATTTTTGTCTTTTTAATTGTCGCGAAATTCAAAATTAACACATGCTTTTACAATTAGTTTAGGCAAACTTAACTGTTCGTTTTTTGCATTTCTATTTCGCGCAAAGTATCCAAGATTTCATCCGACAAAAAAAAAGTCCTTTTGCGACAAATCGGATTTCAAGTTAAAGTTTATAAGCTTCCCTACGTTCGCAAACGCTCCAGCTCAAACTTGCAATCGTTTTTTAATCCTCTCAAGTACAGCAATCGTTACCAGAAAACTTATCACGGATAAGCAAACTGATCAAACTGATTTTGAGTGTTCGTTAAAAATATGCAACTATCGATTATAGAAAAAATTTCTGTAAATATCTGATAAAGGTTAAAGTATGTTCATTAATATCTGATCTGGATTTAGAGAAAAACAGACTTCAATAAGGTAAACTCACAGATAATATTAGAATATCGTACACAACATTACGAGGTAACTAATTTTTCATACCTGGACATCATAAATAATAAAGGTCGCAAACCATATTAACATGCGAATTGCCGGCGATACAAAAGCGAATGTGTCCTAATGTGTATAACGCATTCATTATGTTACCGCGCTGCCGGATTCCGATTTTCATTTCCATTAATTTCGTGTAATTGTAGACGGATGAATGAAATAGGGTACCTATTGTTCCTCAAGCGGACGAACAATACTTGTTACGCTTAGTTCTCTGTTGCACGTCAGCCGCAGAAACATTTCTGTAACCTATTCTCTCTTACATATCTCTCTGATATGATTAAAGGTTGTTAAATTAATTTGCCCTCGAGTATAAAACAAGAGTTGTTCGACTAAGCGGAAAACATTGATAAATCGGAATGGCGAAAATGAGAATCCTATATCATTCTTTGTAATATTAATTTCGCTATACCAAAAAAACCAAGCCAGACGACTCATTAAAACGTAAAAAAATAATGCACTATTGATTTAAACAACCTTCAGTGCAGACCCGATTGTAATATAAAAGTCGATTATTTTTGTTCCGTATATTAACGTTGACCTTTAAAACTGTTAGTCAATAAAAGTAGGTTATACAACGTTTCAATTATCGTCGAGTAAAGTCAGTATGTGATGTGTAAAATTGAAGAGTTGATTATTACAGAGTGTATTGTGAACTGAATGTACAAATAATGTGTTTATTTAAATTATAATTATATTTTCTCTTATTTCTCTTTAATGTTTTGATCTGTCCAGTGTCTCTATCATGATTAAAAAAAAATTAGAGAAAAGAAGAGAAACTAAAGACAGAGTTATTTTTTTTAACGATCACAAGTAACGTATAATAAAAATATAATAAATACATTCTTCAGATTTGAATCAATAATTGACAAAATCAAATTAAAATATTAATTAATTTACCAAACTATTCGTTTTAATTTCAAAGAGAATGTACAGTATTATTATTTAATACAAAGTACTATTTTAAAATAAATTTTCTCTGTTTTTAAGTTTCACTATTCACTGACATAAATTTGAATAGATAAATATGAAACATATTTCAATTTTTCTGTTACGATTTTTCCATTTTGAGATATTTAGAACTTTTATGCTAATTTAATACTATTCGGGATGTGCAATCACGTATCGATATATCGCAATTGCTCATTTACCATGAACATGTTAAATTCATCAAACATTTCCACAAGCCAGGAGCAGGCGAGTCGATAGGAGTCAGCGTATCGATACCGGGAAACTTGACCATCCAGATTAATTATCGCTCATCTACAGCAATGCCCGGGAAACAAGCGCATAGTTTCGTAGGTATCAAGAGAGACAAGACGGCGCATAATCGCATTTTGATTGACTCGACCGACCGCGCAATTACAGTAACCCGACTAATATCTTATCAGGTATCCACCGAGGCCGCGGCCTCACGCTCGCGCCCCGTCCGATCAAATCAATTACGCAGAATCATGTAACGATCGCTGTAGGAATCAATTCGATAGCATGACTATCGTATAACACAACCATTTACCCCATATCGCTCATACTATTTCCGATATAAGGCAAACAACGTTTTATTGTTTACCACCGAATTAGCAACGACGCATCGGAGAGTTAGTGGAAAGGGGACATGAAGAGACAAACTGGGTGGACTTCAGGAATGTCTATACACTTCTCGGACCGGAACGTGTGTATCTAATTCTGTGTTAATCCACTCTACGTCAAACAGCCGCTTTCGAAGTAAACCTGCAAGCAGGTTTCACTGTTCTGTGAACGCGTATGTGTTCGTGTTGTCGAGAGTCCGAGTTGTGCAACTACATACATATATATGCGTATGTACATTCGACAAGCACATCGCAAATGTACATACATATCTCCGTGCAAAAATTCATTTAACGCGCCTCTAAAAAAAGCTGAAATTTTTTCACGGTAAAATCAATATTTTCTAAAATCAAAAACCAGGAATAGAAAGAGAATTTTGGGACAGCTTTTATCCGTTCAAAGTTTCAATAAAGTAACAACATAATAAAATATGATAATTATTAAAAGAAACTCGGAAAACTATGTAAAAAACGAATTCACAGCAATTAATTAAAATAATAAATGTAAATAGAAGCAAACTCGATTACATCCTGAAAACTCGTTAAATTAACGACAGCAGTCGGATTTGCTTGAGAAAGTTTAAATTCTGAACGTAAAAGCCGTTTTGTTTTAAGCCGGATCCAATACAGCGACACCGTTTACACTTATTGAAGCAAGTTGTTCGTGCATTTGTACTCACTCGTTTGCTTGGTCTGAATCAGTTTAAAATACTTCTTTTATTTTTAATTTTTTCAGATATCTGCTTTAATGTGGTTTATAGCGGTTGTTCGTATAATAGTTTTACGCACAATGAATACCGATTTGTGTGCCCCTGCATTCGAGTTAGATATCACGATTCTATTGGAGTCTACGTTATAAATCTGATAGGATTTTAAAGCGCACGGCGAGCACACGCCGATCATCGAGTCTCCGAATCGCCAATTGTTACGAAACGGAAACCACTGCCGAAATCCTGCTAAACGGGAGAACAATAACTACGGGAATTAATCGCGCTCGTGAATTTTTCAACGCGCGAAGCGTCCGCCATCGATGCCGGACCGATGCCGACGTGAGAACAATAAAGTTTTATTGCTGTAGCGAGTAATTGAGTGCGAACTCTTGCTCGCGCTCGTAGCGAAGCTATCAACTCTACATAGATCGTAGAACTAGGAAAATTACATTTATTTAAAAAAAGAACAAATATTCTTTTTATATGTGTGCATGAAAGCATGATATAAAAATCGATAAAAATTCCGTAAACGCAACAATAATAAATTTCGCACGCAAATGGGAGCTAAACAAGAAAATTTAATTATTATTTTAGTCATATATATTATTGCATTTATATAAATATACCATATAATGGCGATTTTAAATTTTCTTTTAATCCTTATTTAGAATAAAAGAGCCATAAACATTTCCTACATGTACGATCATTATTTTGCATTACGCAACCTTGAGTAAGTATAAAATATGTTATGTTTATGGGACGGTGAAAAATATTTACAAAATTATTACAAAAATGTGCATGATAAAATTTCAGAATAAATGTATATGGATATGCACGTTCGTTATTCATGACTGGTGAATATTCCAATTGCCGACATTACGAAATGCCGATATTCGAAAAGTATATAACGAAAAGTTGTTTACAGAATTCGAAGCTGCGTATCATGATATATCAATTCTCGAGAAAGCACTCCAAGTTTCTAACGTACTGAAGACGGATTCATATCCGAGAAAAACTGTAGTTACAGGTACAATAGCTACCGGATATTTTGCAGTAATTTATACACTTCAATGTTACTCGGAAGAAATATAGGATTAGCAATGTAGGACTCGCATTTATTCACTATTAAAATCGTACAATTTAAATATACACGTATCACTATAAATTTATTTATTAGAAATTGCTTCAAAATGCTTTAATTTTCCGAAAATTTGAGATTCACAATATTAATATATCAAGAAATACAATATTATTGAAAACAATTATACGATACGATTTACAATTTGATTCCAATAAACAATTACTAAAAATCAAAATTAATGTAATTTCTGTAATTTAACTTTCATTCACTATGAGATAAACGGAACACGAAATAAATTTTACTGAAACACATTAACTAATTAACTGTGTTTACAGCGACTCGGAGTATGGCAATCAATTACTTAATTTCAAACTTTATTTCATTCTTATACAAACTTTTAAAATACTTAGCTTACAGAAAACTCATTCATTTACTGAAATTTGCGTTGTTAACATTCTAAATAACGTGTGTTCATTCTGATTTTTCATTTTCAGCGTAAAAGTGAACCACATAGAAATCATCACACAAAATTATATTATTTCATTAGATTTTTAAACAAATAAAAGTATAATATAAAAACTTTTTTCTATTTATTCAGAATTGCGTAATGAAAAATAATAACCATGAACGTAGGAAATGTTTACCAATCGTTTATTTTAAATAAAAATTAAAAGTGAATTTTTTAAAAGCATTATTATTGCAGTATGTTTATACTGCTTAAACACAACAGTATAAATTATTAAAATAAATTTTATTGTTTTACGTTGCTTTGTTACATTTCAAATGAATTGTACACAATAAAATTTAATCTTGATAATTCTATTTTTATTTTTAAAATATCTTTAATAAAAATATCAAAATAATTAACGCATCAACAGAAAAGTATTAAAGTGAAATATGATTGTTAATAATTAAATTATTTTTAAAAGAATTATGCGGGATATTATTATAATATTTTCAGTTATTCAATATTTCCAAATTCTGTTCTTTAGAACATGTTGTTTTCTATAACGTTTCTTAAAGTTTTACTAAGCAGCTACACGCACGCGCACACATACACACACACACACGTATATGCAAACATTTACTTTCTAAATAGATAAAGGGAAATTATATTTCTCCAAGGCTGCAGATGAACTAGAAACTAAAGTACATCGACGTTAATATGGATTAGTATAACGTTGCTTGTATCCATATCGTTGTTTAATCTTCTACTTAATAAGGAACCCCTAAACTCATGGACTGCTGTATCATATTTTCTATAAACTTAACTTAAGCTCTAATCTCATGTAATATAATCTAGAAGAGAAACGAGAAGAGAAATCTAATAATAAAGAGAAGTTAGTATATTTTGTATCGAAACAAAATATCCTAATTCGCAAATTTTGATTACTATATTATATTCTTTAATAATTTTAATAAATATAAATTTATTTTTTAGCTATAGCTTTGTTTAAAATTGTATTAGTCGAATTTCGTGGTGCCATACGAATTCCACTACAACTCCATTTATCCAAAACATAAGACAAGGATTGTGTCAAAATCAGATAATAATCAACGACATTATGTAATTACCATTTTACGATCGTAAAATCTAACTGCATCGTGATCTCTTACACTAATTATACTATTGCCGAAACAATACCAATGCAATATGCATTACGTACGTGAGTTAATTGTACGAGAATACAAGTTATGACCCAACGTACATCGGTTACGACCAATTCGTTTCTGTAGTGCTTCGCGGTTTCCTCATCAACGGGCAAAGTGCATAATTAGGCGAAACGCACGTGTGTAATCAATGGAATTGTTGGCCAGTATAATTGACGCGATTGAGATATATTTGCATATTTTACGAGACCGTTCACATTAATTATCATCAGCATATATTCTCACTTGTGTATGCATCGTAAAATTTGATTCTATCGTTGTCTTGCACTTTTAGTATAGTAATCCATGTCTACATCTCACACACATTTGGCTTATACATAGCTATGTAATTTTCAATTTGTATCATAACATTGAATATGTACAATACATATGTGTATGTATATTGTTAACATCATTATGCAAAACTTAGAAATTGTGTAATGTAAAAATATTGTAGTACCCAAGTATTAAACTTAACAGTTTCCATTAAATCATTAATATACGTTGAGTTATCTTTGTGTGATCTATATGTTTTATTTAAATAGAAACCAAAGTTAGATTTATACATTTAATATTCAAATATAATCTCAAAGAGGAATATCAATGAAAATGGCCGAATATGTCACATCGAAATCATTTATAATTTACATCATCTGACTTGAATTGCCACAAAAAATTCCATTTATTTTTCATTAAATAAATGTATGTCACATTAAATTTAAATTAATGGATTAAATTTGAACGTATTAATTAATAATTAAATCTAATAACACAATTGTAAAATTTATTAGATTTAATTAATAATTAAATCTAATAACACAATTGTAAAATTAAATTTACAATTGTGTTATTAGATTTAATTATTAATTAATACGTTCAAATTTAATCAAATATAATGAGCTTTAGAAAATAATAAAAAATGCTTCTTTGTTGCCAGTGTGTGCTTTCGGAGACACTAGTATGAAACACAGTATTCTTCCAAATACAGTATTTTTTATTTTTTCCTCAAGATCATATTCTACCTCAAGATCAATTTTTTATTTTCACATTGGATTCAGGATTAAAACATAGATAAAAGCGAGAACATAAACAGATAAACTGAAGATACATGTACCTTCTGATTTTTCCTTCTCAAGATCCAACAAAGAAATTTTATTACCGATGGAAGAATTAATAAGAAAGAATTAAAAAACAACAGATATGAGTAAGAACTTCAATACAATAACCGATGTTTTATATCGTAAAAATGATGAGACTATTGTTTCAATTCTATTGCTTTCAATTCTATCGAGGTTCACCGAAATGATGAAAAACCGTGAGAAAACTTCAATCAAGATGAATTCAATCCAACGAAGCAAGAGAGAACTTTTAAATCGTCCATACGAATTGATCGTGAGATACCAGCAAAAATTTGCGATACCATCTTACTGAATAATAAGCGCTTTACGGTAAGTCCTCAATTAAACAGAGAACACGACTTTTCACTTTAAATATTATTTGATTTCTATAAACTGTTAGTTGTCATTTCGAAGAGTGAAATATATTCCTTTTTAATTTATTGAAGAAAAAGTCTCTCTCTCTCTCTCTCTCTCTCTCTCTCTCTCTCTCTCTCTCTAACTTTCTGATAATACGTAAATCATAGGTGCGATTTAAATATTGTATGTGCACTTATGTATATGTTCATTTCATTCAAATAGAATTATATAAAATTATAAAGATACAGATATAATTTTATCAGAAAATGTGAACTCTCTTAAAAAGAAAATTTAATTTTTAATTTACTTCTAATTCTGAAAAATATTAAAAATTACATTATTTTCTAAAATACATATTCTTGTTCATTCAAAAAATTATAATTTTCTTTCTTAAAGATATTTCTGAATATTTATAAGTAATAGCAATTACATAAGAACAACATTACAAAATTATAAAAGAAAACTATAAATAATTTTAATCCTTCCAAAAATTTGGAATTAATCTAATTAAAAGTAACTTCATAAGTATATTACTATTCGCTGAATATTTGTAAATTACACCTGATTTCAGTTAAAATGCATTCTCTGAATTCTTAGACGGCGTAAACAAAGGAATGTTAATCTCCGCCGGAGAATAATTATTCGGAAAGAAGAAAACATTTAAGGGACATTAATCTCATGCTTCCGCGTGCCCAATTTTGACTTCAACGAGAGAAAATTCTTAGTCGCAAAGAAGTTGTCGCTTCGAAACGAAACGGTATTACTACAACGAAGTATTGCGGATGATTCTACTTTGTAATGGTGGTTATTAAGGGCGTTGCCAGCAATTTCACGGACCATTGCACCGGTGGACAGTTTGGTAAAACGCCGAGCGACCGTCATAAATCCAATTCCGGAAATCGGCTACGTAATAATACATTATTTTATCGAGCTTGCTTTCGTACCACGAAATGTCATATCCACTACCGTACGTATCCACATATGAACAACATTGGTAGATGTCACACGTATGTGTATGACAGAGCGTGCCTCCGTCGGAAATAGGCCGGTCTTGTCGGCGGTGGCAACAGTAAATTGCGGTGCCGCGCGCTTAATACTGTTAACGGACTACGACTTCGTTAGTCACCGTCGTCCGCTTAACCTCAGCGGTGACACTTCTCCAGTTGCACCCAAAAGCCCGTTGCACAAGAGGCTGCTCTTTACCACGAAACCAGCGTGATGATGCGGTAGAATGAAATCGGGCGACAAAAAAAATAGCAATTAATTTAACAGAGTACAGAATAATTATAGAAAATAATTATGTCTTCTCCATATATCGCAGAATTAAAAATAGAAAGGCAAAAAGTTAAAACACGTAAGAATAATTATATTAATAAAATAAACAAAGCATCTTGTTGTACTCCGAAGAATCGGAAATAAATTTAAAAAAGAAAGATAATACTGATGGTTCTCGGATATCAAGAATCTGAAATACATTTTATCCGATTGGATAGGATGAATAACAAATCGATTACAGGAGAAGCATCGCCTATTGTGAGGTCACGAATTGCGGCACGATCAACGATGGCACGGTCTAACTTTGATCTTGTTTCAGAAACGGGCCGCGGATTTCGAAATTGGAATTCTCGGTCAGATAGCACGTACGGTCTCCGGCTCCATTGGTTAATGCAGTAATACCCAGCAGGTTGTGGATTCATCCGATCGGCTTGTACACACTAACGTATACATCGCAATGTCGACGGTATAATCGTGGAACGCGGAACAATTGCTCGGTACATATCACATACAGCAGTGTGAATAATCATTTTGTTATGCTGCAGAAATATCAACGGCCTCCCTCACCCGTCTCTTCTCTTTTCACAGCTTTCTCGCCGTAGCTTTCGCCACCCACGTATATACTTCTCCATGTATCCGCCATTTGTCACGAAATATTATACATCGAGCGACCACGCGTACTCGACCGGCATAAGGAACACCGATAGATACTCGAGTTTGGATATTACTCGTGTTTTATCGCCTCGCGCGGTCCAGCGAGTTCGAGAGTTAACTCCGATCACGCTCGCAAGCTCCCGAGCGGAGAGTTAGAAAATCGCTCGGCTGACTCTCCGGGTCTAATGCACGATTTACCGGCGGACCATGCGGAATCATAGATTATAGTTAATATCCCAGAATTGAACTTCGATGATAAAGCAATGTCTGTATGACGAGTGTACTTACAATTAGTTCTCTATAGCTGCTTCAAAGGGCTTAACTTTAAAATAGTTAATGATTTTATTATTAGATTCTATTCGTTTAATATAATAGGCTGACAATTGTTATAATTATGGAAAATAATCATACATCTGTAAATAAAGGAATTTTAAATAACGTGCGAATTATTGTCGTATAATAAAATTATTTTATCCATAATTGTATATCTTTGGAAAACGCGACAAAGGATTTTTATTATTTATTCTAAAAGTAAATAATATTCCGGTAGTGTTTAATATATTTATAAAAACTTTATATTGTATTTTAAATTAATATTTATTTTCTCAAATTTTAATTTCCGGATAAAATGCATTCGAGGGAGAATACCCATCGCCTCTCATATACCGATGTTTCCGCAACCGAATTACGAAAAATATGTCTACCCTTTTAATATTTACCTGAGAGCTACATAAACTCGCGCGTACACGTGAAATGCATTATGTGAGAAAGAAATTTTGGTCTGTAACGATATTTCTCGCGGCTCACATTTACGCCGCAATTAATGAAATTACACACAGAAGTTTCATCTCGGCTTTAAACGCCAGACGTTCATGCCGCGCATGCAGGCGGTCATTATCCGACGGGATTAAACCGTCCGTCGTTGCTGCACGAATTAATCGGTTAAGCTGGATAACGTCTGTACGTATTAATGCGTACGGAATTCGTTACGAATAATATCCATTTTCTTTCGCGACCGCCGGCGGCAGCGCTGCCGCTAATAATCGCTTTTAATTACGCAACGTATTCGATTATGCATTTCATTCTGTAACATATTATATACCATGTGCATTACAACTAACGATTATAAATTTTAAATGATTATGCAGAGTGCAAATGCATGCATGCGCATAGTGCGCGTATGTGTGTGCGCATGTATGCGTGTAATTAACTATGCATTCACATAAAGCTTGTAACGAAATGGCGACGTAATTATTGTGTGATCAGCTTTTCAGAATAGTTAACGGATTACAACATCAGATTACACGATCCTCCCGGCATTCTCTTTTCTATCCCAATCGTTACTATCGATTACTGATTATTTCTGACCAACCTACATGAGAACATAGAGATTCTATTGCATGATACTACCTAGAGAGAGAGAGAAAGAGAGAACTGCAAAATGTATAAGCATAATGTACCACGATTTCCACGCAAATACGTATGGTGCGGGTGGGAAGTCGGATAACAGGAAAATGGCGGGTATCGACATCGTCGATTCCACAGTGGACAATCACATGGGCGCTGATCAAAACATTCGTTTTGCGTGTACTGAAATGGGCCAATCAGGCTGATGAGGCAAGCGATGTGCAAATGCATGCGTGCCATGTATACAGAATGTCCACGAACTTCTTTTTACGGAAGATACGCGAGAAACGTGTACTAATCAGTTGACGTAGATTTTAATTAAATTTTTCAATACCATTACACATATACAAGATATGTATTATCATTTCTTTTAAAAATCTAATTCTTCAAAGATTATTATAGCACTTTACGTTAGAAATAGAAATATAAATTGTACTTGAAATTTCAAAACTGCAACTACAGTTAGTCGTTTTCCGGCCGTAAAAAGTATTTTTCGGATAACGACTTAACTTTTCTTTGGATAATTTTTGCAACTAATATGTGTGTGTGTGTGTTGTGTGTCTGTTTGTTAACTTTTCTACTATATATCCTAAAATAATTTATATAACTTCTTTACGTTAATTGTCGTAAATTAACTTTAAATTTTTGTTTTAATTTCTTTCTTCTGTTTTTCACTCTTGTATTTCTATAATACATTTTGCTACTATTTTTAGAGTTTTATTATATGCACATTTATATTTTGTATATATATTTTTATATTTTCTTATATGCCATGTCTTTATAATGGACCTGTACAATAGGTAATTTTCAAGAAATAATATAAAATGAAATATAAACTTATTATATTTTCCGTAAGTTTTAGTACATTCCATTCAAACACGGTAAAATATAATCGACAAGACAAACCGATATTGTGACAATAAAATATCAAAATAAAAAAAAGACAAATGCTTGTCGTTGTACGCTCTTTTGTATTTCCGAATGATTGTTGCGGATCAACTATCGTTAGCGAATTGCACGTATGCATACAAAGCCAGAATAGAAAAAGCACGGAAAAGAGGAAAAAACTCGTAAACAGGGAATTCATCGCGATAGTTTGCAACAATTAACAATACAGCAACATTTCGAGCTTCTGTTTCATACAATCACTATGATAAAATTAAATAAAAATTAAATATATTATATGTGATTTTATAATAGAAGGTTATTATGCTAAAAATTTTATAAATACGAGGATTTTAATAAGAGTTTCAATATATTTTTTACATATTACATCTTAAATATGTATATAGGTATATATTAATCCCAAATCAAAGTTAATATTATTTTTTAATTTATATTTAGATTTTCTCCAAGTCATTGTAAAATTTAAAATAACTAATTAAAATTTAACAAACAAATTTATAGCCGTCCAATATTTTCAATTACACAGTTTTGCACTAATTCATTACTCACCATAATGCTGTCGAACGAAAGTGCGTAGGTAGATGAGGCCGTATATATCAGTCAATCTAAAAACAAATTTAAATAATTTGTAAGTTTACATATAATTATTAAAGATATGTGAAATAAATTTCTATAATTTCTCTACAAACGAATCAACGGTGATAATTATCAAAATAAAAAATAATTTTACCGCTAATATTTATACAACTATTTAATCCTAGGTACTCACGCCAATTTTAGTTGCAAATTTGATTGCAAAATCTACAACTATAGACCATTTCCATTTTCGTGTATTAAAAAAAATTTTTATATTTAATTAAAAAGACTTATTAAACATATTTATTGAATTTTAATTCATATTTATGCATGTGTTTTTGCGCAAACAGATTTTAGTATTTGTCATATTTTAAATACGCGTGGCCTACAATTGTAGACTATTTTCATTTTTATGAACATATATTTTGCAAATTTTTATACATTTACTAAAACGACTTATAAAACATTTTTAAGCGAACAGATCTTAGTAGTTTTCATACTTCAAATATGTGTGGCCTATAATTGTAGATTATTTGGATTTTTATGCATACATATATGTATATTTTGACAAATTTTTATATTTTCATTAATACGACACATGAAACATATATTTTTGCGCAAACAGGTCTTAATAGTTCTCACACTTCAAATATGCGTGGTCTTCGTTGTAGATCTAATCTAACCTAATCTAACGGCAGAATTAAAATAAATAATACTAATATCTGTCAAAGCGCGATCGCTGCGGCGCAATGATGCTAAATCGTGACGAATAAGTAAATGATGGCGAGGAGAATACGAGAGGCGAATAAATGTTTACCAATCAATGTGCGCAGCTGTCGCAATTGTTCCGTTGCCTCGGTCACACACGCGCGCGAGTACGAATCAACGAGGGGAAAAAAAACACGGCTTATAGTCACGCGCGCTAATTATTGACGATCACTTACGCTGCCGAGACTTACTGTTACGCGTGACTCGTTTTGAAAAAAAAAAAAAAAAAAACAAACAAACAAGCAAAGCGAAACGAAATGCAACGATTGTGTTCGCCTCTGGCGTTCGACAACGTCCCGCGCGTTCGTTACGCGCGCTCGATACGTTTCTGCGCATGAAAAATTCAAACCGCGTCAACTTCATACCGAAGCGCCCGGCGGTGACGTCACGCGCCGAGCGGGAACCGCTGGGAGAAACTCCGACAGCCGCGGAACGAATAATTGCCGTTTCTAATTGACATCTTACTCCCGACGCGCCTCGGCAAGCATTACAGCACGATGAAACGACCGATAAGCAGCGCTGATAAGGGCTCGTCGCACTGCGATGTCGCGGTTAGCGAAACGATCGCACTCACGAAGTGACGCGACGCCGATTAACTCTCGTCGCACGGGTTAAATGTCTTTACAAGTCCGATGTTTAATATAAACCGCACTTTTTGTAATAAAACACAAAACGCACTTCGTCGTTTAAATATTGAGAGTCTAAATAAATATTATTTCCGAAAGATATAAATTGGGATGTCCTAAGATCTTACGCATCGACTCGCGTTGCGAAAAATCCGCGAAAACTGAAGCGGTACGCGCGCGCTCGATTTGACCATAGAGGAATAAAATAAGAGGAGAGCAGCGAGAGGGGTAACGCGAACCGCGAGAGACAGCGAATCGAATCTGATTGGCTACGCCATCTTGATGCGCACAAAGAGTGTAACATTCGGGGTACAGTCAGTGCAATTAGTTGTTCTCGCAGTTGTTCTAAACATTATAAATTATTTATATCCATATTTTTATCTAAATTATGGTAAAGGTAAGTAATTTTCATTGTAAAAATTAGTTTGTAAATGTATTCTTCGATCTTCCCATATGATACCTATACGGAGAGAAAAATATAGTTACTTTTGGCCTCAACCACAATTTTATAATATTTCTAATGATAATCAAAGTTAACGTAATGATGAATCTCGTTAAGTTAATCACATTTATTGTTAGAAATATAAAAAAATTATGATTGAGGTCAAAAGTAACTATTTTTCTCTCACACTGAAAAAAATTCTGGTTAAAAATGGACGAATCAGAAAAATCTTGTAGGATTGATCAAATATTCTGGTTATTATAAGTTATAAAGTATTGAATTCTATTATAATAACCAAAATATTTGATCAATCCTACAAGATTTTTCTGATTTGTCCGTTTTTAACCAGAATTTATTTTCAGTGCAGTGTACTTGTTTAAATATTTTTAAATTTGTTTATTGGGGAGATCAATCAGCGATTAACTATCCTTCCCTCCCCTTCTGCCTAGATTTCTTTCCTATTAAATTCCTTTTTCTTATAATTTTATTCCTCCACGATGTATAATAGTTAAGTTAATCATATTTATTGTTAGAAATATTATAAAACTATGGTTGAGGCCAAAAGTAACTATATTTTTCTCTCAGTGTACTTGCTTAAATATTTTCGAATTTGATTATTGAGAAGACCAATCAGCGATTAACTATCTTCCCCCCTAGTGAGAAATGATTAGTCAAATCGATGTCGAATCGATATCGATTCGATATCTTTTACATCGAAAAGGCATCACATCGATGTCTTTTCAATCATTTCTCATTGGACCTCCCCCCTTCGTCCACTGCCTAGATTCCTTTCCTGTTAGATTCCCTTCTCTCATAATTTTATTCCTCCACGGGTAAAACGTAATAAAGTGCAAGCTTCGCAGTTTGAAAGTCTGCAATATTCTTGCCAAAAGGTATAAAATGATTTTTTTCTATTGGAATATCTCAAGATCGCGCGCGTACGTCGGCTCGCGTTACGAAAAGCAGCGCGACGACTGAAAAAAGGTTAACCCGCGCCAGCGACGAGATCCGCGTCGCTCGACTCGACGCTCCCGACACGCGTTCGCGCGTCGCTGATTCTCTCGATATCGGATCTCCCGTCGTCGCGTCGCCTCGCAGCGAGAGGCGACATTCGCGGCGGCGGAGACTGAGTGACACGAACGACCGGAGGTGACACAGGCGCGCGCGAGTCAGACGAAAAACCGTGACGAGCCGCGTGACGCGCCAGTGACGCGCAAGCATCGTAATAAAATCGCGACCGCTACATGTTGCGCGCGCGGAAACGTGAACCTACTCTCCGACATAATATAACGACGGCCGATCACTGCCGCGTGCCTTAATGCGATTAATACATCAAACGCGCTCGGCTGTTCGAACGATGTTCTCGATGCTCAATTAGGTACGCGATGCATCTTCCACGATGGTGAGTGACGCGCGATACGCCCGTCCATCGGATAATTAATCTCATTTCGCTCGGTAATCGTTAATGGTCTTTTTTTTATCCGTAGCTCTTGCGTGCCGCGCGTACGCGCGACCAGCGACGATCACGAATGGCGAACTGGATTTCTCGACGCTGAATGTAGCCAGCTGGAGCAGTCATATGTCAATTTCAGATATTGCTTCGTATAATTCGTTAATTTCAGTTATTTCAAAGCAGTAGTTTTAACGAAAACACATGAATGATAACGCGTGAATGAACAAATTATACGTTCGTTCGCGTTGCATGAAATTCCCAAAAATTTGTAACTTAAAACGAGATAAATATACATTGAGCGTTGAAGAGAGAGAAGGCGAAGATTCTAAATGCAAAAGCATTTTTCACGAACAGATCTATTGAAAATCTCTAACAGAATGTAATATTATTTTTTAGAAATATTATTTTTGTTAATTTATTATATTTTATATTGTTCCTATGTGAAAAATAATACATCGAGTAATCGAGCTTTGATCATTAGATAACGTTACAACACATTAATAACATTGAAATTTTAGCTCCTTTTGAATGTAATATACATATATTTTTCATTTATAATTTATTTATATCATAGATTTTTTTAAACTTGATTTTTTTGTCGAAACAAGTGCGGCTGATATCGAAGAAAATTGCGATTATCAGAGAAATGTACATACGTGTAAATATTAACTGAATGGCAAACTGAATTAATCGCATTATAATATCCATTTCTATCAATGTAAATTATCTTTAATTATAATTTAACTCACTTTTTATTCTTTTCTAATTTTTAGAACTAGAAAAAGATATAAAAAGTAAATTAAACCGAGATTAAAGTTAATCTACATTGATAGAAACGGAGCTAGAAATAAAGCGCATTAATTACATGCATCTCATCGAAACCGAACGATCGATCCAGAACAATCCTGGTACTTAAACGCGAATCAACGGTTTTACTCAGCAAGATAGTACCTACTCTTGAAAGTCTATAATTCACCCTTAACTCATGCCTAATTAAAGTAGACCGAGCTACTAGGATTTAAGCCGCGATCCGCATCAATTAACCATCGCGTATCGAAGTACCATCGATTACCGGCCTATTTATCGAATATTTTTAGCTCACGTCGAACGAAATAAAGAGTCGAAATTAAGAATCGAACGAAATAAAGAGTGTAATTGCGTTAATCCTTCGAGGCTAAACTTTTTTTCATAGATGGTCGCCAATATTTTTATATTTTAACTCTTATTGCAAGTTAGTTTTGCAATCACATTTAATTGCAAGTAAACTAACTGTATTTTATTACATATTACAAACATATTACAAACGAAGATAATTAAATGATGATAGAGATTACATGATCAGTCCTAAAAATATCCAACCCTGTATTTTCGTCTGATGACCGCCACTCAGAGTGGCTTCGAAGGGTTAATTGGGGTACGGCGAGCCCGTTTAAATTTGTAGGCAAAAGGGTCTTTCCACAACCACTCACGTCGCCATAATAGTACGTAACGAGCCGACGACGTACACGTGTTTACGTAATAATTTGTGACTACAGCTTGCTCACGTTCGTCCGCCTACGTTCTTTCGCAGGGTTGAGAGGAGACGGGAGTGCCGAACTCGAGACAACAACTCTGGTGTACACAATTTTGGACCGTGTCTTCACTGCGTCATGAATGTGAGTGAATGTCCACGTGGGAAGCGTCCGAAATGACGAGAGTCGGTGAATGACGACAGCACATCCAGAACTGGGGTGAGTGCGTTTATTTATTATACTGACGTGATTAATTGTTCGTTTGCGTCCGACGATTTGTCATCATTGTATCATAACGATTGCACTTTTCGGCAGGCGATTGCCGAATTTCTCGATACGCGTTTTCGCAAATTGTATTGATAAAGAATAAAAGCCATCGACTGGCTTTCGTCCTGTTAACGACGCATCAATCTCGCTCTGTTTCGACTCGAAATGTAAATTGACGATAATTCTTTCAACTTTTATTCAATAGACTTGATAGAAACCGCTCTTTTCATTTGCCCGATTTTATTCCATTGTAAATGTAATGATAAGTTTCATTTTATTTCAACTTTATTGAAATTAGTTCGATTTTTTTTTTATTTTCATTCAGATATCTTAAATTTTTTTTAAATATATCATCTATATATATA
>JAJVSH010000036.1:1036590-1049376 GCA_021460005.1 Tetramorium alpestre | reverse complement strand
ATATATATATATATATACTGTCCAATGTGTCTAAAATCTGTATTCACAAAGCTTTCATAATTAAATTATTTTGTGAGAGACAAACGGATCAGAGACGGAAATAGTCAATCATCATTAACGTACTATTGACATCGTAGATATCGTGGTAGATAGAATAATAGGATTATTATCTGTCGGAATAGACCGTTTGTCAGAAATTCATAGTTTCGCCATAGCGGAAATATCGTACAATTTTCGGGGTGATTTAAACATTATTTCGAGGCGAAAGTGAAGACAATCTCGAAAGGAGCGGTCGAAATTCGGCATTTCGTTTCAGTGAGCACGAAAGGCCCGAGCGAGCCGAAGTTTGATGCTCGAGCGAGATCAGTCTTCACAGTTCGAAGTTAGAACAACAAATTCTTCTCGTTTCCTGTCTTCTTTCTCTCGTCACGGCGGTTATAGCAGCGAGAATACCTATTATCGTTATATGTTGCGGAAAAATTGACTAGGTACCCTCTTTCGCCATGTTTTTCCTTCTTTTTACGTCGTAGAAGGCGATACACGCGATTTTCAGTACAGAAATATTTTCTTATCACAAGCAGACTTTTCTTCTCAAAAAGATTTTCACAAACATATTTCCGTTTTTTTTTGCGAGATATTTTTCTATTAAGCTAATTAATTACTCTAGCTTACCGTTTTACATCATTTTATTCTTTATTATTTTTGTTATTTATTTTCAAAAAAATACTTGACTTTTTTATATAAAATAACTTGTGAAAATACATTTAATATCATTTATTAGTTCACAGTTGCATTGTTATATTTCATTAAATATATACATTGCATTCTATCTACATTCTATCTTAATATAATTAATAATTAACATGTAACTTATGTAAAAAAAATTAATTCGAATCCACTATTCCTAAAATACCATCATTTGACGATAAGGATTAAATAAACAAGAAAAGTTGACAAATAAGCGTCTACAAAGATATTTTTCTATTTCACGTCAACCAAATATCTCACCCTAAAACCCCATTTTATCTGAACGTTTTCATCTGCGACTTTCATCTCGTAGGGCACCCTAGAAAGAATTTAGGGTGCCGTACACGTTCGCTTTCGTTAACCCATAAAATCTCGTAACGTTCGTGGGGCGGGCTATCGTCCCGGGAAAAAATGTCAGACTAGCCCATGTCCATTGGCCAGCAGTATGTAATGGATTAACCTATTTTTATGTAATGCGTCACGACGTGTCATGCGTGTCACATTTGCATATCGTATGTGTCGCCGCGAGTTTTCCGTAGATACCCGAGTGCAATCAATCAAATCATGCTGGATTTCCGAGTTTTCCCTCCGGAAACGGTACGACGTATGGATTTAAAAAGGAATTATATTAAAACGCGTCGAAAGTATCTCTTGAATTTTTTTGTGAATTTTTCTTGAAATCCGGATTCGCGTATGAGCATTTTATTTGGTTAGTTCTTTTGGCAATATGTTTTTTCAAAAATGATATTCTTAACATTCTTTACTGAGATAAAGCATATAATAATTAATGTTTAACTATTAATAAAATTAAAAAATAATTACAAACCGATATGCGATAAGATCGAATAAATCCTCATACGCTCTTGTATTACACAAACGTATGTATTTCTAGAACGTATAAAATAATCTTATACTTAAATATTATTAAAAAGAAGAAATAAATGCACAGAAACACTATATAATAATACTAAATAATTGACATTAATTAATAACTAATTTAATATATGCAAATAATGAGTATTAAGCTTATCCTTAAATCTTAAATCTCAAAAAATAAAATGCATGCAATTAATAGAAAAATTAGGATACGAAAGAATCATTTAGATAACGACTGTCAGTACTAATCGAATTTATGAGCAATCGTGCTAGTGTAAAAGAGTGTCGTTGCTGCTCACTGCACGTTTCAATATTTCGCGACGCAGATTTTTTTACAACTCTATATTATTTCGCACCGGAATGGAGAGAAGGACGGGCTTCGGTAATTAGCAGAATTTAAAAGCACCTTTCTTTCGCTTGCCTGCACCATTCACTAAGCAATTATCGGCAAATAAAATTGCGCGATTGGTTAATTTAAAAGCTCTTCGCTCTACTTCCTTTTTTTTTGTCTTCTTATATTTAACTGTCGATGAAATTTCGATAACGGACGTTCATCGTGGAAGTAATTTCGTTGTGAGTTCTGCAGGTTTCGCTCTTACGTATGACTAGAGGTGTTTCGTTCAAACTACACATCATTTAATTAGAAAGCTATTACTCGCTTATAATATGTACTTGTACGTTATTAGCTCGTGATTATATCGTATGTTAGGATAGATTAAGATAAATTATCTGCTATCATCTTTTCATTAATCAAAATCCGCAAATCATTGGAAGCTATTCACTATATAATCTCCTGATTGATCTTACGTATATTACTTTTGCAACATTTCATATTTTTTATTGTAAATCTATAATAAATAGCTCTTATTTATTTTTTCCTTAATGAAAATGTTAAAAATTTATTTTCACAATATAACTCACTTAATAATTTTTTCCTCGCCGTTTATTGCTACATAAACAATTGTAATATTATATAAACAGCAATTAACAAAAGTTAAAAACTCTATCTACTAAAATTATAATAAAATATAATAAAATTATAATAAAATATATTAATACAGTTTTGTTACACAAGCGTGACTCACTTTTGCATCGCTTCCAAACGCTTTACATCTTTGTCGTCCTTTTTTCTCTTTTTCTTAATTCTTGAACATTTTTGAAAGATACCAATCGTGTCTGACTGGCGAAAACATCCTGTACACTTTATTCTGACAATATATCAGAAATTTATCATGTGCGTAAAAATGCAAACACGAATGACAGGAAGTATAATAACACCACGCGTGAACCACGTGGCGGTTCGTTTCTCACGGGAACTATATTTTCCGGTGCACGCGAAGCGAAGCTGTGCTTTTCATATAGCGTGGAGTACACTTCCTATTGTTCTGTTCGCTCCCGCGTAATCTGTTTCTCGAAAGACCAGCAGTAATGTCGGTACGTAATGTGGCTCTTTCGTATGCGACGCACGGCTGCCGCTGTCGCGTCGCGCGCAAGATATTTTCCGGAATTTCCGAGCGAAAGCGGAACGCAGATGAACTTGCGCTCTGATATCGTCGCACCGAGTGCCAGCCGCAAGAAACCTAGCTCTATATCGCGCGCACAATAATTCGCATTCCAACCATGGGACAATGTGTCCAGTCAGTTCTCATTCACCGCGATAGTGCCGCGATTATCATCGCACGTCGTGGAAACTGGGAAAGTCGGCGAGCACTTTGAAAAATCGGGCGACACGTTTGCGGTATCGTTCTTTCGGACTTGCCGTCCCCCTTTTATCTACTCTTGTTCTGTCCCTTTACATTTTGGAGTTAGATGGTTTTACGCTAGTTCATGAACAATGGAGCTGTGAGTTATAAGTTTTGTAACTGTTTGAAAACAAAACGATTTCTACACAGTCAACATTTTATTCTCAGACTTTCAATATTGAAAAAGTTCTAACTCTTCTCCAAAAAATTCCAAAATTTATATTTGTTCAAAAAGAGTTAATAGTTAAATATAAAAAAAAATAGTGATCCGAAGATATTTTTTTAGTTTTTACTATATAAAAATTGGTATAAACTTTTTATTTCAATTGAAATCTAAATTTTGATGATTAAAGTTATTAGATCAAAATGAATTGGAAAAGTAACAATGCATTTTACATCTATATTTGGAGAAAACTATCACGTAAATTTAAATCTTTTATTTTTGAGGAATGCAATAAATGCTACGAAACTATATCTTGATCGTTCTGTGGCGCAATCTCCCTTTTCGAGAGTACCGCAGTTCCGACGCGGTAGAAGTTTTCATATTTCAGCTTCGAAGGAGTCCTTCCACAATCGAAATAAATTGCGTCCACAAAATGCATTTTCGTTGTGACGGCGGCGGCATTGGCTGAGAGATATTTTCTCGACTGCGAAAACTTCTATGATGCCGCTGCAAGTGTACTCCTCGTCAGAAATTACGTCAGAGAGCACGACATAATTTTTTTGTTTCAAATAGTCAATATATTATATAAATTATAATTAAATATGAATTATAGATGAATGCTTAAGAAGCAAATGCAATCAAAATTTTTTTATTAAAATATTTAATACATTTTAAGTATATAATCTATTTTATAATAAATATTTATATAGATATAGATTATTTGTAATGTTAGAATATATTTTGAAAATCTTTTTAAATATTACATGTCTGTCAATTTATACAAAATATCTCAAAAACTCCAATCAAAATTTTTAATAACATTTCTTGCGAAAAATGAATCAAAAGTCAATTTTTAATTGATCTCATAATAAACCAAGATTACAAAAATTTTTATATATGTATATGTACGCCTGTCTCTCTTGATCATATTTATTTCAGTCATTGTTAACAGAATTATATTTAAAAATTTGGATTGAATATTTTTTATTAGTCTATATAAAAATAAATTTGATTATTTTAAATATTTATTGACAAATTTTCTGTAATTATGTTAAATGATCGTTTACTCGAAACATAGATGTAAAATACACACATTGTTATTACTATTCAAATTTTGTTTTGTTTAACTGTTTCTATCATTTTAGATTCTGATTAAAATAAAAAAACTTGTTAATCAATTTATTGACAATCACATATATGAGTAATTCACAACATGTAGCAATGAGCAAAAATAGTTTTTTGTTAGGTTCAATTTTCTTAAAATTGATTCCAGTGTATTGGAATAAAAACAATTCAATTAACACGTGCCAATCACTGTCAATTATATACAATAGCACGCAAAAATCAATTAATATACAATCAATTATCTGTCTACCTATCGATCATCGATGTTAACAGCTCGATCAAATCATTTTACTTTATTAGTTTCAATTAAATAATACTGCAAAACATGCGGTTTGCCCTATGGCACAGAAATGCCAAAGGCCAGAGAAAGGGGCTGGGGAAAGGTGCTGTGGAATTTGGGGTACGATACCACAAGTTAGAGACATTAAAGGGGAGCGTCTTAAAGCAAATAGTGTCTTAGCTGTTCTTTTGTTAAGTATTAACGTATTTTAAAATTTGAAAGAAACCGTCAAAACTATTTTAAAGTAAACTAAAGCAAGAAATTTATAAGTTATATTTAATACACTTTAAATTTTTGTCTTTTTTAAGTTATGAAATATGATCGTTAAATTAATTGTAATACTCAATGAAGATTATTATTATATTAAGTCAGTGAGTTAGTTAGTACGTATTAATCTGTTCGTCAGAATTATTAAGAATTAATTTTCTTACGTTAAAGACTTTATGATAATCAGTACAAGATTTCTATTAATAAACAGTCATATTCTTAATGAACACTTTCTATCTCTTGAAATTATAGAATAAAAATCTGTCATTATTTTTCTGATAATTCATTATATTTAAAAATCCGATATATTTTTAAGAAACTTCTCAAGAACGCAGTACATTTTTATTTTACTTCTCTCCATTTTACTTTATTACAAACGAACAAATTCGATCAGTGTTGGCGATCGCTTTCCAATTTTCCCCTCTCTGCTACGAATACGACTGCTACGTGATCAGCAGAAGAGTAGGCAGCAAAAGAAAGATGAATGCGAGTCCACCGATCGAGCCTTTTTACGGCGATCGATCGGAGTCCGTTGCAACGAATGCGAACGATACTCCGTTAGTAGCGCAGAATTTCGTTCCTTTTCACACGAACGAAAACCCCAACGAGAGAAAGAGATATCTCTTGCTTACGGCGACCAAAAAAACTTGGAACAATCCGTAACGATCACTCCAGAGTCACACTCACCTCATTTCTGACGAGAAAAACGCGCGACATCGACCATAAAACTGCAGCGTGTACCATCTTTTTTCTTCTCGGACACAAGATTCCTTGCTTCCGTAAGGAAGCTAGACGAGACGCAAAGAAAAGAGACGAGGAGAAAGTTTAGTCGAGCGACGGTTTTCCGCAGGGATCATGGGGGTGGCTTTTCTTTTCGAGATCCGCGCGAGATCCTCGCTCTTGAAGTCTGGAGATCCACGGCGCCGCTTCTTTATCTCGAAATCAAATCTTCAAAGATAAGGCTGTTCTTGCAGACTCGTGATCTCATGTATCTCGCGCAGAACCAAGATACCGCGTCGAAGTCTCAATGAAGTCGAATTGAAGACGCAACCAGTCACGGTTCTCACGATATGAAAACTGCCAAGTTTTAGTAGCAAAATAATAACTTCTTTCAGAAAACCAACCATGAAATCATCTTTCATAAGATTACATTTAGGTTTCTTTATGATTTCTTTGAAATCCGCGAAAATTATTTTATTTCATATTATATTATTGTATTCATATTATTTTATGATATATATTTTGTTAATGCAATTATACATAAATTCATACATTTCCAAACCGAACAGAATGTATGTTCGATATATTAGATAACAATTTGCTTTTTTACTTTTGATATAATATTATATTAAATTGGTTAAATAATCTAAATAGCTAAAAATAGCTAAATAAGGTAAAATAAAACTACGATTCGCTCTTTTGAGCATTCTAAGTGCCACTTTACTCGCGAGTTTCAAATTTAACCATACGTTCTCTCTACATGAAATATATTTCTATTTTTGCACAAATGTCAGCCGTTGCGTATTTATGTTCGCGTGCTATACCGTGTATTACCACAAATTCTCAAGCATCAAACGATCTCAAGATCGTACAATAACCGCGATTCGTGTTTTCTCCTAACGCAAATATTGCGCGCGTGGCGAGAAAAAGTGGCGGTAAACTGGCGGCGAAATAAAATCGCGAAAGACCACTGCGAGACATTTTTCCTCGGAGTTATCGTGCTGTGTAACCACGGCGCGGAAGCAGTAAGTGGAAAATCTACTTTGAGCCGCGCCCCGTGAAATTCATATGCAGGTGACGGCGCGAGATTCGCTCACTAGGTCCGTGACGTAACGCCGCGAAGAAAAAGCCGTTCTCGCTTCCTCGTTCCTCGAGAAAGAAGTAGCCAGAGAGTGTCCCGTTGCCCCCGCTGCGCTGCAAGCCTCTCCCGCAAACGTTGAGAACTCTGGATCTGAATTTATTCTTATTTAAAATGGAAAAGTTTCCGTGCGGCGACGACAGCGGCGGCGCGCTCGAAAATACGTAATTTAGTTTCGTCGGTCTGCGAAGAGATGAACGCATGGGGGGATCAGGATTTGGGGAGAGAAGAAGAGAGGACAGAGAAAGGTGTGGGAAATTCGTTCTTGCACCTTTTTACGAGCTGTGGAAAATATGGCAGCGAAAAGTGTTTGGAGGGAGAAGTTTTTCCCGTCCGACTGTCCTCGATTAGAAATTGGATTTATTGTATGGAGAGATAGTTTAGAGCGTGACTTTTAATCTCCTAGCAGCTCTTTTAATGTGTAGACGTATAACGGTGAAATTTATGAGAATCGACGCATTCATGGCGTATATATGAAAGGTCTTTCCTTTATACGTTTGACATGTTAGTATAAAAGATAATAATACAAAAAATATAAAAATGCCACTTTTAACTGGGTGGGAAAGCATTTTACAAGTTTTCGTACTTTGGAAATGTTTGTATTGAAATAACTATTTATCTCTTTTTATCTTCGAAATCATTCATCTTTATAAAAGTCGTTGAATTGCAGATTACGTTGCACGAATGTTTAAAAAAGTTTAAAAAGGAAATAGACGTTCATAAAGCGTTAAAATCATGCAAATATAATATTCCACGACATTTAAATGGAACAACATTTTTCCATTAGTTTATATTCTCGGTCATATAAAAACAAAATTAATTCGTATTGAATTGTTACTAAAAATTCCAAAGATAAACATATAAAATCAATTCTTATTTATTTTAAATTGAGAGACATTGATTTAACTCAAATATAATTAAAAAAAATGAAGAGACCTTGTTGCAATCACGTCGCGCAGAGAATACTCCTATTGTCAAGGGAAAAAGTTTTAACGCAACATTACGAGCAAAAAAATATTAGCATTTTGATAAGCATTTTATATTCAGATAGATTCCTTTGTAGCGCTATTATAAGTAGTGAGAAAGTAGAACAACACGAGATACCAAAGTATTGATATGTAAATATAACATAGCTCTGAAATATTTTAAATACGAGTTTGTATAATTTTACGATAAATGCATAATTCCTGCACAGGAATACATATAATGTGATAAATATAGAATCGATAATACATGTAAACAAAATGGTAATGGTTTCCTAATATAAAAAATTGATGACATTAAAATTAGTAACAGATGCATTGATAATAACAATGTTGCATTTGGGCACTGCTAAAGTTTTTCTTATAAGTAATGGCATAATATTTAACAAAATTTCTGCAGAAATCTATTAAAATTTAATGTTTTTCATATTACGATTATTTCACTTATTTTATGAATTATTGTAAGATTTATATGTTTATAACATAGCTATTAAATTTTATTTTATTTTTATAGCAGTAGTTTTTTAACTGAATTTTTTTTTATTTTAAAGTCCTGCAAAACTTCTATCATTTAAAGTTTATTTCATTAAATCTTTTCTTTATATCATAAATATATCGTAATTGATTAATATCTATTATAATTGACATTATGATATTATTAAGCTAATATTATTATTGATATAAATATTTAAACAGTGAGAATTCAATCAAATTTATTTCATCTAATTCTAGACCTTTTTAGAATTTTCTGATTTTAAAAATTGTGATAGATGTATATTTCTTTGCATTCCTTCATATTTACGGTATTCTGTGCAAACAACATGTGTATGGACTGCGCCAATATTCTAACTCGTTAGAGATGACGACGTCGCTCGATTGCAATCATAATCCGAGTAATTTCATGTGGTTTCAAATTAAGCAGTAATGACGCGATCAAGAGTCGATCGTCCGGGAGATGCGAACGAAGCGACAGCCGGAGCAACATGAGAATCGAGAGGAATATTCCGTATCGTCTTCGTCTTCATCGCCGTCGCCGTCGCCGCCACCTCCGCCGCCGTCGTCCTAGATTCCCTTCAATGCGTACTCGATTACAGTCGCCGTCTCTCGCTGCCGCGTTGAATCCCAATAGCGTGAGATTTTAGTGTATACCGCATTCGCGCGATGTTCGTTCGTCGAGAACGTGTTACCGTGAAACGTGTTCCGTATACGATGCCGCTTAAGAGCCTCCACAAAAGTGGCCGATCTACAGCTTAAGTGCTTCTGCATCTTATGTCGATGAGAAGAAATTTTGAGATGCGCTGAAAAATCTGAAGGAACGATTCCTTAATCCTTAGCTGCCATCAATGTCATTTGCTTTTCAATTACAACTGATTTTCTATTACTTTGCTGTCTCTTTGAGATAACGTTATGCATGAATTGAAGTTCGATTATGCTTTTATTTTAAAAAATTATTTAAAATTTTAATATATAAAATCAAGGAATAATTGAAACTGTGGAGTCTTTCAATAGTTAAACCTTAAATCATTAAAAATTTAATAATTATTCCAAAATTAATAGAAAATAATTAGTAATGTAAATTGTTAATACTTATATTACAAAACAATTACAACTTTTATTTTTCTATCTCGATTAAAAATTTAATCCATTAAAAACTCAATCAATTCATATAATACATCGCTCGAATGCGATCATATTTTGATCAAAAATTTAAATTGAAAATCTAAATTTAAAATAACATAAAATCCGAAGAACTTTATGCATGTCACAATTAAAGAACATATTGTAAATGCAAATTAAAATTTTCAATATAAGTTTCACCATTATTTTGAGAATAATTCTTTTTATATGTTGCATTATATCTTTATGAAGTAATAAACACCATGTCTATAATATAAAACATATATACTCGGAATAAATTCCTCCTTTTTTCAATGCAATTATTTAGCACTCAACTCGTACTCTATCTATTGTGCTAAAATTCACGTATATTTTCCAAAGTAGAACTATTAGTACTATTAGTACTTTGGCCTGTTCGTTTTCGCTGCACTTCTGCGCTAGTGCAATAAGTTAGAACGAGAGAAAGTATATTTTTTTCATTCTAACTTATTACACTAGTTCAAAAGTGCAGTGAAAACGAACAAGTCTATTATATAGAACTATTGTTATTTTACGCAAAGCTGTTAACCTTCCTTTCTCATTTTTACAGTATTATATCTATTAATTGTATCACAAATTTAGAAATGTATTATATCTATTAATTGTATCACAAATTTAGAAATGTAAAACCAAAACAATTAAGTTTTACTCTCTTAGAAAAGCGTATCGTTACTTTTCAACACTTGAAGATTTGGCAAATTAAAAAATTAAACTTATTGTCGGAGAGAGATAATATTATACTTGCACAAAATATTGAACATTATATTGCAAATAGAAATTATTGCCAAATGAGACAACCGTGGACGACGTAAATTTGAGCAACTCATCTCTCCCAAGAAACTTTCTAATCTATTGCAGATGCAATCTTCCTTAATGTTTAACGGAAGTGAACTGCGTGATGTAGTGGTCGCGGTGGTTAGAGAGGGATGCATGGCGAGAGTTCGCACTCGACTTTAAAAATAAAGTTTCTCCGGAACGAGGAGACACAGTCACCTAGCGTGGATGAACCACGAGTCCCACGGGAAATCTTACTACACGCAGAAACACCGCGCTTTACATACTGATATCAGCTTCATATCGGTCGTCCGAGTTAATCGCGGAAAGAAAAACTACCGGCTCGCGGTCGAAAGGAGAATATCAAAGATGCATTAATATCAGACAGATTTCGCTTGCTCATGCACGTTAAAGAAGAGATTTATCCATCTCTGAATACTTTAACACAAATTTTCTTTTTATGCTAGCTGGTTAGCTGCTTTATCCGCTCCGCTGTAATACAAAGACACTCAATTTTCGTTGGGATTATAGAGAAGATTCGTTCACTTGTGCCTTCATTGTAAATATAAGGGCACTTTAGCATATCGATATGTGAATATTGCGCAAGGTTAGATAGATATTGCGCCGCGCTCGTTGCGAAGACGACAAGCGAACCGGCGCGGTGGATGGTTCATCTTTTATCGAGCCAAGGGGAATATAAGTCTTCGTTTCCTACGGGATGTTATACAAGGGAGATGTTTTACATTATGAAAATCTCTATTGTGAGTCCGGGAAAACTTTCGAAGGCAGATGAGAGTGGTAGGATGTTTGGTACTCAATGTGACGTTCTTGAAAGATTAACGTGAAGAAATATAGGTTAATCGCACTTCGTTTTGCTTCCCTCTGATAGGATTCATTAATTATTTGCAAATCCACCCTATTTTCCATTTCCACTAACTCGTTTTTTAAATATTTATATAGGATTTATATATGTGTATATATAAAATATACATTAAATATATACATATATAGAAGCCATGAGTTTTAAGATTAATAGTATTAGTGTAGTACTTGGTATTTTTAATCTCAAAATTCATCTTTTTATCAAATTTGAATATGAAAAACTAGACATTTCATTTAAAAATATTAATGATATTAAAATTAACGAGTAACAGAGATAAGCGAGAGTCAAATGCGATTAAGTATAATTGTATTAACGTAATGTAACATTTAATTAATAATTTAATACAAATTATAAATTACACGTTTCAATTCAACTTTGAGCCATCTTTAGCGACGCATCGCTGAATTCTATAAGTAAAACCGAAACGTATAATTTATAATTTGTATATTAAATTACTAATTAAATGTTACATTACGTTAACTCATGCACAACTAATCGCATTTGACTCTCAAAGCCTATTGTTCCTTGTTAACTTTAATATTAAGAGTCTTTAATTAATACACCTGCTTTATTTTATATGAATAATGAAGGGGGAGATTGATTAATTTACTTTTACACTATATATTTTTTTATTATACAATTTAATTCTTATTAAATTTAATTAAGTTAAGTATAAAGTATAGAAACAAAAAAAAATGAAATATTTAAAATATTGATTGCATTCAGAGATATTCAGAAAAGATTGCGCTAATTATTATAATATAAAATTATATTCTCGTCTTAAGAATAATAATCAAACATTAAATACATAAAATGGAAATATTGATCGGTAAAGTGTATATTTCTATTATGGCACATGACACAGATAACAAAAAAATTATTTTAATCTATTATTGCTTGGTTAATTTCATTTGTATGGTATCCACTCGAGCATTGTATTCGCACAAATGTGTTTAAAATCGATATATGCTCCGGACAGGATGTCTTTTTATGCTGAAGATTCGTGGTTATATTATATATGCAAGATATGTATGTCGTGGGCATTAATTTAACGCTCTCAAAAGTAATTTGCTGGCGTTTGTCATGGCAAGACGAATGTTGTAGACGACGTAATCTATGTTACTCTCTTGCACTGCTTCTCCATCTGTCTGTATATCATTTCTTCAAACCAGGCTTTACTTTGATCATTCCGTTTGACTAGTTCTGCTTAGTCGTGTGGCCTGACGTTAATAAATTACAAATGTGCTCAGAACTGTGTGCTTGCCAATAAACGGCACCTAAGTAACTACTGAGAGACTTCAGTATTTAACGCTGTTTTAAGATCTTCAGAGATTCTAAGCTTTCTTGCTTTTGCCACTCACGTCATCTCAAATATTAAAGTTTATTTATAGCTTTCTCTCTCTCTCTCTCTCTCTCTCTCTCTCTCTCACAC
>JAJVSH010000036.1:789708-1036562 GCA_021460005.1 Tetramorium alpestre | reverse complement strand
ACACACACACACACACACACACACACACACACACACACACACACACACGTAAAATTTAATTATTTGAACATATAAAAAATTTTCCTTTTTGAAAAAGATTTTAATTTTTTAAATCTATTTTTCAAATTATAACAAAGCATTAATTACAATTCTTGCTTTATTGATATTAATAATATTAAGTATAAAGCGAAAGACTTTAGTTTAACAAATATTTACAGGTAAATATTGGGCAAATAAGACTTATAATATATTCACATCTTACATCTTTGAGAATTAAAAATGAGAAGACTCGTGATGTATTTACCTAGTCTTACTAACTTCTTAATACTCAGGAATTTCCTTCTTAGCAAATATACATCACGATGTTCTAGAGAAAAGTTTCTTATGAACTGGAGCCAAGACTTCACCGCTGCCTTAAGAGCGATCACAAACGCAGCTTAGTGTTTCGGATTGTAGAATTTATGCGTATACTTGCCCTCTTTCTTTACGTAATGGCAAATACGTACTAAGGGTCGTCGTGAAAGTAGATCCCGCTGTCAGAAACGAGCGCTAAGAAAGCTAATGTGATCGCGCATGTTTCATAATTAAGCTACATATATAAGCGGATTGCCATTTCGTGAGAGTCAAGCACAGGCTATTTCTGGATGCGAGATTATACACTATTATATTATTATAAATGACATTTTGACAATTCGGGGCTTCCAGGAGAATAAATTAACGTGCCGTAATTACCGCGGCACAACATAACCGACGACTATAAATTTGAATAAACTTTCGAGAGTAATACTTCAAAGTATATCTTACGTTTAAATACGTTTTATGCATGTCGCAATTTATTTAAAATTACATAAAATCAAAATAACATAAAGAAAGCATTTTTTTTCTACGCATAAAGAGTAAAAGTAAAGATTTAATATGAAAAAAAAATTAGAATTTCAGTTTTAAAAGATCAATTTTTGTTAAAACAGTCGTTATATAAAATTATAAAAATATCTTTTTTTATGAAATTCTCTGCATATGAAGCATCTATTATATGTTTGACTAATATGGGATATAAATAATACTGTCAAACACAATCTCAGTATAATTTACATACCTCGCCTGAAACTGTTTTATAGTTCCATCATTTATCACAATATAATATGTTCTATTTTCGTAAATACATACACGAAAGACTTATGAAAGGAAATTTGTGAAATTGCTATTCCATAAGAAAAAGATAAAGACCCTAGAAAATTATTTATCTGCATTAAACTGCGTTTCTACTATTTTCTGCAATTATAATCTCTTGAAAAATGCGAACACATTAATAAAATGTCCCTCTGAAATATAGCATGACGATCAAGGGATTTAAAATTTTTAATTGCCTATTAAAAACTGAGCTTTCGACTTAGCTGAAAAACTGTTATAAAAGATTCGCAAGAATGAAGATATAACTATTAACCGAATGAATGAGATCATTTTGTCTTAATTTAAGATAAATTTCCAAAAATTTTCGATAAAACTTTCAAAAACTAAATAGTATTTTATAAACTAAATAGTATTATTATAAGTATTATTATATACGTATACGCTAATATTTTTTAAAATAATAATTTTTTTTAATTCTACGATGGTCATTTTAAATTTACATAGTATTAACGAATTTATTATAGCAAAACACATGCACATATTATAGCAACACAAGCATGCTAATTTTGTTTTAATATTAATGTTATTATACATTTTAATTAAGACTATCGCTGTAGACATAACTTTACATTTTTTATTTTACTTTTAATTATTTATAGTTAATATATTATTTTAATATTTTGCATTTTAATAATACGCATTTAAGTATCCACCAATAATCAGTTGAATAAATGTTTTTTAGTAATAAAAATATTTTAATTCTACATTTATTTCGGATTAGCATGATACTAAATTCAAAGAGCAGATCAAATTAAATATATACAAGAAAAATATTATTTTACCATGTGGAATATATATATGTATGACAGCAATGGAAAAAGATCAAAAGGCACTATTTATTTTCTGCACTGGCATAACCGTGTCGAGTTCCGCGAGTTTTTATTGATGTAAAACTGCAGTACAATTTTTCTAATGATTTACGTTGTAAATTGTAAATAAAATAAAATAAATATTTTATTTTATATTTTTTAGTGTTGGCAAACGTGATATTCATGTATACATCTAAACAATATTAATTTGAATTTGAATTAATTGATTTTGGTTGCCGAGATCAACGCAAGTAATTAAACAATAATTTCCAAACTTATTTTAAATAAATAATGAAGCATATACTACGCAATCAGTATTTAGAAAATCGAACTTACACGTAAACTAGAGTCTATTTATGAAAAAATAGACAATATTAAAATTTCGATTTTTAAATAAATAAAATAAATAAAATCAGCTAAGTGGACAATAATTTGATAAACAGGAGTGTTTCGGGTAAAGTAATTTACCGTTCTGCCTTAAATCCAGTTATCTCGCTGCAGCGCCGTGACGGGTTTCATAAATGCGTAACGAGCGTTTGAAAATATTCCTTTTCCGTAAACGACAAAATTGAAAGCGGCGCAGAGTTTATTACGGCTATGCATGCGTTGTACGAATGCGTACTTTCGTTGCAGAGGTCAGAATTAATTAAATCTGTCTCCCTGTGAGTGAAATTTAAAAATGGTTTATGCGTTGAAAAATTTTCCCATAATTTCATAGCAATTTCAACATGACCACCAAGCATATTCAGAACTGTGATCTAGATTCATAATAAAACAAGATTTTATTTCCACATGCGCAAATCTTTTGTTATAATAAAATCAAAAGCTGAATTTATTAAATAAAATTAATCCTTTTTTTAATCTTAATAAGTAATATGTAATTAAACTTTATAGTTGTATGTAATTAATTCTATTCATATTAATTGCATATTATATGGAATATACTCACAGCTACACGTTGCTCCTTATCATGTTTTTAATTTTTCTGAATTTTTATCTGTGAAATTTTTGAAAACGTCGAGATTTCAGTCACTTTTTCAGTCACAAACAGTTAAATGTATTGATATTTATAAAAATATTGACATTTCCACAAATAACTGTACATGGTTACAAATAGATAACAAAAAGTTTTATTTTAAATTCAATAAATTAAATTTACAACTGATTTTATTTTGATAAAAATAATAGTATTTAATTAAAGATACGCTGGGAAGAAGAATCAAATTTCTATTACAAAAAAGTATTTATCGCAAATTAGATTTTTATTTTATGTTGCTGACAAACTATTGATTATGAGAAACGTGTTAGGGAATTATTTAATAAAATTGAAACAAAGAGGAATAAAAATAGAACATGAAATAGAGGAGAAAAACATTATTTTGTAATTAGAAACCAACATTGTCCGTTGTTGATATTGTAAGAACTCGAGAACATAGTAACATCATGACGTGAAATCTGACACGACAAAGGAGCACTTAGATCTTATATGTTGTACATGTTATATTGATTTCCGACAAGAGTGCGAGTTAGATGGACGTACATTAATTTCCCAACTCTTTTCAGCCGTCTATCTATCGTAAGTTTCTTGCTTCATATCTTCATAGAATAACATTCTTCACGTGTGCTCTAGTATCAAAGAAAATGATTATAAGATACTAAAGCCATAAATCAAAAATCATTTAATCATGTGTGCGTTATAAATTGATTATTATTATTTACTTCTTTAATATAAAATTCTTGTCACAGATATAATAATACACGAGTTTTTCTAAATATTATTATTTCTTACAATTGTACTACTTATTTATTAATTCTTAATATATCTAGTGTTTTATTAAAATTTTGTTTTATTAAAATTAAAACAGCTTTATTATTATTTTCAATATTTTATTCACACACAACTTCAAATTCAGTTTTTAGTCAAATAAAATATACTTAAAATTAACTGATCAGATTTTAGTAATTATTTAAAATATTATTATTAAAAGTATTTCTACTTTCAATTATTAATATTAATATCAATATTAATTATTTGATGTAATTTTCAATGAGAAAAATTATGCTAAAGTTCAAAGAATAGGTAGTGAAATACTTTAGAATCATTTGCATAACGTTCGCATTATACTAACTTAATTAATCTTGGATATTTTAAAAGAAAACAAATACATGAAAAATACCATCGCGATATTTTTATCTAACAGAAGCTCTCAATAATCTCAATTTCTTTGCGCTTTCGTCAAATTATATAGAACAAAGATCAAAGAGAACGTAATACTTTTAACAGTGAATTCGCGAAAAATTTACGAGTCTGCGAAGTATCATGAATTTGACTTTTTGATTTCACGCTCTCGCGCGTAAAGAACATCCACTCGTATTTGCGTCCGCAGTAATACTCGAGACAGCCAGATCTCCAATATAGGTGAATGTTCGCAAACTGTGCTTGCGCGCACACAAGATGTCTCGTTTATTTATGAGCCGCGCAAAAATTCTCCTTCTTGGATTTTACAGCCAACAGCCTATCTTCGCCACGCTGTAGACATCTTTGAATACTCGTTTCTTTCGAAAATAATGATGCCAACGTATGTGGAAAATGTGCAAAATCTCTTTAACTCCTGTCAAGCAGTATATCGCATTTTGTACTTCGTACACCGTATGAACAATATATCTTTATTTTTTTTTAAGAAATATTAAAACGTTGGATAATTAACATTACAAAATTTGAATGCACATTCTAAATAGTTATTCGAATTCAAAACTTGAATTTATATTGCAATTATTATAATACGTCGAAGTATACATATATTTTGTATTACGAAACAGAATATATTTTTTCCCAAGTCAAAAAGAGATAAAAAAATCATAAAAACTAATAAAGTAAAATGGAATCGATAAAATCTCAAAATTCTAATACAAGCCCTTGTTCGACGAATTAAAATATAATTCATTTAGCCTCGATCAGCATATCGTTAAAGTCACAGTTTCTAATGAAAACTTACAATGTACATTACAATATTTGATTTATACCGTGTACCGTAAAACAATTTCTCACCCTTCGCGAGAGATGGGATCTGTGCGAAATGCTTTATCCGAGCGCGAACTTCATACTTTGTCGACCTACATTTACTTTAGCCCGTTTGCTCTTTCCGGCCGCGCGCCAGCAAACTACAAATTCGGGACTTGCGCCGATATGTTTACAGTTCGCCGTTTGTACTTTATCATAAATGGAATCGCGCGAGAGAACGCCGGTTGGCCCGCATACCATGGTTACGTAGGTTTCTCTCTCGCGCGCTCGCGATAGAACGGGGGATTAAATTAATCTTCTTACCTCCCTCCTGCCTGATAATGACAAGAACAATTATTGGTTTTAACGGGCGACTGGTCTAAATAGCCTGGGCAGAGAAGAGTTAAAAGAAAACTTTCCGCCGCCGCCGTCGTTGCTGCCCTGTCGCGAGTTTCGTGTGAACAAGTTTCGTGCTTCATTGTGCCGTTGAATTTCACCCTTCGCGCGGAACTTACGTACTTTAAATCGAATCGCTATTACGTGCCTCTCTTTCTCCGTCGTCGATCCCTAATGAAGCGCGGAGAACCGCGATTTAAAAAAAAAAGTCCAAGGACAGAAAAGTGGCCCGCTCTCGCGTATAATCCTCTTAATAAAACTCCTTAAAGCAGCGCGTTGCACATTTTAATTGAAAAAAAAGCGGTAAGTAGTAAATCCCGGAGACTTGTGGCGGTCAGACGAGTGCGCGACTACGAGTCCCGACAATGAAATATCGCTTTATCGGTCGGTTCATAAATTCCGCCTCTTTTTCGAAGGTCTTGAAGAAGATTGCTTCCTCGACTGCGCCTTTTGTTCGTTTAATACTATGGAGGCCATATCAGCAGTCGAGCAGTTCTTATTTACAGATCCCCGGACGAATTTCTTGAACAATAGAGTTTTAGTAACTATTTACATTTTCAATACTTAATATATTAAACTTCCTTTATCTTTAGAGTATTAGATAATTAAATTTTCTATTCAATTTTGAGTAAAACAAAATTAACATAAAGATCATAAAGGATCTTTTAACTAAGAACAATAGCAATATCTTTTTGATACGTCCTAACGCGTTTATCTAATTATGTGATTTTACTGCTTTTAATAAATGAAGTTTAATAAGTAACAAGGTCAAAACAGAAGTCTACGATAATTTAAAAGTTTTATTAAGGAGAATTGTTTAGTCTCAAAGATTATGATTTTTAGATTATTGGTAGTGACATAAAAAAGCAATTGGTATTTCAATATCTTGGTTAAAAACATTTTATAATATTATATTATTATATAGTTAATCGCGAGTTATTCATTTCTAACAACAAGAAAGTTTATCGATATTCGCACACGATACATTTTGTAATCGTAACCGATAAGAAATTACTTGATTTATGCGCGTTCAAGTTTATGCAGTTCATTTTCAATTTTATGTAAATCAAAATTTCGAGTTTATCCAACACAAAAAAAGAAGAAAAAAACGTGTGACAATATAATATAGGATTATGATATAAGCCAAATGCGGCAGAATCGACAGATACCGTCCTCTATCATGGCGGATAATTTTTTCCTCCGTGCGATCTGCGCGATATGAGTTGCGATCGTTATCGATTTATGAGTAGTAACATCCCTGGATATGCACCGAACCCGTCCCATAAATACCGAGTAGCGCGTAGCTTTTCGTTGTATCTGTCATAAATACGCATTTTATCTACCGTGGGATTTCAAATGAAAAACAGTCGTCAAGAGCTCATGGGATTACTAGTAAAAGGGGCCGATAGTCGCAGAAGGGTTTACAACTTTGGCGCACTCTTCATCCTTCAGTCGCGATTTTGTTGGTCCGATATATCTTCCCTGTGAAAAAAACTTTTTAGATGAAACAATGAAATTTGTTACAATTCTTGTAAGTTTGATTGAAAAAAAGAAAAAGATTTCAAAATATTTTTCATTGAGAAAAAATAGCTTTTATAAGATTGTTTTACCAAAATTTTATATATGTATATATACATATGTACATATATATATATATATATATATATATATATATATATAATATATATATATATATATATATATATATATATATATACCATATATGTATATACATATATATAAGATATTTATATAATTATTCATTAAAATTACATTATAAATTACACAGTTATTAAGCTTATTTATTATATTTTATTATATTATTATTCTACAATTTTTTTTTATTAATTATAATTACAGTTATATTTGCGTAACTATAGTAAATTTTTAAACATTTACGTGCGTATTCTACATTATATTACACGTTTTTTAATATTATTTAATTGTGGCATTTATACACAAATCTCACTTTTGTTGAAATATTACTGAAGTATAACAGGCAGGAAATCTCGCCGCACCTTTAACTGATACAATAAATTACGTTTATCATTCACAATTCTAAAAAATTATTTAAAAAGAATCACATACATCCAATATAAGTTTATTTAATAGTTATTTATTATATCACATAATTTATATCACATTAATGATTTTTTATTAAAAAATATGATAAAAATAATTATAAAATAATTATAATAATAAAAATAATTCTAAAATTATACTATTATATAATATACCTATTATATACTAATAATTATAAAAAAATACTATTTCTGTAAATAAAAATGAGAAATTTGGGAATAAATAACGCAAATTATTAAATTTCAAACAAGATAAAAACAACAATAATTTTGCCTTTAATAACGGTAATATTAACGTTGTGTGTTTGATAGTATAAGCATCATATTATATGAAATTTACGCTTTCTGTTCATTGAACGAAGTTTATTTCACGAATTCAATTCTGAAGACGTAGGATTTCGAGCTTTATAAATTTCAATGACGCTTTTCATTCTTTGTAGCAAATGGCAAAGCAGTATAAAACTTACATTTCAATTTACGTTCGAGACAGCGTAGTTCTCGAAATATCCGAGAGTTCGCGGTGTGAGGTCTCATAAATCTCGCGCGACGAGAATCGACCTGATGCCGGGTGGCTCAAAGAAAATGAGTAAAGCCTCTCGAGCGCCCAGACGGCACGTGTCGAATTATTCATTCGTCGTCGGTTCCAAGCAGCACCTGTGGAGAAAGCCTTTATCGTTTCACGCAATTCAACCAAGTCAATGGACTTAATAAAGACTATTGTACGATATTGACAACGACAAACAAAACAGAAAAAACCATCTAAACGAAAAGAAATTTTACATTTTGTTTAATCTTTCATGTGATACACGTAACATAAATAAATTTTTAACAAACTGAAAATTTATATAAAAAATTGCACTGTTTCTTGATAATAAACTACTTTTAATGCGCATATATATTTACAATAAGGAAAAAACTATATCAAACATTTTGTTTACTCGATGTATACAGTTGACACATAAAAGTTAAAACTAATTTTGATGTAGTCAAATTTATCTATGCAGTTTTATACATTCCTGCATAATCGTTTTAGGGAAAGCGGGCGAAATGTCGGATATTGCGAAAAATGCGCATAATACAATCTCTTGTATTATGTAACATCAAAAACGTGAGTTAAACCGATTTTATTGAGGAAATATTTTGCTGTCCGCTTTTAGACTTAACAGTTTTAACGGAACAAAAAGATTACGCTCCCAAAATCGCCACAGATTTTGCGTTCAACAATGAGAGTTTCGAAATATTTCAGCGCGTTAAAGTAAGAACTTGTTACGAAGCAGAAAGCAGCTTTCAAGGAGCAGGATACAGTGTATTGACTATAACGTTGCATGCCAAATTGGTTAAGGTACGTAAGGATCTGCCGGCATGTATAATTCCGCGGGAGTTACTTAACGGATGGAAGTTCGTACCTGAAAATTCCACGTTACACCTGCTCATCCTTCCGAAATTGCAAGTTCTGCTTAATAATACGCGTTACTTAAGTCTACTGACATTGAATAATGTATAAAATATGTTTGAGAAGGAAGGAATTTAACATATATTTTTTCTCTTTTATTTAATATAATTTTAAAATCTTTTATTCTATAAAGCGTTTTCAATTTATTAGGAATAAGATTTAATTCTACAGTTCTTAAAACAAAATCTAATTCTCTCTAAATTCGTGAACTTTAAAGATATTTATCACAAAAATATATGTATTATATATATATATATATATATATACATATATACAATTTATCAGAACACAATTTTACATTAAGAAAAACGAATAATATTATTAATCTTTATAAAAAGTTAGTTTAATATGAAAAGTTTAAAATATTTTACATGAACTTTTTCCATGTAAAAAAGAATGTATAATTATGACACCGTTTCTGCACTGGATTTTTAGCATGTATCGAAATTAACAAAACTAGCATCGGATGTCTGCATCGAAACGATACGTTAATTAATTATATGTAAAGAGAATGCTGCATAAATATATCAAATAATGCAATATAAAACAGGAACACTTTTAGCATAAATTTAAAGATACTAGTGCACGTGCGCTTCGCACGCGAAATTTCTCATTGTTATATAATGAAACACAATTTTTGTAAAGATTTAATTAATTAAAAAAATTTTTAATTCTATAATCTTTAATCTTTTTCGATAACCTAACGAACTATCAAAACTATCACAATAACTGTCACGCATCTTACAATTAATGCTAATAGCTATAGTATTACATTACTGATTACATTCTGATAATTTGGCTCAGATAGCTTTATATATCTACTTATATATTAAGCTGTCTGAGCCAAATTATCATAATGGAATGAATAAAATATAAAAATTATTTGCTACTTTTTGCTATTTTTTGCTTCTAAAACTAATCTTTTTGCTTTAATTTTGAAAAAGTTACGACGGGCTCGATAACTCAATATTAAGTTTTTAAAAAGCAAAAAAGCACAAAATTAACAAGTAACTTTCATGTCTTATTGGTTACTCTCGCAATATAAAGTGAGCCAAGAGAGAAAACCAATCAGCATCGCGAAAAAAAAAGAAAAAGAGGCAAAAATACTTCGAGACTTTCGAATATCGATTTAGCACGCCTTTTTTAAGAGTGCATAGGATTATATACATATATGGCGATTGCAAAATCTATACAAATAATTAATGATTGATTAAGTTAGGTCTTCACAAAATATGTGTATTATTATAATAGAAAAATTCAAGGACTCTAACAGATATACTATATAAAAACTGTAGGTATGCTAAGTTATGCATACTAGATACTATGTAAGAACTTTATAAGATATTATTCCACATCTATTCAAATATAGGACTTGTCGCAAAACGACGAATCCAAAGTGACCGTTTGCTACGGACAGTGGCGAATCAGTGTATGCAATGGGATCATACGGGATCGAATTCGCGAATAGCCGATGAAACGATGAACCCCAACGAATTCTGTGATATCTTGCTTTGTGCTATGCCTCCACATGCTCAACCTATACGCTTTCACGGTATAGTACGGTTACTGTTATGGCACGGGGCTCTTCGCACTAACTCGTTCATGGAACATGGTATCCTATTCCAGCCGTTTCTCCCAGCTTGGAAGCCTGTACATTCGCAGAAATAGTCTCTGCGGAGGCAGTCAAAGTCCGTTGAATATATTTAGGATGAAACTAAATCTGACCTACGTCGCGTAATATCCATTATCACCTGTGAGCATATATAACAACGCGAAATCTACGTTTCCTAGAAAATTTTGTTCACGTCTTTAGAAAATTATAGATGAGTTAAGAGTTGTAGAGAAGAGAGATTTCGTTAAAAATTCTACAACTAGAGTAAAAAATTATTTAATTGTTCTAAAAATGATGTGTCCTTATTATATATTTAGGGGAAATTGGAACTTTCTAATACAATTATTAAATTTATATAAAATTCATGTGGTATGTTAACATAAAATCCAAAATAAACTAGGTGTAGTTAACAATAAAGAGAAAATAAAAGTAAATTTCAATAATTACTATCATCTCTAATGAATTTCTTGTATTTTCTTAAATTATTTAAATAGCTTTTGCTTCACTTTATAATCAGATATTCTATTTCGTAAATTTCGTAAATTTCAAGAACATGTTTACCAATTCTGAAAAAAATAGGATAAGATAGATTTTAGCTAATCTCTAATAAGAATAAAAGAGGAAATTGATATTTCTTTCTTCAGACAAGACAATTCTTTATCAATTTCTCTAATGAGATTTCCTATATTTAACCAGAAGGCGTGATTAAATTTGCAGTCACAGATGTTTCACGTAATACCAGATAAAAATAAAAGCGATACCAATATCTTTGTTGAACCTAGCAATGTTGTGATCACAATTGTGCCGAAGGGTTGCTCGCAGATGTTGGTAAATTGCTAGTTACATGAAACGAACAATCGTAGAAGTAAGAAAGTATTGTGATCTACTGCAGAATAAAAATCTTAAGAAAATGTTCATGAGTTGAAGTTTTAAGAAAAATTTTACCGTTATCGACGAACTCTCTATCACGGAAACTTCGCAAATCCCGAAAACGATCAATTTCAAACTTTAAGTCCTTATGCAACGTTAGTAGCTTCGAGTGTTTCTCGAATGTGCTTTCTTTTGATATTTGTAGTGGCAAGATTTATAAATCGAACCACATTAATGCGATATATATTACAATAATAAAACATTATGACTAGACATATTTTATCCAACGCGTCGAATGTTATCGCGATAATTTTATCGAAAGCTTCAATATTCTTACCTTTAAAGGAATATCACGGATTCATAGTATTTTATTTCTCACATAATAAAATAATTGTAGAGATTTCGAGTGCAGCGTGCAATTTATATTGAGCAATCTGAGAAAGCTTTTAGTAAGATTGGAACGCTTTTTGCTAAAACCGCGTTCGCGTAAAATTACTTCACACGTTCGAGGTACATACATAAATCATATGAAATCAAATCATCGGTTAGATTTTCATAACGCTGATCACATTCGAACTCTAAGAACTATTAGAAAACTAAATATTTAAAGTTATATTTGAAATTCATCAAATTTGTTTCACCAATATATATTTGATACTAATTTAATTGCAGTGTTTTCGAATCCAATTATCTTTTCCCTAACTGGGATGACATTTTTCGCAATATAATTCTTTGATTCTAAAGATGCTTAATAATTATAGTATCAGTATTATTAAATTATGTTATTTCAACTTCAATTTGGGATTGATTTCAAAATTAGTAATCGATATATAATCTGATAGACTGAAAATGTATAAATATATAAACTCTCATGATAATATTATTAGACACAAAGATCTAGTTCGATCGTATAGAGTACATTACTACACTTATTTGTATTATATGTATATTATCTAATTATCTTTATTTAAATAAAATATAAATTATAATCTTTTTCTTTAATATATATGTATGTATATACGTATAATATTTAACTATTTAAAAAATTTAAGAATTAAAGACAATATAAAAAATGATTAATGCATAAAAAATTTTGAAAAAATGTATAAGATATAAAAAAGATAATTCTTCTTATCAAATTTGTACATATTACGCTTCTTTCGCATGCTTCATTTTTAAAATCACATTAATCTAATCGTGTTGGATCTCATTTTTAAAACCAGATCTGGAAAAATCTTATAACTGATAAAATTTATTTATCATATAAATCATGAGGAGAATTGTATAATTCCCCTATAGAGGAGGAGAAATGGAGATTAGCGTTAGCAAGGAATTTCGATAGCGCGTTATCCGCAGATCTCAGAATAATAGAAAAAGTCAATGGAAGCAATAGCGAATATATTATAAAAGGGATTCAGTTGTAAAATTATACAGCAATAAGTGCCCGTAACTTTTTACTGTTATAGCTTTTATAAGCTTTCTCTCTCTCTCTCAGGACATAGTTCTCGTGTCTACTGCGCTACGTTCATCCTCGGGATCTTGGCTCAGACGCATTAAAATAAGTCAGAACAATTTGATTCGCGCATTTATGTAATAACTTCAGAGCAATCTGTATACCGGCGCAATCGTGTCTGGATAGAGGATACATCGTTTCGACGTGTTAGCTGGACCCCGAAATATATTGCACTTTCGGGACGAGGTCAGCTGCGACTGTAATTTCGGTACAGCATTTATCTCGCGGTAGTGCCGCGGCTGAGATCTTTATTGAGTTGGGCTCAAATATATGTCGCGTTTAAACGGCTGCGTAAACTGCGCAAAAAACTGCTCGTTGCACGTCGCTCGCACACACGTGTGTGTGATCGGATTTTTTTTTCACGCGACACGTAATTGGGCGACATGCCACTGCAGAGGACGATGGATAGAGCGATCATGTTTCTTTGATTGATCGAATAAATGCGAAGATCATATCCGATTGCTTATTTTTTTTTTTCAATATAAAAGGTAGAAATAAAATTACATTCTTTTTAATTCAATATTTTCAGGCATTTTAGCTGGTGTAATCGCGCGGAAGAGGTCACAATAGTGATTTATTATTTCATTTTTGCGTACTGTCAACAGACAACAATATTGATATAGTTTTAGCTCTCTCCATACTTTCTCCTGCAGGGATGATTGATCCACACAGTTATTCAGACTTAGCAAGCCATGGAGCCTCGAGATCAATACGCTGTGAACACTCGCATCGTATTCACTGTACATGCTTTTATGAATGATGCATTAAACGTCAAAAAATACGTCAACAAACGATAAGAATTAAATCCATATACATGTTTAACAGATAAAACGCGATAGCTTATTTTATATTTATGTTTTATAATTTAAAAAAATCTCCTTATTTTCCTATTTAATTTTAATTTAGTCATAAGATTCTCATTGTATTCTAGTATATTACAGTTCTGTTCTAATTTTTTTTCCAATAAATCACTACTGTGAGCACAATCACTGCAATATTAAATATAAGTCCGTATTTATGTCATGTTTCTGTGTTTGCAGTATTTTTGGAAATGATAAGTCGTGACAGAAAAACAGTAAAATATATTTTTTTTTTGACGGAACATATTTTTTTGTAAATATAGTCTGTCTCTACTATATCTTTTCAAATTAAAAAAACATTTTTATCTTTTTAATCGCAACTTGGCTTTGTCATTTAGCTACTTTAGCTCTTTTTCAAATAAATTAAAACGATTTTAAAAAATTATTGTAAACAAATAAATAACCAATCAACATCATTTTAATTGTATTTCTTTATATAAAAATTTATAATGATCTATTAATGACGTACTAACGGTTCTGTGAAACTTTCATTTGGTGTATGGACTAATTGTCAATTTTAATAAATGTTCTCACAGAGAGCGATAAAATTATCTAAAAAGTATAAGCTTTTTAAATTGCTTTTAACGAAATGAGTACTCGCGCACTCAACCGATACGCGGTTACTTTACGAAACTCGTTAAGCATTCATTTAACTGAATTTTTTAATTGGCAGCCGCGCGTGTGCCACATTTCACCAGAATTCCTTAAATTTTAACCATAGCTTGCGAATGGATTTTTATCGATGCGTTAATGGAAAAAAATTCGATATAATATCCAGTCTTTTTGTATCATCGCGATTACCAATTACAACTATTTTGATTATCATAATTGGAATTATTTCTAATCCAAATAATAATAATATAATTAGCATTAAATAGTTTTTATTAAAATTATAAAAAATCTAAAATAAATAATAGTAAAAAACACTGAGACATATTAATCAAAGTTTCCGTATAAAGAAAGACATACACAGAATATTAAAAATATCAATAATTATATAATTAACTAATTATAATTTATTAAAATATGGATTATAATTTTGACTTTGCAGTATTTTAAATTTATATCAAATTATTTCATTACAATCTTCATTAAATTTGTTATTATCCCTGCGCAATTGCGTATTTTCTTACTTCATTCATCAAATATACATACTCCAAATAATAACTCTTTTAATGAATACTTAAATAGTATTTTAAAAATTATTATTTTAGAATAAAATTAAAGCAAGACATGAAATAATTGTTTCCTACCAAACAGCAAAATTTACACATAACTTTTCTATAAACATTTTCAATTTTGTTTAAATTGTTACAATTTTTCGAATTTTTATTTTATTATTGAAAAAAGCTAGATCATATTTTGTAATGAGAGCTATACGCAAATTTGCCCTTAAACTTGTTAAACAGATAAGCGACAGAATACGGGCTCATATGGGCAATGGAAGCGAGTAGATAATGCAGTACTCGTGGAAAACGTCTCCAACTCTGATTGATCCACGAGCTCTTAAGATTGTAGCACAATGGGAAACATGGTTCTCGGAAAGTAGGACACTTTTAATCGCAGTCTAGAAATCCGAGAGACGAAGTGCTCTCAGTAAACTGCACCCTCTTTCGTAGAAATCTTCACCGTCGAACAAGTGCGTCCTGTATTTCGAGTTCTTGAAGAAAAGATTTTTCTGTGACGATATCGATGTTAGATGAAAGAAATAATAATACTGCTTTCTTATAGACATTCTGTACAATCACTAATACTGTACAATCTCCAAAATGGATATAGCATCGATTGAAATAATTACGACAATGAAATAAATGTATCAATGAAATACCTCTTAACGAATTTAATAATGCTTTTATGATGACCAATCAATCTTTTCACATTTGATAATTTTATTGAAAATATTAAGATTAATTCCATATTTATTTATTTGAAAACTATTAAGCTTATCAGTAAAAAATATGACATTATCACTGTTTATTTTACTGTACAATTATTTCAATTGATTCTATCAATAATTCTCTTTTATAAGCTGATATACACATTACGCATGATCGGGTGGAATTTTTAAATCATGTCAATTAATATTAAAAGCTCGAAGAGTGGATGTAACAACAAATTATATACTGTAATAATGTCAGAATCAATAAATACTTTTTGCATATAAAATATCAGTTATGGACATAATTACAATTTTCTCAATAAATTTATAAAATTTTCAAAGAGTTGTTATATATTCATCGAAAACAGAAAGATAGAAAAACAGCGGCACAGAAAATTAAATTTATTAAAACAAATAACATTTATTTATATTAATTCATAATATAAAATAAATTTATAAAATCCTGAGAAAACTGTGCAAAATTATAAATTATTAGTTATAAATAAAAATTGATTACTAAACGTAAGTAAAATGGTTTATTATCGCATCAACGAATTTCGGACCTTAATGGGTAAAGGTTACAGAGTTGTTGATTGCACAAGGCAAAGCCAAACCGACCAACCGCGGATTGCTTTGCAATGAGAAATTAGTAGCTCGCAATTACACTTGCACGCGCGTAGGTGACTGTATGTTTGCGTGCATTTGTATGCTAACGTGCTTGCGTCGTCGTTGCAATGCGATTTAGAATCGTCGGGTACGTTGTACGGTGGTTTTCGGTGCATTACTATTCGTAAACCAAAATCGTGTTTAGACAAATTTCTTTACATTCCGAAATCGAAATATTGCAGAGAGGAAAAAAATGAAAAACAATTAAAATAAAAAAAGTTTCTATTATTACTTAATAATGTCGTTATTTGTGCTAAATTTTAAAATTATTCAGAATCACTACCAAAAAATAAAATATTTTAATATTTTAACATTATAAATATTAATGAAACATTATTATATTTACAAATAAAATGAAAAACTGTCAAGATCTTTCAAATTATGAAACTATTTTTCATTTATTTAAAACTATTATTCATTTATTTGAAGAAGAAAGTTAAGTGTCTTTAAAAATACATCGCTTTAAAAATACGATTGCTAAATTTGTCTGTTAGTTTAATTATATTTTTGACGTTAAGTATGAGAATATCTTTGGCCCAATCTATTTAATATAAATTCTTTTCGATATTAATAAAATAAAAAAAAAATTGCCTACATTTAGTACTAAATATGCAATGAGAATAACGCTCTTATTTCTTTTTCGAATCAACTTATGTTCAAATAAGGAAAAATAATCGCGCAATAAAAACGAAGCTTTACTATTATAGCGTGTCGTTATTGCATAAAGCGTTCGCTGCATAATCTAAGAAAACCGCATTTTACATATTATCGTAGCTTTTATACGTGGCAAATTTACAACTGTATTCCATTATCAAATTGATATCGCGCGATATTTTTAATAGTTTTAATCATTTTGCGAGCAGTTCTTTCATATAGATATGAAAAGAATATAAAACAAGAACATTACTTGACTATGTGGTAGTTAATGTCGCCTAGATAGCTTTAATCACAATGGCACGGCCTTGCAAGGATTGTGTTTGATCACAAATACTCGGTCACTGAAAGAAGATTCTCCGTGAATAAAAGACAAAGGAAGTTTCTTATCGTGCTGACATGATGAAACTTGTGCTTCCTTGAAAACTTTTAACGAGACTCTTATGCATTATTTAATAAAGCCGTTTGAGTCACTCTTATGAAATCGTAATATACGAGTATGTACGTACGCATATAAGACATTTTGTTTATTTCGTTTATTACAATCATTAATATTGCAAATGCACTGTAGTTACATATTTAATTATACTTTTATTAAATTTTATATTGAAAAAAGATCGAAATTTATAAAAATGACAAACAAATTTCCATACATATTATGTCATGCAAGATAATAAAGTAATACGTTCTTTTAAGTAGTATATATCCGAAAATAGTCAGACGTAGCGTGCAGAAGAGCAAATAGAATTTCAGACGGCTGCTATAAAAATCGAAAGTTGATTGTCGTTGCAGCAATCGCACGACACATTAATATATTCAGCACATGATCATCCATATTCAGATTCGCAAATAATATTGAATACGCGAGATTATACAATAAGAAACGATTATTGGTGAAATCCCGTCCATCATTCAATTCAGTTAGGATTATCATGGTGACAGCAATGATGATGTACGAGGTACTTGACTATCCGTCTTCATAGCTTTTGCAATATATTTGCCTTATTTTACTATGCAAGCTGCTTTTTCCAAACTGCTGTTGTAAAATTAACGTAATATACATGATTACAATTATATCACTATTATATCAAAAAGATCCTTTTCGCGTTTCTTTTTATATAATTAATATATAATTCAATAATTTCTAAATTAAATTAATCTGAAAACTAAAATCGTTTTAACTATTTGAAAATTTACTAAAAAAAAATAGAAATGTAGAAATTCTAAACTCTTCCTTCTTTAGGAATATTAAGCTATCTGAGCCAAATTATTACAACGTAATGAATAAGATATGAAAATTATTTGCTAATTTTTGCTCCTAAAACTAATTTTTTTGCTTTAATTTTTAAAAAATTACGAGAGACTCGCTAGCTTAATATTAAGTAACTTTTTAAAAAATGAAGCAAAAAATTATTTTTAAAAGCAAAAAAATAGCAAAAAATTAACAAATAATTTTCATGTCTTATTGGTTACTCTCACAATACGAAGTGAGTCAAGCGAGAAAACCAATCAGCATCACGGAAAAGAGGCAACGATACTTCGAGACTTTCAAGTATCGAATATACCTTTTTTAAGAGTGGATATGATTCCTTCCATTGCAAAGAAGTATTTTTTTTATTATTGATTTTCTATATATTTGAAACAATTTTTATTACTATTCTATATATCATATTTATATATCTTTTTTATATAACATATATCTATATATAAATTCGCAAGAAATGTTTGTGGCCAACTGAAAAAGATTTCACCGTCGAAAATGCTCTAGGAGAGAAATGCGAGTCGTTCAAAAGTGAAATCTAAACTTTCTCGGTAATTTAAGCGACGACCATTTATTCTTCCACCTCGCAAGCATAAAACCAATCGTCTCGCCAAAAACGTATATCGGCTGCTCGAATGTTCATACTTTTCTCCGTTACTGTGAAACGCGAAAAAAGCCGTCTTTTCAACAACCGTCTTTCAAGAGCCTATTTCACACCGATGACCACCCACCTGCCCTATCTTGAAACGCGATAAATTCGAGAATGGGTGACGATTGTACGCTGCTATAACCTAAAATGAAACGCATTCGCGCACACGAGAGACAAGTTTTTCCCTCTGATCGTACTTGTGAGAATGGTTAGATTCAAAATGGATAAAGAAATACTCGTGGAAAAGAAGATACATGTACATATATGTATGTCACGTTGATCTATCACTTTGTATACGGAAACTTACCTTTCGTTTTGTTATTATGGCACGAAAGAAACCGTTTCATCATATCTGAATTTTGTGAGATTCTCGGGCAAACACTAGCAATAAAAATTTTACATTTCGTTCAATATTTCTGTCGTTATTTTAAAATAAAATAAAATTGAAAAATGCTAAATATTCTGTAAGCAATTTAGATTTACGTCAAAAAATATAGGTACATTACATACACACATATATATTTATATAGATTAATTACAACTTTTTAATTATATAATAACTGATAGTTTTTATAAATAATTAATCTGTCATGTACTTTAAATACTCTGAAGTAATATACCTCACATTCATCAAAATTAAAATATTTTTTACCAAAAGAGTACATATTTCTTTTCAAAACATAATCTTTTGATTTTAACAAAGGAGCTTCAAACCTTCTTACGAGAAATGTTAATCAATATTAATAAAAATAAGAATAATATATAAAAGTATTAAAAATAGTATTATAACTATTTATAATTATAATACTATTTTAAATACTTATATATTATTTTAAAATAGAGATGGTAGTAATATAGTAGAAGATAATATGAGAATGTTTATGGAATTCGATACACAAGATCTTTGTTGTCCAAGTTGTAACGCACCACAAATACTTAACAACATTCTACCTACCTTCCCTGATATCTCGAGGTCAATTAGACAAAAAACTATGAAGAGAACGAACGTGATTGTTTTCCATCAGAAAACTTTTACAAGATAAGAAATCAGATTGTTTTTCTTAATAAATTAAGTGATAATATGGAATAATCTTTACTAAACTACTAAATGTGTTTGTTCAGTTTTTAAAGTAGGATATTTGCTTCTAATGCAATTGCCAGTTTGTTTCCAAAATATTTAGATTAAGTTTAAACATGATGAAAGCAGTAATACGAAAACTCATGATATTTGTGATATTGTGATTTATATTTTTGATATTGTGATTTTTACTCCTTAAGCTGGAAACAATTTCAATTGATTCTAAAACTAATTAAATTAAATTTCTGTTTTTGAATTTATTTCATTTTTTGTAATTTTATTTCATTAATTTCTCTATTATATTTTTAAAAATTACAAATGCATTAAAAATAATTATTTCTATTAATAATCAAAAAAAGTATTATTTTCTCATCTCTTTCTCTCTCTCTCTCTCTCTCTCTCTCTCTCTCTCTCTCTTGAAAAATATTTCTTATATTATATATACTGTAAAAATTTTCGTAGAAATGTTTTCCTCAAACCTTTCTACTATTTCTATATTATCATCCTATTTTTTCGAGACTCGAATTTGTGTCTGAATTTTTAGAAAACTCGTTTTCTTCGCTGAATTAAAAAATGCTATTTTGTAAGCTAAAAATGTTTGCAGAAATGAAAAAGTTTAACAATGTTGACCTAAATATTGTTACTATATGATTAGTCTTAATTTATTACAAAAATAAAAAGACCTTCCTATATTATCACCATTTCCTCTATTATAACTAGCAATATATAGTAAATATAAAACTAAATGTAAACTAAATGTTGATACATTAATAACATACATTTCACGTGGAATGTTTCATAAAATAAAATAAATAATTAATAATAAATATTCTTTAGGAGCAACACAATTTATAACTCTGATCGTCGATTGCAATGTATAATTAAAATGCGGACTCTTTTGTTTCGCTGGTCGTGATTACAGATTGTCAACGCTTCGAAATGATCATAATGAACGATAATGGCACCGCAATTGCGTAAAATAATTGCAATCGGTGCCCCAGGAAAATTTTACAAATTACATAGCAGTCGTATGAGTCATTGATCAAAGTTGTTAATCACAGAGCCCTGGCTCTTTTCAATTATATGCTTTTATTTACACATTGTCCCGACTGCTTTCCAAACCACAAATGCCAGGCGACTAAATCAAATAATTTTTATAGTAGCTTTATACATTATTTTGGCAACACACAATAGTAAAATTGAAATGAATAATGATTTGATAAATAGAACTCTGAAATTATTATAATAACGAGTTGTTTTTCATCTAAATGATATTTCTATGTAAGGATAGAACGTGTAAAAATCTCAAAATATCATTAATGACAATAGTAATGAGATACGAGATGAATATATAAGATATATATCTCTTCTTCTTCTTCTTCTCTTAAATAACTAATTACGTATATTATTTTGAAAAATATTTTTTCTGGGAATTTTTAGATATTTAAATATTTCTTTCTTTGAAAATATATATAGTAAAAATCTTTAAATTGAAAAGTATAAAAAGATTATCTTTTATATTTTTAATTTTAATATAGATAAGATACAAACAAAAAACTATTAATCTGTTAACATAAACGCGTCAATACAAACGCGTTTTTATCTAACTTCAATTAAACACAATATTTACTTTATAAATTTATTTTATTTAGCTAATTACAAAGAAATATTTAGTTAAAGTTAGCTATTTGGAAATGTATAATTTTTATATGTATGTAATTAATTTTGCGTAATATCTGCAAATATGTGGATGTATATACGAATATAATGTTTAAATTATTATTTTAAAAAATATTAGTTGACACAATAAAGATATAAACAAAGAATTTGCAACTCCAGCATTTATTACCAACAAAATCACACTTGTGTATGATCCTGTGTTATCCAAACATAGTTACTCTGTTTATTCTGTTTATCGTCAAATTTTTTTGTTGACAGTTTAAACGATCACTTGTCGATCATGTTTTATAAAACTATATATAAGTGTTAATAACATGTAATCGTAAAAAAATAAAAAATTTGCTTATATATTAACCATCTTCGTTTGATAACGTCTCGCAGCAACGAGTAAATGGGTGAAACAAGTTTTAAAAAAAGTTGAAAGCCAACAGCGTATAAATGGATATGAAGATTGCGCATTCGATGCGTTTGTAGAGATTTGAAGCGTATAGAAACAGATAAAACAATGTTTCTGTTATTTACCGTGCCATGTAGGATTTTTCTGAATCCACCACTACCGCGTGTCCCTGTTGCATGTTGGTTTGTTGACAGTTCAGAAACCAACACGCGCACGGCGGTTTCATCGGGATACACTACCGCATCTATTGATTCCATAGTACCGTAAACTCGCGCTTTGAAATCGACAATGAAACCCACTCGAAGGCTGCAAAGGATACGCATCGTGGAATTGGGGCGTGAACGTGCGCAGGTAATCGGTTATTCGTATGAGTGTGCCCTAGGTGATATCGCTGATTTTTAAGCTAGACATTGCTATCTTCACTCGTGCAAAATAAAAAAGAAAGTAATAACAAAATGCTTATGCATAGCTATCTGTGAAAAACGCAGCTGTTCAATCGTTTTTATTTTACGAAGATTTTCGCATTCTTGAAATATAAATCCAACTGTGACACACTAGGTAAATTCTTATTTTAAAATTACTTCAAATTTTTGTCGGAAAAATGATAGGAAATACAAAAAGGAACATTATTAAGAAAAAAATATTACCTACTTGTTGTAACTTTTTAACAGTTGCCATTAACTTTTGGTAACTGGGAAACCATATAAGTTTTCAAGTCTTTGTATTGTCATCTTTACAATACGCAACAATGGGAAGTCTAAGAAGTCTAAGAAGCCTTAATTGGTAATTTCGTACTCAGAAAATTAGTTTTGAGTATTATCAGAGAAATATATAAATAAAGTTTTTCAATGGTCATAGCGGCATTTCTAATTCTCTCACATTGTTACATTAAAGATTAAAGTTGGTAAAAAATACACATTTTAAATGATTAACTATTTCAATAATACAAAGTAGAAATTATTTTTGAAAGAGAAACGTTTACAATTATTACTCTGCAAAAATCGTTTACCATAATTTATTGGTTTCTTTATCAATTGTGCTATTTTTTTCCTCATTGCATTCGGCAATTATAGTTTAGTTGATATACATTCTTATACACGAAAAATAAAATGTATTACGTTATTGCATCGCTCCTTAATCAGCATCTTTATACAGCGAATTTGGAGTTGATCCAAACGCCTGCTGTCGTACGTTAATGTCGTACAAGTTATGCAAGACTCTTGCAACCGGCTGGCCGACATATAGATCTCCGAAATCTTGCTCATTGTCTGCTTCCACGGGCTTTAATCGCACATCCGTGAACGCCAAAAATATGAACCTGAATGACGATGCGCTATCGGAAGCAATAACTCGTAGTAAACGGGACAGCGAAAAATCGCGATTGCGACGGACGGGACCGATATTTTCACCATTTCCTTCATTCGTGCTCGCAAAAGTGAAAGATATTAACGCCGCAGTCGCGAAATTTTCCGACCATTTCATTTCCGAGTTGTCCTCAAATGTACGTGGAAATATTTAGATATTTTTAAAACATTCTGCTTACAATGATGTAAAAAAAATTACTTAATATCTTTTTTCAATCTTTTTATATAAATTTTTGTTAAATGTTTTTCAAATTTGATTTATTATTACAGCCATATTAAATAGGTATAAGTATGCCTGCATATAGCGAATATAATAAATAAATATTTTCGCAAACTTGTATTCGTTGCAAAAAATTTGTAAAATAGGTACGTTTCTCTTTTGATTTTTTATTAATAAATAATAATTTTATCTAAATATATTCTACATTTCGATGAAAATATACTTTATTATTATTAATGACAAGTATTTATTATTATTCTACGAATCAGAAAAATACTTTACTCATATATTTTATAAGATTCCTCAAATACAACTAATGCTATAAAAAGTTTTTTTGATGTACGTAAAAAAATTGCTTAAAATTTATAAATTTTGCTATCATCGAATATGGATCCTATTAAATATATGTATATTAATTAAACTTTAATTAAAATTTAATATTTTAGTTTAATTAATACCTAGCTCGAATTTTTTTAAATACTGTGTAACTTTAATTTATTTTAAAATATTAATAGATATACAATCATTTTCGTTCATTGCAATCTCTCAACAGTATATCTCTTGATGTGTAAAGAGTTTCATATAATACGAAAAATAAAAAGATTTTAGAATGTAATAATTATAAATTTGTAATATATTGAAATACGCATGCACAGATACAACTACAATAATTCTTAACATGACTTCTTAATTTAAATATCTTTAGTACATAACCACACATGTGCATGTTAGCATTTATATGCGCTATAAAAAAACTAATCGTATTTTCAGGATGGTCTGAACATACGGCAAAATTGTGCGAGGCAGTGCTATAAAACGGTCGTCAGCGGTTTGCGATATTTTCGGAGGACGATACTTTTGACGTTTCGATCTTCCAATCTGCCAGGCAAAAGGAAGATATTGCGGTGTCTCGTCTCGTAATATTTTCATTGCAACTGTACAGTTTGTGCAATAACACGAACTTACTTGGGCCACAGCATAATTCTTTGAAAATCAAAGCAGATATGTTGCATGCATTTTTATTCATATTTTATACACGCATATAGTAATGATATATGCAAAAATCACTATTAAAACAAAACAATATTTTAATAACAAAAAATCCATGTGAAATAAATCTTGAATTAAATGTGCTTAGGTTGATAGAAAGCGCACATTATTTGTTAACTAAGTCATAATAAATCATTGTTCTTTCTAAAAAAAAGTAGGTAAATATAAATGAAACATCGAATTAAAATTTTATTAAAACAAAAGATATTTATTTGAATTTAAATAAGAAGTAAAATTTGTATATTTACATTTTATGTGTTTATATAACTCTTTAATTTGCAAATATCTAACTAAAAGCTGTGTTGATAAGAAAAATGATAATTCTAAACTAATAAAAGAATATAAAGATTATAAAATGCTTTAGACCGCTATGTATTATAAGAACTAGCTATACGATTGTCTCGTAAAGTCTATATCTGGTACTCATTTTGGAAGCGATCCAATTCGATTCAATTAGAAGTACCATGCAATTAAAAGTTGGACGCTCCAAAACAGTGGGCAATCTTTTTCAACCCGATTACCGCTTCGACCGAAGCACGAGGAAGACATCACCGACTCTTTCATCAGGTTCCGCCGGAGGCAACTTGCCAATTAAGCCGTCGTGTCCTCGATCGACGGGTAGCCCCGTAACTTTCGATCGTAGCCGGTAACACCAGAACAACTTGCAAACCTCAGGCACCTCGATGCTTCGATAGTGAACACTTCTATCGAAGCACAGAAGCTGTATTCTGAGCTTACGTATATTCTCGCAAACATACGAAATTGGAATATAACTGAATCAATAATATAGTGCAAGTCACATGAACTATTATCTTATAAATCGAATTAATAATTCTATACATAAGTATAAAGAAAGTTTGAAGTAAACTTTATGTACATTTAATTTTATACAATTGAAAAAAACAATTACTTTTGCAATTCTTATATTTACATAAGTAATTTTATTAAATCATAAAAGATTTTACTTAATTATCAAATTAAGTACTATAATTAAGTACTATAGTAACTCAATTAACTTTTTATTTAAAATTAATTTTTTTATGAATTATGTATGATTGAGATTCCTGATGCATTCTTCATATTGTTCACTCTTAAAAAAAAAATAAAATAAAATTTTCTTCTTTAAAATTTAGCCTAGATAAACCTAGATAAACGACTGCTTTAATTAACTGATAGCCTAATTAATCGAAAATCATTATAGTACGAATAGGCTGATGTAGATAAACTATATTGTATGCCTCTGAAATGATTATGTACATTTACACACACATACACACACAATTGATTTATATACAGACAAGATTATTATATAATTAATTATAATTGAAATTTTGAAACAATACACATTGCAATTATTACAACATATAATTATTATAAAAAATAAATTTTATTTAAAGAATCTATAAAATATNTATATAACTAATATAAAAATAGAATAGAATTGTATAAAAAAGATTTTCTTAAATCTCAAATCATTCATAATATTCTCAGAAAGTTATAACATAAATCATAATAATACCGAGAAATATTTGCAATATGTATAAATATTTTAAATAATACATTACTTATTTACAATATTTACAACATAGTATAAATTTATGCAATTAAGTTCATTATAATATATTTTATCTAAGTATTAGTTTTTTTATTTATAATATAAATTATTATCAATTTTACAATACACAATCTTTTTCACATATTTTACAAAGAGCCCATCGCTCTTGCATTTATCCTAAGCGTTAAACATGAAAAACAGCAATCAAGAATTCGCGAATGAAACGGTGTGCAACAACAGAATCGCATGCACTTGCAAGCTTGAAGACATGACCATTCGTGAAGCGTTTTATTTGAAAACTTTTAAATACGCCTCGCGAAAGTATCTTGCAAGGTAGGGCAGCAGATCAATCCGCGCGAAAAAAAGATTTAAGTGGCTATAAGAAAACTTTTCGAGCGCTTCAACGAAATCGGTAATATACGCCACGAGATAAAAATATATCGCGAATTGATTTTTTATGGAAATGCCCGTCATTTATTTTCTCCGTCGAGTGTATCTCCACCTTACATCGAAATGCGAAATGCATATTCCCTGCGTTCGCATATCTTAAATTTAAAAAACTCTGTGGAAGACTTTCACTTAAGATTTATTCTGGTATCATTATGATACATCTTTTTTCCCTTATGATTATGATTTTATATCGAGAACACCTATATCGTAGTAGCAAATATTTTCAGTTTATGATTTGCAATGGCATAATACTTATTACAACCTTTATATTTATTCATTGTCAATCGTCTTTATTAGCTTTCTTTGTATTGATAATTAACATATTATTATTATTCATTAATTATAATGTATTTATAATTCACATTATTATTTATAATCCCTGCCATAACTCTCGCGTTTCGAGTGAATTATTCTCGTAACCAGATAACTCATAAATATAAATGACATAAATCTCTGATGTGAATTTCTCTCAAAAACTGCCCATCATTCTTTGATCAATTTAAAGTTTTCTCTTAACAAGAATGTTCAGACATTCTTATTAATAATTTTTTAATTATTAACAACTAAAAATCCATGGAATTTCCTAAGTTAATACTTAGTGCAATGTACAAAGTGAAGTTTTATTCTTCATTTAATTTCAATTTCATTTAATTTTAATTTCAATTCTTCAATTAATTTACAAGAAAAATTCACTTTAGCATAGTTTTTAGTTAAAGATTAATTTCAAAAATATTAAAATGTCGAATCTTAGAAAGCCGTAAAAGTATAGAACAAAACATATTTCTGTGAAGAAAATTTATTCAATATTGATTGAAAAATATATAAAGGCGAAAGAATCTTGGTATATTACGAAATTATCATCATTCATCATTTGGCATAGGAATACATAACGGTTTATTTTGAAGATTCATATAGTTTCAATTGCATGGTATGGCATTGTATGATTACTCTAGTCCATTGTTTAAAAATTTTATATCATTTAATTTGCCCCGCAGACTTTCGACGGTATATTTGCAATCAATACGGTATAATATACTGCCCTGAAGGGTTTGCGTATTGTTTCCGTCGAACTTCGTGCTCAGTGGCCGAACAGTCCTATTTTAACCGGTATTCGTATAGCAGTTCCCTAATGATCCAACGTATGATTGAAAACGATTTAGGGCTTGCCGTTCGCAGACTTTTCATATCAGGTCGCTTTACTTCTCGTATTAACACCGATGTGGACGAAGTAGGCCGTTCGCAAATAACCCATTGTTTTCCTTTTTCCCTTTTCTACGTCATCGTGAAAACGCAATTATCGACTGCGAATCAAAAATAATTGTGATTGTCTACGACGTCAAGCGTAAAGCCGCGATTAGACGATCCATTTCTTTATTTTGCCGATCACGTAGAACAATATGACAGCTGATTGTGAGTAGTATCATTGGGAATAATTATTAATAGATAAAATAGAAATATAATTTTAAATAACATCATTATTAAATATTCAGTAATTTTATATATCATTACAACATTTTTTAATCATAATAAACAACATCAACTTTTATGCTACCTTTTAATAGAGTTAGAATACTTCCTTAAAAAAAGAAATATTAAAAAAAAATACGCTTACACTATAATTTAGTGCTAATTATGTGTTTTTCATATGTACTAGCTTAAAATTTGATACACTATCCCTTACGCCGAAAAACTACCAAAAGTGTATCTCTTTGAATCTGGTAGCATAAAAGTAATTTTCGGCGAAAAGGGTAACGCACCAAAATTTAAGTTAGAATATATTAAAAGCACATAATTAGCACTAAATTATAATATAAGTGTCTTTTTTAATTACTCTTTTTTTAAATGGGTATTCTAACTTTTTTAAAAAACAGCAGAAAAATAATTTCTTGCAAAACAGCTAGAGCAATAAAATCAGCATAAAATTAGCACATAAAGAGCAGTAAATTCTCCGCACACAGTTTCATATGATTGTGCCTATGTGGGTATTCTATCTTGATAGACATGTATCATGCATAATTATTTCATATTTTGATAAATTGCTCACAATTGTTTAAGTATGTCTTAAAACGATCCTGACGGTCCTACGAGACGTTCTTCACGTGCCGATTGAAAATTCGTTAAACAAAATAATAAACTACTATTTTCGCTTGATCACACCGAGGGCTATATAAATAGGATCGATGTGCGCAATTTAATTAGCAATTAATTTAACGGAGAGAATAACAATGTTGCAACAAGTAATGCGCGTGAGTAATTAAACTGAAATTCCCTTCGCGCTAAAGAAATTAATTTTATTACTCGACTTTTAAGAGAAATCCCGTAGGGAGAAATCGTTAATCGCGAGGCTGTCTGTTTTAATCGTCATCCCTCGTGATATTTTGCCCTTAACATTACATCGCTTACACGTATTTCACGTATCAGCGTACGTAGTCGCAGTTGAAAGTAACTTACCTTGGTAAGTTACCTAAGCTACATGTATCTATGTATGCGGGTAATCTATACGGTGGATATGAATACAACTAGGGATATTCATCGAGATATCTCAATGCGCTATGATGTTACGTGACCTAACTTACATTAGTCTTATCGCCACGGCATTATACCGCCTGCGAGAAGTTGGTAGACCAGAATCGGGTCTGCATAACCGCGGGATCTGAGCTCGATGGACTCCCCACGAAGTTGCAAATCAGCTTATGGTAACACCACGAAGAAAATGCCGCAGCGAATTCGCGGCGAATCTTCGTAGTTTATGCAGAAATTGTGGCAGGATTGACTGCTGTTCTGACACGAAATCGAGAATTACATGGTCAGATAGAAATTTCAATATCATGTCGGCGGAATTTTTCGAAAATGAGAAAAAGAAAATCGCATAAATCTCGGAACGTGTGATTGTTTTGCTTGCAAATATCATGTTACAAAAATACAAATATTTATTAGCGATAAACTAATGTAGGATGTACAATACTGATTAACAAGTAACAATCTTTAAGATTGTTACAAAATTTAAAATCCCATCTTAAGATAAATCCATCGAAGCTTTTTTATATAAAATTATAAAGATAATTCCGGATTTTCTCAGAGATCGTCATGATGTTTTTATGCCCAAGTGCATATATATGGGCGTGGGTCTGCCTATGTGTGCGCGTGTTTCTGCCTTTAATTCACGGACCCTTAAAGCACAGGTCACAAATGAGATTTATTTCCAACGACGATGAAAGTAGGTAGCGAACTATTAGCATATCTGAGTTCGACGGACGACAGGAAGACGAAGGTGGAACGAGAGAAAAACGGCAATTTCCTAGATAGAAGAATTTATGCGAACACCGGCTCGACCCGTCCGTTCTTACCGCAAGCGAATCGTGCAAAATGCTTAACGTCTAGTCACGTAAATATACATAACCACGTCGCAACGCAGCCAGCTCAAACGTAAAATCGCGTTAAATCGCATAGCCTGTTAAAAAATCAATTCCTCGGTTCCGTCTCTCTATTGGTGGTCGTTGAATATATCTCGGTTAATCCGAGACCAACTCAAAGCAATTTCTACCGTATTAAAAATTCAAATTCAGCTATAAGTAATTTCTGACTGTACGCGAAAAAGGAACCATGATAAATTCATTGCTGAGATTCATTAAAACCCGTCACGATAAAATATATGTCTCAATCTCTATAATCTGATTATTATAAGCAAAAAAAGCTTCATGTCACATAGAGCAAAATGTCAAAATCATAAATAAATCAAACGATTGCTGATAATAAATCTGATCAAAATAAAAGACAAATTGTTGAACTTTCAATAAATATAATCTATTATTTTAATAATATAAAGATTAAAATAATTCACTACTTCTCACTGTCAGTATTTTTCCGATGCAAATATAAAATATCCATTTGAAATTCTACAAATATCACATGTTGTGTAAAAATTATTATAGATATTATGCTCACTAATACGAAAATATTTTCTATAGTTGCAAATATCAAATATACAAAGCTCACTAATACGAAAATATTTTCTATAGTTGCAAATATCAAATACACAAAGGACATATACTATTTTAGACTTATCGTATATAAAATTATTAAGTTTATATTATTCTGTATCTGTAAGTGATATTAGAAAAATGTCTCGTAGAAAAATTAATACATGATTTTATTATCTATCTTCAAACTTGTATTTCCATAATAAGATTTGTTTTATCGGTATTAGCATAAAGTGCGTCCTCCTTCTCTCTCCGATAATGTCGAGTTTAACGAGATATAACGCTTGCTTATCGCACCTCATTTTCGCGTTCTTATTTCAACGACTACGCGCCCGTTCGTAAATTGGCAGAATCTGCGTTTGCAACGGGCAGCGCGCTCGGGTGTCAGATAATCTGAATTAAGTTTAAGACGGAAATACCGGCGCGGTACTCGTTATGTCTGGCGTCGTCGGCTCTTCTAGCCTCGCCAGGAAATGAAAACTAAGTTCTCGCCGCGAGATATTAACGCGCGACAACTTTCGCGCAGAGGCGAAAGGCACGTGAGCAGAGTTCCTTTTGTTAACGCGGGGAATTGGTCGGATAACGCGAAATGTGAGACGCCGAAGTAAAAGCCGTCGTCCCTCTAATCGAAATCCGCGCGACGATCAATATTTGCATTCGATTTACGGGATGCGAAATTCGACGTTATATTATCCTCGGAAAATTGCAACCGTCTATATAATCCACAATGACGATTCAGTCATTTGGCGGCGTGGACAAAAACGCTTCTCTCTGCGGAGACATTATTAGACTGGCTAATGGAGTTTGAGGTTCAACTCTAACTACCGATGACTGCAGTTAGTGGCTGGTTCCGATAATGTTGGTGTAATAAAAGTACCGCCGAGCAGTAATGTGAAATCGAATTGCAAATACTATAAATACTAAATGAGCGATATAGAAACCGAGAGAATAAGATAAGAGAGAAGTGCTCACATTTGCCTGCTTTCCAAGATTTGTAAAATTGATTTAATCTCTCCTAAACCACCCCTAAACAGATTTACATCAATTATCTAGATTTATTCTTAAACCTTGAAACTATATTAGAAATGGGCTGACTGTTAATATTATTACATGCTGTTATCCGGAAATTATATGTAGTAAAGCAGAGAATAAAACTGTGTGTAACTCAATATTGAAAAAGTTGTAAAACGCTTCTGTATTTTTTCAATTTTTTCTTCTCGCGAAGTTTATATTTTCTTTCTTATATACGTGTAGTTTATTACCACACTTTTCATATTTTTCCAGACGCAAAAGCGTCATTATCAAAAAGCTCTTGCTTAAGGTAAAATAATGTAAATATTAAAAACTTTCTATACCTCTTACACTACTGTTTGTTTAACCAATATATTTGGTTCGTTATTGCATTGTATATACTGTGGAAGGAGCAGTATCGATTTGTGTGTATGTTTGTAAATTGCGCGAGTTGAAATAACAAATACAATACGTACAATATGAAATATATTTTACAAATATTTTATACGTTTAAAGTATTGGCTAAAACAATGATATAAATTTTCTTTATTTAAAGAAATCGAAAATTCTACAAAAATATTTAATGTAAAATCGAACATTATTTCATTCTTTTTTCACAAAAAAAAAGTTAAAAATCTATATGCCTACATACGATATGAATAATAGCATGTATCAAAATTTTATTTTTGCTAACTGGTATTACTATTTTATTAAGCGCATATTTCGTATCTCATTTTTAATATGCGTGTGCACCGTGAATAGAGAAACTTTTTTCACCGCAAAATTGATTTTGGATAAAAGCCGTAGTTAAGCAACAATTTATTATTATTTCTATGAAAACTGAATAGTTTGAAACTGATAAACTCATATTGAACGAATGAATCTAGATATGTTTTTAATTAGAAACTTAAAAAGAGATATAATATTTTTAATTACAGCTTACAAACAAATTTCATAATCGAATGCGAAAGAGAAAAGCTTTTTACATAGACAAATAGTTTTTCTCACTGTAACGTGTGGGCTCTAGTACAAAATGTGTAACTTTTAGTATCAATTAACACTGCACGAGAAACACTTTCGTCGACGGATACGAATAGTCGAACTGAATCCGAAACTTTTAGGAGTGGATTTTAAAACGCGAACGTGATGGTGAGAATTTGTCCCGGATCTGTTAAAACACTTAAAGAAATTTCCACGAAAATATTATGTTTCTACCAAGTCAGAGAATTTATCATGTATCTGTTTGTGAATAAATAAATTCCTTTTATTTGAACATATAATGTAAATAAAATTCACAAAACAAAACTTAGAATCATAATAAATTTAAACTGCTTATGCAATAGAAATATATCTAAAACATAATAATTTAATACTCGCCTAATGTTAGTTTCTAGAATATTTTACATACCTTTTTTACTATATGTATAAGCAATCAAAAATCTAAAGTAACGTAAATTAAATATTTACAATAAGTTAACAAAAGACGGAAGATTTATTGAAAGATTTGAATTGTTAGAATTTAAAATATAATTTGAAATAATAAAGCTAGACATTCCATTCAATTTTAAACTATTTTATCTGAGTAATTAAAAGTATTTAAAATAACTCAGTCTAACCAAGAAATTGTAGAAGCTGAAATATTTTTCCACAAATGGACAAACATATAATTGAAATGACAGACAATTTTCTAAAGAAGATGGCAAGTCTCTCTTGACTCGTGGTAAAGAAGGCTGTCGATGAAAGAAAAGTCCTCGGAAGTTCTTAAGGAGCAAAGTTTCGTTAGTTGGTTCAGCAATTCTGCAGTACTCGGGGGTGCAGTAAAAGCACAGCGACGAAAATTGCAAACTGAACGACGTCTTAAGCCGCCACATGCGCGAACATACCGAGCACCGTGTGGGCAGACTCGAAAAGTAATTCGGGATATCGTTGGCGGACACGGAAAATAAGCGCGCGAGGCGAATCCGACCCCCAAAAGTATGCTTTAACCTTTTAAGGCTTGGTCTTAATTTTAGAGAGTCTTAATTTTTAAAAATTTCAATTACTTTCATAAATTGTCTTTGCAACAATAACAAATAATTACCGCCAAGCGATTAGCTACATTTATCGATTTTGAAGATATTGGTCAAGAAAATTACTCAATTTAATTAGCTTTGGAAAAAGATCTAATTTTCTAATTTATTTGTAGTATTGTTTGTAAATTTTGACAAAGAAAGATTTCTCTATTTGAATATGATGTCTGCAGTTGTCGCAGAATCTCGAGCGATAGAGACACGTACTGTCCCGTCATGAATTCCTTGTTTCGTGACAAATATCCACAACGACCCGGATTTGAAACAGGAACTCGGGGTCATTCCGTGCACAGCATGTTACTCTTTTACCGCCGTAACCGCAACAATCCGTTACACCTTTGTGACGGTAAAAAGCACTCCTTTTTCCCTCACCTATCTCTATATCCCGCGAATCTCAACATGCCGATCGTGTCATGCCATTGCCCGATCTCGAGACGTACATGCCACAAAATTTTCCTCGCTTCACATCGCCCGTGCTTCACAATTTTAAGAATTCGTCTTCCAAGAGTTTTGTGGCAAAAACGATCATCTTCTGACTTTTGATAAAAAGAACGTTAAGAAAGAGGTAGCGAAGCGCTAAAAGCCTTCGCCAGCGAGTATGATGAAAATTAAAAATTCTCGCAAACGACGAAGTAATTTTTTAGCAGTGCTTTACGCTCAGTATTTCTATATTTCAAAAATGGTTAAAAAAGATTAACAAATTTGCGCCAAATTAACAGACAAATGATATAAAATATAATTAATTAAGAATAGTTGACCCTTTTAATATATAAAGAATATTTAATATATAAAGAACTTAAAATCACTGATTTTATATTATTATTATTTGACGTATTCACATTGTTCAATTTCTGTTATAAGCAGACCAAATTATAATATCCTAGTCTTTAAAAGAAAAAATACTATATGATACTTATTACATATTAGAATATTATTAAAAATACTCTCTAGTCAAATAAATAATAATAACAATTTACCGATTACTCTAATGTGGTAAATTGAAATATTGAAAATGTGTCCATTAAAATATTTTGTTACTACGTATTCTTTTTGTCTTAACTACTCTCTTCTTCTTCATTTTGTTCAAATTAGACAAAATTTAAAGAGCTCTTCTTATAGACGTAATTTAAGGGAAATTTTCCTTTCGTATCATATATGATGTATTTGCATGAGGGAGAAGTTGAGATGTACAGTTCTTTAGCAAGAACTATACATAGTGATAAATTTAAGACATGATATAAGCAACTAGATTGAGAACTACAGCGTTTTGGTCTGATTGCGCTATAGATTTTCTCGGCCGCATAAAGCAAAATATTTCTCTGTTTTTTAAGGAGGAAAAATATTTCTAAATAATTTTATGATATATAGCTTATTGTCTTCGAATTGTTGCGAATGAAAGAATAAGCCGAAACCTAAATGAAATATCCGCGAGATGTGATTATCATGAAAAGACATGTTTCTAATAAGTGTGTATGAGAATAGCGTATTATACGCGAAGTGAACATGTTTTCGAGAGTGCACTCTGTGAAAATCATTTAACAACGAACAGTCTTAACTTTTAATTTACTCTAAAATTTCAAAAACAAATGCGACTAGTAGAATAACGTGTCAGAAAATAACAGGAAAAAATGTGACAAAGTATATAAATTTATAAATACATAAATAAATTAAAATATATAAATTTATGGTAAATACAATGACGCAATATAATTAGCATTAGTTTTATAACAATCAATTACCTAAAAATAAAGATTTTTCTGAAATAAGAGAGAGAGAAAAATCGGAATAGAAAGAACAAAATGGAATTAGCATAATAACTTTTAAAAAATAATGTATACTGTAGATTTGTTTTTAATTAAAAGTTTACGCATTTTTTTAAATATAAAAAACAAAATACAAAATGTGAGCTTGTTAAAAAGTGTAGCTTTTAAAATAATTAGATTTATCAAATCTATGCTCGAAAGCTAAGATCTTAATTTTCGTCAGCTGTTTGATTTCAAGTTATGAAATTATAGAAGTGTACTTAAGCGCGCTAATGAATTTGGAAAAGCAAATTCTTGGAAATTCATCGGCAAGAAATAATATTAATGTTGAAGTTTTACTTTTCAATATATAAATCAAATATTGCGTAATACATTAATACATTAGGAAATTCATGTTGGATCTGAAAGAGTAAGACGAGATCAAGTCTCGTGTATTTTGCACATTTTGCACAGCTTGCTTATAGAGAGAATTGCGCGAGCACTGCTAATAGTTCTTGATAAACTAATTATAGTTCATGCTAAAGGGAAAGGGGAAGGAAGGGACAACCTCGTTTTCCTTCTCGGAGCGGTAGTAACTTTGGTCCGAAGTTGAATTCCGAAATGTCGCTGACTCCAATTTGGAATTCATACGCAATCCATCTTCATCATTAGCAAAATTAATAATAACCACGAAATGTATAAAGCGGGAACGTCTATCAATATTCTATCAATATAATCATAAATTCGTATTTACTAAAAATTAATAAATTGCAAATATAATTTTTATTCAGAACGTTAATTGATTAATACCCACAATATTGCGCTAATTGTAATTGTTGCAAATAAAATATTCAAATAATGTGTTGAATATTAAACAGAATGATAGACCTACAAATATAAATTTTTCGACAAATTTCGAACGATTTCTTTCCAAACTTCGACTTTTTTATAATTATTTAATGTTTAACTTAAAATATCTTTGATCCTATACCATATTTTTTGAAAAGCTTTATTATTAACTTATAGATATCGTGATTGAACGTTTTGTTGAGTAAACAATTCCTGCGGGCAAATGTTCGGGGATCACAATATTCAGGAAATCTCCCGCGAGGAGAAAAAATAGTGATAACGAATAAAACGCAATTAATAAACGTCGACTATCTCGCGGCGATGAGCACCTCTAAATTAGCTATCGATTTCGCATGTGTGGCCGATCGCCGTCGTATCGTTAATGGAACAATAATAGGCGCGTCGTGCGCATATTACAAGGACGCACACGATAAAATTATAGCGTGGTAATTAATGTGCGTAGCTTCGGCAGATACTCGACCGAAAATTATATTCTCACGAGTGTTTTACGTTACTGCACCATAACGCATAATCGATCGAGCATGGATTTACGTATAAATCATAAGACTACAAATTATCGCTGATAATACGAGTAGAGAATTTCCTGTTTTCTCGAGAACGCCTGCGTAACTGCAAACCATTCCAATATTGTGCGGTTCTAAACCAGCCTCCTCTCCCAAATTTCTCATCGAGAAATTATATTACATCGATATTTACCTAACAATGCTGTGGTACAATAAATGTATGGTATTACGAGAGAGCTTAGAATATCTCATCCATTTCTATATTTATGATCAGAAAATTTAGATTTAACAATTCTCGAATTTTAATAATAGATTATTAGTATGAATTTAAAATAAAAATTTTTTGCTAAAATATAAGTCATACGAATTTAATTAGAGAATTAGATTTTATTATTCATTTGTCTTTCTAAAATTTGGTCTAAAGCTACTGTTATAAGACCTTTTCCTTTTAGATCTCTCTCTCTCTCTCTCTTTTAAATAAATAATGAAATCTTCTCCAATCATAGCGTTCTTTCTTCTTCTCTCTTTTCTTTCTNTCAATTTATTTAAATCTAATAAAAAAATTTTATTTTACTAAGAACTAAAAGATTCTCAGAACTACTTATTTCAAAATATATATTTTTAGAAAAAAGATTAGAAAATATGTATGAATATTTATATGAATATATGGATATTTCACACACTTAATTTCAAGAATCAAGAACATCCAAATTAAAAATATAATTTTTTCTTTCAATCAATCTTTCGATCAATCGTAAAATAAAAATAAAATTACCATATAGAAAATAAATATCTCCAAATGTTATAAAATTATTCAAAGGAATGATTATTTAGAAATAATGAATACATCAAAACGACAAATTTTTGATAGATTTAATAAAAATATTCTTGTTTAATAAAGTTATTGCTTAAATATAGCATTTTTTCGGAATAATTTTTGCAAATCCAAACAATACATCTCCCGTCGGAGCGATGGACAGACGTACGCCTTTTGTATCGCAAGTGTCAATCTTTCACGTTTTACGCCGGAGCACTATCGCAAGAGCACAGGTAAAAATCGTCAAGCGTCTAGCGATCAACGTCATTCATGCGAGAGATGTGCTAGAAAAATAATAGTCCACGATTTGACTGATTTATATCATGATCGTGCGCGAACGTACGCTGTCGGCGATCGCAACGTGATGTCATAACGTAGAAAAAATTTATTATCACAGATGACTTTAAATAGACAATGCTTTTAGCTTTTTAAAGTTAAATTCCCTTTAAATTATTACGTTAAATAATTACTAAAATATTATCTGACATTTTTTAATGAGTAAAAGCAGAATATTTTAAAGTACCTAATTCAATTTTTGAAATTATTTTTACAAAACATTGATAACTCATATCTTATAATAGTTATTATTTTGTAATACAAAACACTTTAAAAAGCTGTAAATAATTGCATAAATTATCAGCTCGGTAGTTTCGACATTTGTGTTAAGCAAAAATTTTTTAATTATTAAAGAATCTTATTGAGTCGGGCATAACCAAATTTTTGTTCATGTTGTTTATCCAGAGAGAAGAAACGGAAATCAATTCAATGTTCTACATTGTAAATCTAATATTTCTAAATTTCAGAGACATTTAGCTGCCGACAATTACTTGGAAAGTAAATTAAAGCAGACGCGAAGTGACCGATTTCCTTCTCGTTCGAGTTGTAGTAAGTTTTTATTCGATGATACTCATGGATGTTGCACTTTCCTTGTTCCAATTACATAATTGAGCTCTCTTCATCATTGGACGCGAGGCGCTAAGCGAATGAGTACGCATCGACAGACACGGTTCGCGAGAACTTTCGAGCGTATCAATAATTTACGCGAGCATCCGTCAATTTTATTTAATTAAAGAATCTATTTTACAATATTACGTCGCAGATCGTGATCTATCGCAGCATCAGTTACCGTTGCAGAGCAGATATTCTCATTAAGTAAAATAACGAATCTAATATCAAAATATTTCCCACGCCTTCTATCATTCAATAATTATATTGCGATGGTAATGTTATTGAGATGTAACGTGACGAGAAGATAAATACACAAATTAATTCATTTTTATGTCATCTGTACTCATATATATTGCAACTTTTCATATCTAGAATTTTCAATTTAAATTAAAAAAATTGTCTCTAATAAATTAGAAATATGATTTTCTTTAAAAAAATTTTTTCAAAGAGATTATATCTTTGTAATTAAAAATCAACTTAGAATCATTCGATTGAGGTAAATAGTGAGAGTTTATTACTCGAGAATTGCGAATTTATAATGCTTTATGAAAATTATGTTGGATATACTTATTGTACGATGTATGTAATAAGAAATATTTTGCAAATTTTCGATAACTCTGATAGTGCTTTCAATATTTTACAACTGTGAAAATACAACTACTAGTAGTTGTATTTTACAGAAAGCAACCGCATCTCTCTCGTAGATCGAACAATTCGAATCAATCGACGCAATTCTCGGTATCCGTGCAATTTATAAAAGAGAGCAGGCAAGCGTATTTCGCGAATTAAAGCATCCTTTGAACACTTTGTGTTATAACTTTTTGATGAGTTTAATCCATTTCCGCGGTTTGTACGTTAACACATCTTTCATCACTTTAAGCGTATAGTCTTGGATGGTGTGCTTTTATCGCGCGTTAATTTCGAAATTTACGAAAATTCCTTTATCTCTCCGTATGTGTGTACGTTCGAACGTACATACATATACGCGCCGGCAGAGCCATAACTTTTCGCAATAAGCGACGTTACGGTTGCCATAACAGCGAAACTGCGCGATCAGTGCACTGAATCAACGATATGACGAAACTGGGATCGCGCGGCAACTTGGCGATGTTAAAGACAGAAACGGAAGTTCTTAACGAACGTCGTAATAATGATATGAGATTTATGAGTTTGCTTCGACGGTGCTTCGAACTTTCTGGCCGATTTAGCCCGGAGAGCTAATCAAAAATTCATCATGTATACAAATCGGAAACTTTTATATAGAATCAATCAAATTATCAACAATTTAATTATATTTTTAAGTCAAACAGTCTATTATTTGTGTTTTTATTATTGGTATATTTTATTATTGGTGTTTTTATTATTGGTATATTATTAGTGTCTCCGTCTCTACTTATACCTCGAAAATATCTTACATATAAAGCATTCATGTTTTGATAAATAGAGTATCAGTGTTATATTTTTTTCACTTAGTCCTTTCTTTCTTTGTACAAATATGTGTATATAATTTTATTTAAGTTAATAATTAATTTTATTGAAAATTTAATACTAAATTCAATGATTGATTTATCATTTATTAAATTCAATAATTGATTTAATAAATATATTAAGAGATTTACGTGTATAACATTATAAATTCTCATATTATGTGAAAAATATCCTTTTTTATTTTATGTACTTCCAAAATGCGGTTTCTTAATTTTATATATGGAAAATCTTAATATTTTTTTATAAAAATGTCTCGTGTTTTAATTCTCAACGAAAATTATTTTACAAAAGATTATAATACAATTATGAATAATATCGCATAATTTTGAAACAATGAAAATTAAGTATAAAAGATATTATATTAAAATACAAAATTACTTTAATTATATAAAGTACAAGAAAGTTGTAAGAGTATCAAATATTTAAAAGTATATAAATAAAGCAGCCAGGATTGATTCAAACTATATAAGAAGTCCCTCACGTATTTCTGAAGCTTTTGACTTCCCAAAGTTCGTAACAATGATTTCGTCAGACTTTGCGGGACTGGGAAACTGATTTTGATATCGCCTCGCACGTTCATTACTATAGGATCTGTACTAGGTAAAAGTTATACTTGAATTACGCGGAATGATTTCTAAGGACACGCGAACCCACGGCTGCCTCTGACAACGTCGTTATCGGTAACAATTCCAATTTACCAGTGCCATTTGGCCCGCTCGATATCGATCGAACGGCTCCCTCACCCTCGTTCTACCCTCGTTCTCCTTAGAAGTCGTTTTAAATTGAAAAACTGGAGTATGCGGGGCCCAAAAGACAAAGAGGCGAGCGAGCGCCGCGGTACCGCCGATTTGTGGATCCGACTTTCCATTAGCGAAATAGCATTTTCTCCTTCAGTCAGTCGGTCGGTCGGTCGGTCGGTCAGTCAGTGGGTCGATCGCCACTTTCAGCCCTTTCTTAACGGCAGTCATCAACAGATATCATTCGAATTTGTATTTGTACCTCTATAGAATATACTAAGAATATATATTAAAAAATATTAAAATATTAATATGCACAGAAAACATACGTCTATAATATCTTATATTTTACGATAATTTTTGAACATTTTCGGTATCTACATCTCTTTTATCAGGGTTCTCGCACTCCTCTATTCATCCTGTAGCCGACAATGTTAAAAAATCAAACAGAAAAAACCAAATATAATTTGTTTTCGATGATCGATAAAATGTCGTGATCTCTCTTAGTATTATTTATAGTATTCTTTTTCTGAAATGTGCCGATAATCTCGTGAGAATTTAAGAAGGTTATATTACTTTTAAGCTTCTAGCTCGACTTACTGTCAATTTTTCGGCTCGAAATAAAACACGACTTGAGTGACACAAATAAATTATAAAGAAGACGCAATCAAAAATGTTATAAACTGATCAAAATGCTTAGTATGAAAATTATTAAAATAGATCATTTCCGAGATTCATTTCTAATTTATTATTCTATATGTTAGAATAATTTTTAAAATAATCTAGGAAGCTAAAAATTAAAAAATTAAAAATTAAAGAAACACTAAATTTTTAACAATTTTTACTGTAATATTTTGATAATAAAGAGATTAATTATAGTTAATTTTTTATTTTTTATTCTATTATGTAATTAATGTTATTATTAATGTAAAAGATATATTTTATGCCGATTGTCGCAACTCAATTATGATGAATAATGATGAAATATTGAAATCATTATATGTATCACACATGTATCTCATTATAATTCTAGTGATAGAAATTAACAGTTTATTTTTATTTAATTCAGATTTTATAATTCTCTCTATTAATTTCTGTTTATAATAATAATAATTCTAACTATAATAATGTAACTGTCAATATAACGCTATTAGCATAAAGCCAAACAGATGCACTGTTCAAAGGATTAATTAAATGCTATTACAGACTGGGGACAAAAGTAGTATAAATTTTACATTATTAATCATGCAGATGTAATATTGCATAAATTTACAAGAGATGTATTGTTTAATTGGAGAGAATACATAAGCTCAATTTTTAATTCATAAATCATTAAATATAATTTTTTTTACAAAGTAATCGTTTCAATTCGGTGAATGTTTTGTATAATGAAATTCTTTGATTAATTTGCAGTTAAACTTTTTTTAAAAATGTGTCGGCATCTTCTTGCATCTCTGTAATATTCAAAATTATTTAATTTTGTAATCTGAGTTTACATTAAGATTCTTTTAAAATATTTTTTTAAGATTTGTTTTTAAAATAAAAACCATTTCAAAAATTAAACGATAAATTATTTCATCTTAATGGTTATACAATTTACAATTAGTAGAAACTCTTTATTTTGAGTTGCTTCTAATTCAAAAATTGTTGAATTCAATACTAAACTCAATTATTTAAATAATTATGCAGTTAAAAACGTTAATGTATTCATCATTGTCAGTATTCTTACTCTAAGAAAAAATCAATTCTAGATTGGTAAAAAATTTTTATCTAAAGTAGAAATACAAATGTTGTGCTACATTTTACATACACTAAATTATTACTATAATAATAATTATATTCCCCACAATGTTTGCAGCACAATAAAAAATTTATTTTTACAAATATTGTTAAATGAATTGTAACTTATTAGCGCAATACAAACATTATAGTTATAATTGGTTTTTGTTACTTATAACAAAAATATACATATAAATAACAAAAAAATGTTTTACAGAAACCGGTTTTGTCAATATGTTGCTAGGTAAAACGCCTCAGATTTGTAATAACATATCCTTTCACTTTATATAAAAATAATCAATTTAAAGTCTGAAAGACATTTGAAAACAATGTAATTCTATATTAGAAACTAAAATTAATTTATTAGGAAGTCTGGATTATAAAATAGAAATCACATTGTCTTAGATATCAATGACTAACAAAATAAAATATTAATTATCAATTAAAACAAAAATAAAGAATTTTTATCTTCATGAGAGTAGAAAACTATTTGAAATAAAATTTAGACTTTTTCATTGAAATTTCTCTTTCTTTTTAACAAGTTGATAAGCCATCTCTTTAATGTGATTTTTGCTTGACACAAAATCTATTTTGTTCTATTTCTTTATGTGAGCAACTATTTCTTTTTCATAATTTTCATGCAAGATGATAGAATGATTCAAAGGGATTTTAACTTCATTTATAAAAAGATATCTTGTTAGGAATTCCATATTTTTTACTTGCTTTATAAATCCCATTTGTTTATTACGCACCTTTTTCACGTCCACTTTTAAGTTCTCTTTTGACCATGTAACTCTAAGATTTGTCTATATGTAATTTTATCCCACTCCAAATAACGTACATAATTAGGGGCAAATTGTAATTTTCGTAACATGGCTACTATTTTATGTGTGGGACGGTTTGTAATTTTCGCAACATGAAACATGAAACGAATTTCGTAACATTTCCTCATCCAAAAAATGTTAGACAAAGATAGCAGATTATTGCAAATGTAGGTACAATTAAAGCCTTTTTAAGCCGTTTTCGCATGAATAAATAACATCTGGACATTATGACATTTCTAAATAAAATAGTAATTCAAAGACAATTTATCGAAATATGTTCGACATAAAATAGTTTTTTTCCTATATATTTCATAAGGATTTCACGCGGCAATTATGTTCGTTCTCTAACTTGATCAGGCACAACTGAGACACATCAAAATATGTAATTAATGTGTCATTGCCACGTTTAGTTTTCGAGAAAAGACTTTGCTCTTTGTCGGGAAGTTTTTGTCAACCCGGGGCGTATCGTCGAGTTTTAGCCTGTACCAACTTAATTAAAAACCGAGCTGAGAATGTAATAATTGTCTTCTAAAATTATCCCGTATTACTTTCCCCGAAATTCTCCAAAAATTCTTCCGCTGACACAGATACGAGAATATTTCTTTTAATCTTGCTCACCCAACTAATCCTCGATCTGGCAGAGATGCTCGAGATCCTTCATCTCGCTGCGAAAAATCCGCGGACAGAGTCGGAGTTATTTGTTCGTGTGTTCACATTACACATGTATGAATGCACTAAAGGTTCTTAAATAATTGAATATCACTGAGTGAAAAAAGTCATTTCTCCCGCACCACTTAATTCTGAAACACACCCGCGCGGATTCTGATTGAATTTCTCACCGTTGAGACGTCGCCTCGCGACTACATGATCGATGTAGGCCCCTCGATTAAAAACGAACGATTGAAATCAAAGTAAAGAAAAAGGACAACGAGCTCTCGTAAGATTCTTACGCCGAGACTAACGAACGCTCGTTCACATGCCGCTTGGTCCCGATTTTTTCCGCATTCAAATCGTTACGATCATTTTCCTCCGTACACATAATAATTCTCTAGTACATGGAAATTTAGTCACAGTTCTCGTTGTATCTTCCGCAAGTTAATTTCACATGGAGGCTCTCGCTATCGTATATACCCGCGTACTCGGCCCTTGGAGCGTCGATTTTTCCAGCACGAACGCGCCACTCTTTTGTCCGTACGCGTGCATTCGGTCGATCACACGGCTCTCATCCCTCAAAGGACTTGCATCCGAATCGCCGCGTCAATCCTATCCACGATGGAGAAACGCCCGCTCCGAAACCGTGCGCGCCGAGGATCGGGCGGTGACTGAAAGCGTCGCGCGGTCTCGCGCCCTGCATTTCTGTCCTCTACTCCATCTGGCTCTCGCTCCCTCTCTCGCGCTCTCCCTCTCGCTCTCCGGCGAGACTCCGCTCCGCTCTCTTCACGGCGCGGCGCACGTTCTCCGCTCCTCTCGCTCGTGCTTACGGGATAAGGAAGAATGCTCCTCGCAGCTTCCTTCTATCCGCTATTTCATTCCCGTGCTGGTTCAACCCTTCTCGCCCCCCCCCTGCCTCCCCCACCCGCCCGTTCTCTCTTGCTTCTTCATTATTTTATCGTCCTCGTCTTACGCACATATCGTTCGTTCCGTTTCATCCCGCGAAATAACTCTGTCCTCATCTTTGTCTTCGTTTCCCTCCCTCATCCCCGTATATACGCACGTATCCACCCTCTTGCTCATACTCTTGTCTCTCATCCCTTCGCGTCCGGTGCACGCGCGAGCATCCAACGCGGAGTGCCACGCCTACCCCTTCTGTGTACGTGCCATTGATGCGAGAGGGAAACTTAGCTTAGTCCCGAGCTTCCACGACAATCCGGCTTTTTCGTTGAGCGTAAGTTTCCGTGAATTACGGCCTTGATTATGCACAAACGTTGTCGGAATATGACACATCGTCGTGGATAACTCTTTACAAAGCACTCATAAATTTTATTTGTGTATTTGTAATTATATTAATAAAATTATAATTGTAATTGTAATGTTATCGATAAAAATCAAAGTACCTGTGCGAAAATTGAGAAGATTAAGAATCGACGATTGAGAATTGAGATTTTATATAGCTTACAAGCTTAGAGTCGTGTTGCACAATATTCAGAATTGTGAAATATCATGATTTATATGCCGAGAAATTTACAATCGAGATTACATCTAAATTTTAGATTAGTAATAAGCGTATGCTAATGGTTATTGTCCCGAATGTACTTCCCAAGATACTTTCCCGTATTTGTGCAAAATTCTTTCCTTCAATCTTAACATAGTTTATGAAAGCAAGAATGCCATCTTAGTTTTTCTTTTATAAAGTTTTATAAAGTGACGTAACGGAATTTTATTACTGCCATTTATTCGAATATGCGGGAATTTTAGAACAAAAATCGGATTATTCCAATCTCAACTTCCGCATCTTTCGCAATCGTTTATTAAGGAATTCAATAAGTAGACATATAACCAGCATAATTTTGTTATTCAATAGAGCATTTATTACATTTTTGCATACATAAAGTTTTAAATAAATAAAATTTAAATGTAGGTTTGACATTTTTATGACTTTTGAAACAATAATGTGTTAATAATTCCTTACATTATTCAATGTACATAAATTAGTTTGTAACTTGGAACATATAAAATTATATTTTAGAGTCGAAATTCAAGCAAGAACATAAATCAATATTTTTTAGCACCAAAAATTGGAAAAAAAGGAAGAAGGAGAAGGCCAAAATAAATAATACATCATTTAATTGAAGAGTGCACATGCCAATTGTGTGCTTCGATATCTCTACTTTTTAATGAAATATTTTTTAGCGACAATACGCTGAATGAATTTCTAACAAACATTTATAAAAGATCAATACTTAAACTAAATTCAGTTTAGCAATGCATAAATCATGATCCAAAATATAAATATAAAACATTAAAAATATTTTAATAAATAAATATTGTTGGCAAAGAACTAAAACTTATACAAACTATAATGCTATTAAACAACAATTTTTAAATTTTTTTTCAATTTTTAATTTATTCTTTGATTATATTTTTCTATACTAAAAGATCCGCAGATTCAAAGCCTTTTAACTGTGAATATTAAAAAATAACTGTGCAGTTATTAACATTCAAATGAAATTTTTGACAAAGGAAAGTTCAATACAAAGATTACTTGGAGAATAAATTCCCGATACTATATAGTAATTCGAGATGTCCTGTATATTAAATAGTCGTTGACACTGCCATTCATAAATGCCATTTAAAGTCAACTTTTCGGCATCGACTGATCAACACCTTTGCTTGGTCGATGCTTCACACAAAAAATGGAAAAAAGGGTTGATCGATTTTTGAGAATTCTACCGATAAACATCAATATTAGAAGAATATATTAAGAAATATATAGTAAAGTGTGATTACATTTCTATAAAAGGAACAATATGAAATTTATATATGAGAAATTGAAGATATAATTTGTTATTACTTATTTTACAATTATGTTAATTATAGAATTAACTTTAGAATTACTTTATGTTAAACACCGAAAAATTTCCTTATGCTAAATATTAAAATAGAAAATAAATTTCTTCTATGAAAATAAATAATAATGCACAAAAATTGACTTTTTTCAAAAAACTGTACCTTATCTATTTTCTGTTAATATAATAAAATTTCTTAAGAGAAACAACTTAAAATGAAGTTTCCATTAGTATCCTCATAAACTCGTAACCGCATAAATCAGACGCGATGTCTGCGTAGGGCGAGTCGCGTGCCAACTACGCTCGACCATAAGCGATGACGTAACGCACAACCCTTCGAGGGACGCGACTGCAGCTGAGCAACATCTCAATGGTGCAGCCCCGAGTTGGGGTAGGTCAATGCGCTAGTAGGGAAGATACATTGGGGTCGCGATAGAACGCGTCGACCAGACGGTTCCCAACGTTTTTGTTTCAATCCCTGTAATCAGGAATGTGTAACATTCTAAGGACTTGATTCCAACCGCGATCGCGACTATATTCAAACATGTATATTGATGAAGATAACAAGCATTATTTCATATTAGCGAAACACGTGATAAGTAAATTAAAAATACAGAGCTAAGGTTTAAATATTAAATATAAAAATTTAAAAGTCTATGTAAAATCTTAATTTAATTTCTTTTATCTCATTTTATTATTATTAAAGATGTTTTTGCGTTCTTTATGTTATTTATCACCGGATAAGTTTTTCCTCTAGCACTTAAGTAAATAAAAATATAAAAGCAAGATCAAAAAGATAAATTTTCTCGCAAATATTACGTGAGCAAATAAATTTTATTTTTTGTAAAATTGCTTTAGCAAGATTAACATATTTTTTTTTAATCATTGATATTATTCGTAATTTTTATGTAAGTTTATGGCATACGTAAAAAAGTTAAACAAAAATAGAGAAAGTAGTAAAACCAAAGATTTATCAGACATTCTGTATGAGTCAGTAGTAGTATGAGTCAGAGACCATTAAGTATGAGTCAGTATAAAAACAGTACATAATAAAACTTATTTTTATAAAATTTATAAGGATAGTTTAGATTTATTTTTAACTGTTTGTTTCAACAATATTTATATTTTCATACAAGTAAGTAAAAAAATTTTGAAAATTAATCCTGATTTAGTAGCTCATAGGGTTAATCTAATTTATAACGCTAACAGCAATTTCAAAAAAGCTACATATTATAAACTTAATATTATTAATTATTTTAATTATAAAATTTTTCTTGTTGATTTATACACACCATTATAAACATAAATGCAAATTTTTGAAATAATTTCTTAAAGCATAAGCTAATTTTTTCATTTACATTCTTTATTATTTTTACAACACTTTAAAAATGTTTTTGTTAAAATATCAATTCCTTAACTATATATTTTCTAAATATTTTATCAGTAAAGAGCGAGAATGGGTATGTTTCATTTTATCGACAGAGATACTGAGAACTGTGACACACATAACTGAGAAATCAAATAGTAACATAATTCCATGCTTTCTTCAATATACCACATAGTTTCACTATATTGAGTAAATTGTCCGATATGTACATTTAAACCTCTGCTGTTGCATATAGCGTACTATCTAGCACGGGTATCATCACTGCCATGTTTGCTTGCTGCACCTACTGTGTCCCTCTATCGGATGTACATGCTCCTCGAGGACGTTATAATTACAACTATTTTGGAAATTCGTGTCGAGATAACCGAGCGACTAGCCGTGACAAGATTGTCTTCGCGCAAAACCGCATTTCGAGGAGACCTCGCGCTTATCTCTTATTCCAATTATCAATGTTATCACTACAAAAGGCTGCACTGTATACCGTATAATTTCCGATGTATAACCACACTTAATATAATATCAATAATATTATTCTAAGAAGACATTTAAAATCTATACAATTTATAAAATGAAATGTTTTAAATACTTTATTCTCAAAATATATATTTAAACAGTAGCCCCGATTTTTCGCTTTTATTTCAAGTTAATAAAACTTTCTTGTAAAACTTTATGTTAAAAGAATTTCTCATAATTTCTCTCGCTATCGAACCAATAAACAAAATGCTAAGCGCTAATACTTAGCTTAAAATAAACACTTCGGCATAATTTAGAATTTATCGTCCACCCGCATAATTCCATGCATTCCGTAAGGTATAACATAGTTTATATTATAAAATTAATCTCTTCCTATATAATTACCCGCTTGAAATTTATCCGTAAACCATCAAATCGATATCTTTAAATCTCATGTGCTCTATTAATATACATATGTATATTATAACCATATTTTATTTATTTTTATTATATTCACATAACAATTATTTTTATAATGCAATTATTTTATATAAAAATTAATTGAATATGAAAAATTCTTATCCACTCTTTAAAACGGCGTGTTAGTCGATTCTCCAAAGAGTCGAAAGTCATGTTGCCCTTTTCCGCGATGCTGATGAGTTCTCTCGCTTGGCTTATTTTGTGTTGTAAGAATAGTTGTCAGCGCGGAGAAGTGTATTTTGACAATTTTGATAGTTTTGACAATATAATTAGCATAACAAGTGCTATAATAGTTTTGTCAGTCTGTCATTATTAAGATAAATAACTTAATTGAAAAAATAAATTAATAATGAAAGATCATTTTTTTTCTTGGCACATTTGGCTCAACATTGGCCACATGTGCAAGCCGGCAACTTGTTTGTTTTGGTTCACGTAGTCGAGCCTCGAGGCACGAGCCAATTCCAATGATGCGTTCGGGGAGACGCTATTAGCGTTATCAGCATCAGTCTATCTTTGTTCTATTTTTAGTGAGCAGTGAAGATAGACTGATGTTGATAGCGTCTCCCCGAATACACCCCAAGAAACCATCTTCTCCCCACCACTCCCACCTAATTTCTCGCCGCGTACGGAATATTCCCACGGCACGACAGCGCGCGAGAAAGGAAGGAGACAGTTCAAAGAAACAGATTTGATGGAAAGGCAAAGTTTTTTCTCGCTAAGCAGCTCGTCACTGGCCGCGCGTGCGGGCCCGTTTCCAGGAATTGTTTGTTTTGATTCTCGAGTCTCGAGGCTTGAGACGCGAGCCGATTCCGAGAAATCACCTCCCTACCATCTTCCCCAAACTTCGCACTCCGCGCGGACAAGGCTATAGGCTTCGACCAATCGCGTTACTCGATTCGAACGGGCACCCTCCCTACCGATTGCCCGATTCGTCTATAACTGAAATCGAGTAACGCGACTGGGTGAAACCGTATTCTAACGTTTTACGGAAAACGCGGACTAGGTGTCTATATTCTTATATCGCGGCATAATTGCGTGCGAACGAGCGGCAGTAAGAAACCGGGCGCCGACGGGGATCGTCGTAGGGGCCCGCGATCGTTCTCTCTACCGTCGCGACATAGTTCTACAAGTGAAATAGTTTTACAGTGTATATACAATAACGACACATCGAAGCATTATTGTAGTTTTTTTTTGGTGATTTAACGTGCCACTAGCCTAGCAAAGAGCTCTTCTCGGCTATCGGACAGCATTATTGTAGTAATCCAACATCGCTGATCGCGTTCCTACTTCCCCGTCGGCACGCGTCGCGTCGTCCATCCCGTCGTTCCGCCGTTTGAAACGGGATCGCGCGGTTCCGCACTTTCACACTTTTTGCTCCAAGATTTTCAAATGTGAAGTTTGCCGTTCTCAAACAAGTGTTGGGAATGTCAGAAGTGTTGGGAGTGTGACAACGGAAAGTGTGCGTATCGTACGGCGCCGATTCGCGAGTGCGCGCGTCCACCATTAACCGTCGCTTCGACGCGAGCCGATTTCTCCTTCGTGCCGTCGAAAGCAAGATTGTTTTTTATCGGATTATTCATTTCACAACTAATTACACGTCGAAAGGGTAAAAAGAAATGCGGTTGTATCGATGATGATGTTGAGAGTGATAAGTGAGACGAATAAAGCGAGATTTTAGTTTCGTAGTCGTTTGCGCGACGTGGATCGGTGCTGCGCCGCCGTCGGTTGCTTCTGCCGCTGTTATGTTTTCTTTCGAGTTTTTCAGTTTTACGCGAGACGCAGTGCCGCGGCATTGACGGACGGAGTGTCATATCGTTCGCGTTATTTACGCGCGCCAAGTGCATCGAGAATATAAAGTACCGACTAATTAACGCGCGCGATTATCAGTCGGGTTTTTCGGTTTTAAGTGTGAGTGTGTTTCCGTCGGCGCGCGAAGGATCAGGCTGACAGGACGACATCGACTAGTGAAGGTTTTTATGCTTCATTATTTATTTCTCGTCTGGTCACGATTTTGTCACTTTTATTTATTGACAATTATTCATTATTCCACGCGATGTCGTAGCGCCGCAATAGTTACGATTTTTATCGGCTTTTCATCCGATATACAATGTTGGAATATATTCTCTCTCTTCCGTTTTATTGGCTCTCTTTTGATGATTTATAAATTACTAGCTTAAACTGTCCGGCACGGTTTGGGCTTCTTATAACCTTAGAAATGTAAAAATCGAGTAGTATCATATTGAAAGTAAATTTTTTTTAATCTTAAATTCTTATGAAAATTGTAATAACAATAAAAAATAGCGCGCGTCCACCACTAGTATATTTATACCACTGTACAATTAAATGTACAATATTTATTAAAAAAATACGCAGCCAAAATATCTTTTTATAATCCTATAATAACTGCGATAACTTTGATACCAATTCAAATTAGAATCAATATAAATATAAATTTCTAGAGCCCCCACCCTCCTCTGTCTCTCTTTGATATTCAAGTATTGTCGAAGAGTAAATCTTTCAAATAGTATCTCTCAAAGGATTGTTTACTCCGAGCTACTTTCAAGTATGAACACTCAAAAATCGAGTCCGCGTTCAATAAATTTCCGCGACTACTCTGTAAAAGATTGGCCTTCGGCGAACTGCCTTCTAAAAGTATTTATATATCCTCAGGTTTGGGGCGCGAATCGAAATTAACGCTTAGGAGGCTTCTCTTAGTCGCGGTGCTATGCAAAGTATTTTCAATTTCCACGCGTACGTACACGCGATACGGCTGCGGTTTCGAGGCCGTGTGCCTCTTTTCATGGCTATCTACTTCCCTTCTTTCTTCCTGCAGAGGTTTCCCGCATCGGCGGAAAACCCTCTGTCTGCGTTCTCCCGTTCGCTTTATTACGCTGCAGACACCGCGAAGAATGAATACCTCGCGCGCCACCGCTCGCATCTGACTAGTGCATCTCTCTCTTTCTTTCTCTAGTACGTACAGAATGCCCGGAAATTGTCGTGCTCTGTCTCATTATGAGACTATCTGAAATTTATGATTCGTTAAAAAGATCCATAGAATCGCACTCGATGTATGCAGTCGCTAAGATATTCCCAAATATTTGGGAAGACAGCCGGTATAATCAAGAGGATTAATATTGCAATAATGAGCAATACGTTCTCAATAATCCGCAATACGACAGATGACATGTACGTACGATCAATAAATAGGTACGCGTACACTGTCGAAATTGGATTATCCGTGATAATAGTTCCATGGAAACATACTTCAACTAGCACAATATTCAGTATTATCTCAGACGAACTATTTGACGTGAATACATCAGACGAGAAAATTTTTGTGTAAATTTACCAGCAAATAACTTTCAAAGTAATTTAAAGCATTCTTTTCAATTGCGTATACTTGTCTTATATTTACATATTTATAAGTTTAGATTTTCTAATTGATAGATTTTAATTTGCGGTGTGTATAAAAAGCATATTTACTACAAATAATTATTCTGACAAATTAGNTGAAATATATTATATTATATATTATTAGCTGAAATATATATATTATATTATTAAATTCTTTAAATATATAAGAAATAATCAACTTATATTGTTACCCAATAGTGTTCTGATTAAACTAGTTTTTATGGAGTTAATTTGATTTCTATCTTACGAAATAGATTTATATTAAAATATATTCATATATTATCTCTTTCATTTATATGAATGTAATATAAAAAAGATATACATGACTATATTATCTTATAAATCAGATTTATATGTGTTATGAATAATTCATTCTTAGAGCTTTAATATAAGCTCCAAGCTATGAAAATACTGACTGAATCGTAGCGATTACTAACGTGGCCTGCAGAAATTACGAACGTGATTAGAACAAGCCGTTAAGGGTACGATATTATTAATAGCGATACGAGCTACCTACTGCGCGTAATGCAATTATTCTTCTCCAGACGCTCCGTATACGCGAACATGTACACATACCTATATTTGAGCGTTCGTATAACGACGGGTACCCAAGCACGAGGCATTCTAGAGCGGCGGGGGAACAATGAACTATTAATGCACGCCATTCGCCGGGTAAATTCCGTGAACTCTGAATTCTCGCGGCAGCCTCTCGTCATCGTCCGCGTTGTCCCAGAAGTTGCACAAAGGCTCGATGAAATGCCTCGTCACTTGGGGACGCACGCTCGCCTTAAGATCTTAAGCGATCCTCTTTGACTTGTCTAGCTTCAACCGGGTGCATCCGCTTGCGAATCAAAATTAAGAACCGTCCGCATTTAGATTGCATATTCAGAGCTAAACGTGACCGCGTGGTTCTCGATAACACGTAATTTTTTTTCTTTTCATATTAAACAAGGAGCAGCCACGTATATCGCTATTAAACAACTGTCAATTTACTTAGTGTCCTTATATCAATTTTTACATCTCGATTTAATAGCATTTCAGTGGAAAATGATAAAAAAGTTCTTCAGCCTGTTCTAATTTTGGATATTTAATTCATATTTATTACTCGTTGCAAATATATTGCGTAAAACTATCCAGATGGGATAATATTTAACACGCACCATTACCGGCTTTGAACTTCTGTAAAAGTACAAGCCTGGCTATTCGCCACGAAAGACACTTCCTTCTGTGCGATACTACAAAAACCTTTCTTTAATTACTCGGTCTTTAAAGTTGAGTCCTTGAAGGAAAAGAGAGACGAAGAGAGAGAAAGAGCGCTTACTGTCGGATCAGAGAGTACTACACAATAAAAATAACAAAAGCCGAGAAAAGAAAAACGAAGAAATAATGGTAAGGTCTCGGGAATCTCTATAAGTATGTTGTAACCGCTTTCGGAGAAGAGTATTTCATCACCGTTTAATACATTATTATGAATCACGTATTACTGCAAATGAAATAATTTACTTTTTAAAAGACTAACATTTTTAGCGAAATATCGATGTACGAAATAAATATGTATATGAATAAGTAAAATATTGAGATTAAATTTATCAATTTCATTTTCCAAACTCCAATATAATCATGACACACAAAATATATGTATTAATTTTAGATTTTTTTATATTATAAAAACTTAAACAATTTTCAAACATTGTTTTATCTTTATTAGAAAACATGAACATACATTTATAATAATTAATAACAATTATTACATAAATGATCCGTGCTTTCATGCAAGTAAAATAAAGCCACGTTATAATGCTGCGTTAAATTTGCACTTTAAGATCTTGTTTTAAATCCACGTTTTAAAATCACATTAGCCTTCCTTTTCTTGTAGTGCAGAATGCAATATGCGCGTATAACGACTAAGCTGACGGAAAACCGCATAGTAAGTAGAGGTTCGGCCGCACGTGTCCAGTCTCGTGAGGGCTCCTCGAACATAGTTCCGCGGCGCACCAACTTCGCCAAAGTGTCATCAAAAATTTACATAATCGTGTAAAATCTATCCGGCGAGGTTTTGTGCCCGTCTTTCCCAAGAAGCGACAATCTGTCGACGATTCTCCCGTGTCGCACGGTGTCATTGTCCTTGGATGTCTTTCAGATCTCATCTTCGTATAACTATCGATTATCGCGGTACGGCTGTCGGCGATTGTGCTTAACTTGATGAGATAGAGATGCGATTATTTTAGCTGCGATCCACTAATTGGCAAAGTTTCCGGATACACATTGTTCAGACGCAAGTTTTCCATTATATTGAAAAGCAAAGGGGCTTCTCTTCGCGAGTTGCGAATAGCCAGCCTCATGAGATAGCCTCATGAGAAATTCTAGATTCTATGTCCGACATTTTACAGCATTGCCCGGATGATTAGTATCCTTATTTAAATAATGACCACTTTAATTAACATTTCTGTTATTGAACAAGATTAAATTTAATCTCATCTTGTGAAAGCGTGTTCATAAATTATTTATATTTACTTACATGTTAGATGTTTTTATTCTTTACTCGACGAAGAAGCAAGTATATTAGTGAATAATTTAATTTAAAAAATAAATAAAATATATCTACATTAACCATGCTTTATATACAGGGTGTCCGTAAATTCGCGCATTTGGTGCACGTGGCGTGATACTTTATGATAAAAGGAATAACTTTTTCCTTTAGCAAAATTCTACCCGACAAGTAGTTTTCGCAGGCGAGCAGGTTGAACTTAATGAATAAGCGCGTTTATCCAAGTGGCATGCAGGGCCGCGCGCTTCTCACTCACTTGTTCATTGAAAAATAAAGTCGTATATAAATAGTAATAAGCAATGAACAAGTGAGTGAGAAGCGCGCGACGGCCCTGCATACCACATGGATAAACGCGCTTATTCNTTAAGTTCAACCTGCTCGCCTGCGAAAACTACTTGTCGGGTGGAATTTTGCNAAAGGAAAAAGTTGTTCCTTTTATCATAAAGTATCACGCCACGTGCACCGAATGCGCGAATTTACGGACACCCTGTATATATTTATTTATTTTTATTTTTTATACGTATATATTTCAAGCATATTATACCATTTCAGATTGAAAAGTTTAAAAATAATGAAAGACACATATTTGTTAATAGATTATATATTAAAATTTTTATAAAATTATTTTAATGCTTGAAATTTGCATAAGTTTAAGTATATTAACACATTTAGTGTATTTTAATACAATTTAATTTAAAAACAGATTTTTTTTTAATATATTCAAAAATCATCACATTAATATGTTTTTAAAGCATAATTTTTTAATTGTGCTTTTCTTTAGTAAAATATAATTTCTATAAGAGTGCTATTGAGCACATAAATATCGAAGGATTTATTACCTTCAATAATTCAACTTCAAGACAATTTGCTATCGAATAACGCGCATCGCGTGACTCAGCGTGCAATTTTTTGCGCATCGCGATATGCGAATTAAATTTTCTTTCAATTATTGCAGACAACTTTATCGAATTAAAGCAGATAGAATCGCTGCAGCTGCGTCATTGGACAGTTAATTCCCGTTTATTGCACTCTATCGATGTACAAGACGACAAGACAAATAGAACAAAATCAATTATATACCGTTTGATCGTAATCATCGACAAATTTCCGGTGTGCAAAAGTTTTCAAGCTCTCCCTTATTTTGAAATTTATCCGTTTCTTACAATTCACCGTCGCACGCGTCGAACAGTTTCCAAAATCGCAACCTCTTACGTGCAAATAGCGGGTATAACGTGGACGTCATCTCCGACGGAACGTATACGCGCGCTCGTGCGTGCAGATCTGCCGGAACGTATACATAGAGGAGACACGTGTCTGGTGTATGAACGAGAGAGAACCCTCCCTTCTTCCCACCCTCTGTCATCCCCGCGGGAGAAGAGAGCGCCGCGGCACATTTTCGCAAAGCCGCCTTCTTTCACAGTTAGAACGTACTTTGCATTTATGGCGTCTGCACACCGGAATTGCGTCCACCTTAATATAATAAGAAGTACGTGCCTCCGTCGGATTTCCCAAGTAATTAAGACACTCGCGCGACTCTCGTCCTACGAAAATGCTTTTTTTCTGTAGATACAGGATGCAGCAGAAGTCGCGTATTTTAAGTTAAAAGTTAAGGGTAGCTCTCTTTTACTGCCGACTCATTTACAGTTATAAATTGATATTAGGAAATAAGAAGTTTTAGATGAAAAATTCTAAAAACAGAAGTAATAAAGTCTTCGATTTAATTTAAATTAATTTTATTTCAAGAACAATTGAATTTCAGCCGCTACCATAACGTACAATTTTTATTAAAAGTAATCAAGGAAGCCCGGTGGCTAAAAAAATTTTTAAAAATCTATTAGAAATCTGCGAAAAGTACAGGACTTGTGATACATCCTGTAGCAACATACGTTCCTCTCATGTGCGCGACATATATCGTACGGGCTCTTTCCCAGCCAGGGGCTTGTTCCCAGCGAGCGAAATCCGGCATTTTTGCAGGCTGTATTCGCGCGCACCAAGCGTGCTGACGCAAAACGAATAATTATTGCATGGCGCTAAAAGGCGGAAGAATATGATTCGTTAAAGGAATTATCGTATGTTTTAACATTTTGTCCGCCAACTTCCGCGGCCTACTCTTCTTGCCCATTTTTATTCTCTTCTCGTATATTTACTTCTCGTTATTTTATTTCGTTCTCGTTTAAACGTTTGAACAGTATTCTTTCTTTATCGAGATGATATTCATTTTCAAATTATTTAATCGTTTTAATGCCAAATGTACTTTTTAATTTTCGAACTGAGATTGAGAACTCGGCGAATTTATTTTTTATGAAAGCTGAACTTAAATTTTTTTATATAGAATAGTCATTTATGGTTATAACTAATTAAAGTTTTTCAAAAATTCTTTTGATAAATTAGCTATTACAATTTAGATTATCAATAGACTATATTATTTTATGCCAATTAATGCAGAATTTAATACGATATACTTATCGAAATTGCAAAGCACACACATCCTTTGTCGCTAAACTCAAAAAAGCAATTCTGCCCGTCGCAATGAAAAGGTTAATTAAAGGAAGGTACATGAAGGCTACTTGTGTGCCTCAAGCCGAATGTTCTTGCTTTTAATCATTGGCGAAAGTATGCTATACCGGCGTCGGTATTCATAAAGGAGCGTGTATCATGTCGCATCCTTGTTAATCACCGACATATCCCGAGATGTTAATCATGAATATTCAACGTACGAGGCTGTGTAATCTTCGAGGAGACACAGCAATTTAAAATTCAACACGGTCCGTTTGAAATGCACACACGACAATTATTTCCCATACATATAACTCACATTTGTTCTACTGACTAGTGACTATTCGTTTTCATCATAGCGCTATGATATTATTCCAAAGAAAATGGCAACAAATTGTAGAAAAAAAATTTGTTTTACAAGAAATTGCAAAACATTATATCTGTTTGATTAAACACGAATAATTAGAAAATATAATTTAACTAAAGTGTAAAGATATCTTTCGGGTATTTTTAAAATTGTCAATAATTATAGCATGCTTTAGACATTACAAGACGTGAGTAATTATGACTGCTACTAATTATGACTACTAAATTATGTTGCGCTGTTTTTAATGTCAAACTCAGATTTATTTTGCTCATGCACGTACATATGTTTCAACGTATGAGACGATATAATTTTATATAAGATATAATTCTTTCATAACTTCTATATTTTTAATTTTTTTTCCTAATTTTTACGTACTTTATTTAAATGATTGAAAGTGGAATATCCGATATTCAAAACAGTATTGTTTAAACTATATTAGTTTATTAAGTCACAGAAGTCACAGAAATAATCTGAATAAAATGAAAATAAAATAATCTGAACTTAAAATAATTTAGACTACGGTCCTAAAAAGTATCATATTTTCATTCTAATAATATTGTACGTTAAATATCTATTCGATATCATTATCACTAGTGAATTTCCTGTCTTATTTTACGATCGTAAATACGGCCGACAATAAATATGACGATAGTGTGAAATTCAGCAGCGATGTCATTAAAGCTGGATGCGCGCGAATTCAGGACGCGTTACTGCAAAATGCACCTCTTGCATACAGCGCATTCGCGACGTGCATACGCGACGACCTCGCGTAATTTACCACGCTTTTTATTGTCGTGTATTTACGGGGCATCACTTTTTTTGTCCGCCGCCTTTTAGTAGTATGTACTTAGGAACATCATTTTTTTCCGCAAGCACGTCGCGTAAACTTCGTACAGCAATTTGTTCTATCCAGAAGACGTAAGGTTACACATGCATCTTATCTCAAACATTAAATATGCATTATACAATATGCCGTGTTAAGCAGTATTCCACGTAAATTAATTAAACATTATATGTGAATTAATTAAACGTATATTCATGAGTGAGCAAATGAATGTAAACTGTTATATAAAAGTTGGATTAAAAGTAATAAAAATGTTTCGCTTAATTATAGATTAAACATAAATTTAGCACAACAATTATCAATCACGAATGGAATCAGCATATACAATAAAATAGAAGACGGTTAGAGTTATTTTATTTTTACAATATAATACATATTCTATGTCCATTGTAAATCAACATGATACGTACATAAAGAGCGTTGTAACATCGCATTTGTTTCGACGTTAAATCAAAATGTATTGCAAACACAAATAATTAATTCAATCATTACCAGAAGTACTTTACAAAATGTAACTGATGCAACGTCGTTACTAGATTGAAATCGATACTTAAATAAAATGTTTCTTTCATATGGACAATTCATTAATTAAAATATGCGCAAAATTACTTTGGATACATTAATAACAATGGAACAGCATCGCAAAAAGAGGACATCAATATTGTCAATCATTATAAGATCCGTATATTTTCCCGTAATTAATATTTAATAATTAAACCATTATGTTTAACGTACGTGCGTATCGCCGTTTACATCTGCATATAATTTTCTCTGCCGGCGAAGCTATTTATTTTACAACCGGATAACCTGTATAAAGTGATCAACCATCAATTCGCAACAAATATGTCTGAACATGTCGAATCCCTCCTGCCGCTGGGTGATCGCATGCATAAATCTTTCCATCACATCATCACCCTCGAAAATTCGAGCGGCTTCCACACGTGATATTCCGATCGGATACGAAACAAATTATAAAGCGGAATGATAAAATGGGAAAATCTGGCCGGGCGCGTAACAGGACAAGTTAATTAAAACCTTAACATTGCGATTACGTTTCTCATCGTCGCCGCGCTCGAACTGAAGTTTCCCATGCTGCGTATTATTTAATGCAGAATTCGCGAATTGTAATGCCAGCTGCCGCTGCGCGCTACTGTTGACTCGCACGTTGCCGCGGATTTCACGCGTGAAACTTAAATGCATCACACTCACGACGCTTTCTGCGATTACACGTTGCAGTCTTGCCCCTGTTTGCTCGCGGCCGAAATCTCAATTCTCTCAATACGGGATTTATGTATACGAGGGATTTTATATAAATACAAACCGAATTTAATCATGTACTTGTGGTTCCTGAAATGCACATGATATTGTTAATCTTGACAATATTAATATTGTTCTACGAGAAAGTCTTAAAAATAACTTGACATGTTACGTAGCTATTGTTAAATTTAACTTTAATTAGTTTTTTTTTTCCATAATATTTGGCAACAAAGAATTTCATAATTCGTGAAATTTTGTCGTATTTTCTGTTTAATAACGGGATCTACATTTTTACGCGTATACTTTAAAAGTATGATGTAAAAAACGCGACATAAGCTATGTCTCTCTCATGTGACACGCCGCAACCATAAAGAATCATGATTTATTGCACAGCAAGACGCGTTTGCCCCAATTTTGTTAACACCTCTCAAATTCTTCGAGGTCGGGCGGTTTCGAGAACGCGGGCCAAAACCAGAACAGAATGGACGTAATTATTTTCGCGCTACGCAGCCGGAAGCGGAGCTGAGAGAATATTAATAATAAAGCGGCGACGCAGCACGTAAACTTCGCCGCGGGGAAGCAGGTGCAAATTGTCCAGTCACTCAATTGCAGGCACGGGATTTCGTGCTAGAAATGTCGCTTCATGTCTGGAAAAAGGTAAAACTACTGCTGACCGCAGTTTTTGTACGGTTTAACAGGATGCAGCCTGCAAACCTGCCCGTTCGTTCAATCTTTCGACTGAAAACCGAACTGTGACTATAAATGTCAGCGAGAATAGACTTGCATTTTTATCCAAAATTATTTGATCATCTCGTGCTGTTCTTAAATGAGCTCGAAATGTTATTAGGCCAATACTCAAGCGAAGGAAATGACTATTATAGCACTATCGATCGTCAATTTGATTCTCGTATTCCATTCTTCTAAAATAAATTTCATGGAGTAATGAAACAGAGATAAAACTTAATATATGCCTGTGGTTTTATTTATAAAATTTATTTAAATACTTTCTAATTAATTTTTATAAAATGAGTTGACAGCATAAATATGACTCGTACAATAAAAATATAAAAATAATTATAAGTAATTGCAATTTTTAATACTTTTGATTTGTTATTTTGATTTTCTAAATTATTTCAGCTTCCATTTTTCTACAACATGGGATCAAAAATGATTTCGGGGAGAATGCGGGAGAATTAACGGACAAATATTTAGAGAGTATTTGCCGGATGAAAATTTCGTTCAGCTCGATCGTCAATATGTGGCAATCGTGAAAAATTGAAAGGCAGCTGTGACAAATCGGTGCGATAACGGCAAAATGCAAATCACGGACATCGCATTGTCGACTTTTTCCAATTTTACGAATAGGAAAAGCGGAAGCGTTTTCGCAAGAAGCCAATTAGTCGTTCGTTCGTGAATCCCTGTACTGAAGCGCGAAAACGATGAGCCAAAAAGTGTAAAGTTACATGTAAACGTTTGTGCGCGCACTACAGATAAAGCCAAGAGTAATTATACAGCACACCCTAAATTCTTATATCATATAACATAATTAATATACATATAATATTAAATATGCTGATACTTATATTATATTTATGCAATTTTGAGCTAATTTACGAAAAGCAAAATTATTTGTAACTTTTCATAACACCAAATTTATTATTAAATTGTATTAAATTGAAGAAGAAGTTTTATATGAGGTAAAAACATACATTTTCATTTCTAAATATGAATCAATACATTGTTAAATTGATACAAATTTCTATATTACTTGATAAAAATTTCATTATTAAAAGTGTACTATTTCAAAAAATTTATCTTAAAATAAACATATTTTTAAAAATATATACAATATTTCTTTTTATTTTGTGTACGTGTAATAAATATTTAATATTCTGAAAATCTTGGCTACATTCAAATTATGAAAGTTTTAAGCAGTTTCCGTTCTTTTATACGAAAAAAGAAATAACCTCTTGAAAAGGGATTGCTTGAAGAAATAACATAGTAATATATAATTTCATTTAAACTTATTTTTGTGACAAATTATCTCGCTTATTATCCAATGACGATCGATATATGTCTATTGCGTCAACGATAAGACGAGCGAAGTTGGATGATGTCCGGATTTGGGACTGCTTGAGAATGCACGAACGCTTTCGCAAAGTTTTAGCTGCAAATTTCGTCGACTCGTGCCGATGGCGTGCGCCGGCTTATCGTCGCTTTATTGCACTGGCAAACCCCCTCATCGTTGGTGCCTCAGAATAAATTTCCTCGAGATAAATAGGAGTTTCAGTTTGTTCGAGATGAGCAGATCAGGCGCGCGGTCAAAATATAACGATACTGAATACTAAGGTTTCAGTTGACGAAAGTTCCCTCGTGTTGAACACAGGAGAAATATAAAGACGATAATATTTATGACGTTTTAAAATTATCAGTTTTAAAGCTGATTTGACGCTGCAAAGTAAATTGCAAGATTCTTTATTTGTGGATGTACTGCATTGAAAATTACGATGGTAATAAAAACGAGAAATGATAATGTATAAGAATAATTCTCTTTCTTACTCTCTTTTTCTTTTAGAAAAATATGACATGTAATTTAAATCAAAGATGTTAAAACATCTTAAATTGTTGAATTTAATTTGTTTGTTAAACTTAATTTTGTTAATTGGAAAGTATCGAGAATTTATGTAGCTTTAAAGCAAGATAAATTATTTTTACGATATATAAAAATTTAATATGCTCTTCGATCTGTGAACTATTGACGGTATCGCAATTCGATTTAACTTGACGACACTTGATTTATTAAGGACATCCATATTTTCGAAGAGTATTGATATATTTTTTTCCTACTTTATTTGATCGATCCATCAGTCATGAAACTATATACCTGATCAAATACCTGATCTAACTAATGCATTCTCTACTTAAACAAACACCAATATTGCATGATGGATACTGGCCGCGATGACATAGTTGCTTCGCAGAAAGCTCAGATATTTCAAACGGGGTGCAGAAGTGCAACTTGGAAAATCTAGCGACAGCTTAAAATATTATAAACCCAAGTTGCCGAGTTCTCGAACTGCCGGATGCATATCGAGCGCGCGCGCGAGATTGCCGGGGAAAACTTTCCACCTGGAATCTCGTTGTCTCTCGCGACGAGATCTCACCGTTGGAGTTTCATCGTCGATGTCCACGTACATATTTCCCCCCACGATAAATAAGGTTGACCCATTTAGCGGAGGCGACGTAGACGACTATACCAAAGAGGGTGCAGCGCGAGAGGGGTCAAAGTGCATTGTGTATTCCAACGTAGTGGCGGCGCAGTTTATACAACGGGGTCGCAGTAGCAACATACCAATTAGCCGTTTTGCATGGCGACCCATACCGAGTACGCGTCGCGGCGTTTGCCCGTTCGTACGAAAAAAAAAAGAGCTGCTCGCAACTTCAAAAAAAGGGGCTTGCTCGCGATGGTATCTATATGCTCAACCGCGCGCGCGAGTATCGAGAGCTTACTTACAGTATGCGCATCGATCTCCCCGAACTTCTCGGGAAGGCAGTCTCTCGCATGAGATATTAATTTTTATACATGTCCTAGATATCAATTCGAATCGCAAGCGTCGTAAAATCGATAAAGTGTCAAGCGATTTGATCAGAACATCGAGCAAGTATTTCTTATGTTTCTGTTGTGTCACTGGTTATTTATTACTTTTATATTATGTTCTTTCAAGTACATATACATTCATGTTTGAAGAAGGGTTTCGCTAAAATGCCATTCTTGAACTCTAAATTTTTTAATTGCACAACTAATAAATAATTAAGTTCTTAGATTATGATTATTTCATGCCGCAATAATAAAAAAATCTATAAAGTTTTTTATTAAGATGCGTATATATAATAGAACGTGATTAGTAACTGTTTAATCTCACAATGTAAATTTGGACCCTTATTTACTTGAAAATTATAAGTATTAATTTTAAAACGATATTTACTATTTGTTATTTCTAGTTCCTTTTTCGCGAAGATAGATATCATAATCCCGGGGTATCTCGAAGCATCGTACATGTATATCTGCTTTCATGCGTATGTTGTATACGGACGTGCTCGAATGTTACGTATTACAGAGATACGAATGACACTTTTATTTTTAGTTGTCACGACCCATTTGACGAACGAAGAAGAAAATGGTCGGAAGTGCAATCGCGTCTCTACGCTGCACTCGATGGCTTATCGATCTTTGCATTCCTACGCACTAGCCCCAATAAATTGATTTATAATAATACGATATTGACGAATACACCATAGAGCTTAGATCCTTAACATAAAAAAATAGACGGAGAAAGAAAATATGCATAAAATGTAAATCTCATTATATGTATAAATAAGAGAAGAAAAAGACAATGAAATTCTCATGCCTCTTTAAAAAGCAACAATCTGTCAATCAGTAAATTGAATTATGTAGAAAATTTTATTAAGACAATTAATACAAAAATAACATTTTATTGAAAATATACTTTATATGGGACAATATACAGAAGCAAGATACATAACACTCCAAGAACGTCAAAAATTCATTATTTTAAAAGAAACGTTTAATACGAAAGAAACGTTAATACAAAAACGTTTATTATAACATTCATGTATTATACAAATATTTTTAGTTTATAAATTAAATAATTTGATTTTTTTTATAAAAACGCGACCTTGCCGCCTCAATTTTTTCAGCGTCAAATATTTTATAGAGGAGCTTAAAATAAAAGATCACCCATCGAATGTCTCGATATATTTCATATTGATGGAATATCGTGGAGATCTTAGAATAGACAAAGAAATATTTCAAATAAAAACTACGATAAAAAGAAAAGTATTCGCAATTTATTTTAATTTTTTAAAGACTTCAAATATCTTAAATTCGAAACTGTCGAAGAACTGAGAAAAGTCTATTTAATTTTTTTTATAAGTCTATAACAATAAATGGTTCTTAATATTGCGAGAATAAAATTTAAAACGTTTTTAGGTATTTTATTTATGAAATTCAATCAAGATTAAATATATCGAAATTAATTTTGAAAAGGAATTATTGTAATACTTGAAAAAATTTGTGGAACATATAAAGAAAACATATCTTTTTATTTTAATTATATTTTAATTATATCTACATTTTATAACCTAAAATTTGTCGAGTATCAAAATAATTAAAGAGAAACTGTGATAGATTCTTGTAGTTTTTCTCTGATGTAAATTCTTTATTTAAAAAAAAAAAACGTGCGAATTTTCTATCGGATTACGGATATATTACTCGATACACCTCGACATTTCTTTTGCGCGACAATATCTCGTAAGGATCAATAAAAGATTAAAGCGCTGTCTCCGTCGCTTCGTGTATCAAATTACTGTGCGGACCGCATCGGTGACAAGGTTCAATCTTTTCGCAAAGTAATTAAAGACTCACTATACAAAGTGCGCCGGTGCTCGAAGAATATTCGGTTTCGCATATTTAACGCGCAAGGAAACCTTGCGCTGCGATGGTACGCGTGCCGTGAAAGCGAATCATTTCGAAGGATATTGCATTACAAGAGGCCCCTGTTCATGCAACGCGAGAGACGGGTCGATCCTCAGCAGAGTCTGGATACGTTCGAAAGGAGAGAGAGAGAGAGAAAGAGAGAGAGGGGTAGTTGGTAGGCTGCGGAATGCAAAACCAGACGATCTAAAATGCATGGAGCCTTCGAACGGTATTCTAAAATATTTACACCATCGGAGCACAATCTCGCGGCCACTATTCACCGATCGGCTTTCCCGATGCAAAACTCATAGCCAGTAATTATGCAACATCGCGGCCGCCGTTCTATCGATATAAATATTTTAGTGATCTAAATAGATGATTTTTACCGCGCGATCTTTTTTCTCGTAAAAATTGCCTTGTAATATAAAGCTTAACCAATATTTTTATTATATTATTTATAAACGCAGGTGTCCCGTTGTACATACATATAATTAAAGCCGATCGTAAAAAAAAATTGACAAACGTCAAATGTATCAAACGAAAAATACATAAATACGGTTGAAAGTAATGAATTTATAATTCTTAAAAAGAAAGAAGAATGTTATGTTAACAAAATAAAAATTTTATTTTACCTTTTTTATAATAATTAAAAAGAACAAATATAGATATTTTATTAATAGCGGCTCAGATGTTACACAAATACGAGCGTAGCATCGAATAATTTCAACCTCGATAGAAATTCTCTTAGCTTCACTCTAAAATTGTGTCTTTATCGAAAGGAATCCAACTGCGCCTCCGATCTCGGTGGTAAATTTTAAAGCTTAACTCTTCCTGGCGGAAACAGCGTCGACGATCAGATGTTCTTCCTTAGATAGCCGTGATGGCATCACGTTTCGGCATTCCCGTACGAGAAAACCCTCTTCTCTTTGGGAATATCCCCCGCGAAATATTCTTCCACCCCGCTCACCTATTCTATGTACACCGCACGTACACCGCGCGCTCAGGCTTCGGGATTGGCAAGCCGGATGCTGTGCGACCTCCCCAGGTGCCCACACGGTGTGCTTATCTGCTTTCTTTTTCCCCAAGACAATTTTCACTCTTCCGGCAATGTGATTTAACGGACCGAAACCACACTTTCCATGCATATTTATCGGCGTGAGGGTTGCCGGGAAAAACTTTGTTGTGCAACATTTGGCCGAAAATTAGAACGAGACGTCGTGGTACGTTTTTCGTTATAGACAATCGATACGTCGCGTCTTTCATAGATTTTTCGGATGCTAAGTTTCTCGAAGCGATATATAAATTGTATTTGTTATTATTATTTTATATGCAACGTTTATCACGTATTGAATATTTGAATTAATGTAGATAGGTAGGCCTTACTTTCATATTCTTCTTTTGTTATTTATTCTAATCTCTAAGATTTTGAGCAAATCTATAATAAAAATTCCTTTTAACGTTTAATCATTTTATAAGCAAAATACGCAAGTTATTTTCTAAATTGTTTCGTTTAGAAGAGAAATTAACAATGCTTCTGAATAAAGCAAACTCATTAATTATATCCTAAAGCTTATAAACTTTATCATGAAGCTTTAGTGTAAATTTACACGTATGAGTCATTTATTTTAAAAATTGTATAGTAAAATATAATTAACAAAAGATTTTGTTATATCACAAAGTATAATCAATCCGCAATCTCTTTTCGGCATCTTCATTAAAATAATTTTTATTTTTATGAATATATCTATGCACATTATATTGATTAATGGAATTTTTAATAATTTTGATATCTCAGGTTTTAAATTTAGAAATGTAGTGCTAATCTAATTCACCCTCTACCTTTGGCAAAAGTTTTTATACGACATGATGGTATCGCTGTGAGCATTTCACCGCGGACCCTCCGTTGGCCGTTTGCGAGCGTAGAAGTTTGCTTGAAAACAGCGAGACCAAGATATAAATGTTGCCGCGAAACGAAGAAGCTGCATTCGTATCGGCGATCGTGCTCTCGCGAGGAAATTGTAGAATGCAAATGGCCGAGAATTTTAATCCGCGAACCAGCGCGACAACAACATCTATAAGCCTCCGCTTGTCACTGAAAAATAGTGGAAAAGCAATGCGAGTGAGGAAGAGCGAGAGAGAGAGAGAGAGAGAGAGAGAGAGAGAGAAAATAGAATGGAACGAAAATAAATCTTTATATGACGTAGATTCGAATAACATTTTTGTATTTTAGGTATGCAAAGCAGCTTCTTTTGCAAAAATTGTACAGTTTCTTAGTAAATTTATGTGATAATGTTTTTTTCTCTCTTTTTCTTTCTTTATCCGACATACACTCTTTCATTCATAAATTCTTAGCAATGTTAATTCCAATTAATGCCAATTAATAGTCCATTTTTCTCTGACGAAAAAGTGTGAACGCATTGGTACTTTTAGAATTAAAAATATATAATTTTTTACATCATTTTTAATTATACTCAGACTCTTGTCTTAAACAATTTTTTAAAATTTCATTTAATAAATTTCTAGCTTCTCTCTTCCTTTTCCCCCGTTTCTCCTTGATTAAAGAAAATAAGGATAGAGATACTGAAAGTAATTAAATCGGCGAGAATCAAGATATACACATGACGACCGCATCAGGAACCGTACATTTCCGTAGCGAATAAAACAATCTCAGTGTTACCCTTCAGGAAAGGCTTGCTTAAGGGCAAGCGACGGAAAGTATTCCGGCTCCTCTTTTTCGTTGAAGCCAACGAGAAACAACGGGGACGGTATAAAATTCGTGTGCGGGCTGCAGCTTTAGTCGTTAAATATTTATGAGGCCTGGTTCTCTATTTTTTTCTCTTCTTTTTTCCCCGACCGCGCCCAACCCGAAACTTTACAGTGGCGGCGTGGGTATTTGTCGGTGCCCGTCCGGCACAGCATCCGGACCGACGGGTCATCTGTTATAAAAATGGCGCTATGTTATAACAGAGAGGATGAGGACGCGAGGGAGCGTGTCCTCGCTTCTGTTTTTGCTGTCGGCGCGCGACAATTTCATCGGATGATGAACGCGCTCTTCACCGAACGGTCTTCATACGTTCGACAGAAACGATTCGCTAATTACGACCGCGTTAATAACCGCGTACTTCGCCGCCGGCGTACGACGCGACAAATGAAGCGAATGATTTTGAAATACTTCAAGATCATTAATCTATTTTGACCGAAATAACACTGTTTATTTCGCCAAGTTCGAATAAATGCAGTTAATAGCAATTTACAGCTTCTTTGATTCTGTCTCTCTTGCTATCTTTCTCAGAAGTATCGGGCTGCCTGCTTAATTTTATATTCCGGGCAGAAAGATTTCAGCACAGTACCCCCTCATCGGAGCATACTTCACTTAATGGGTTGCTGACTTGGTAATTGCCGGTAGAGTACCACGTAATTTAGTCGTCCGTAACAAAGAGAAGAGAATATATTACCCCCTTTAAGTTAGGCCTCGCTCTAGAGTTTAATGGAAATGCGAGTAAGAAAAATAAGTGCACCCCCCTAGGAGGAGTCGGTAATGGGTGTTTGCCTATGAATACAAATGCACCGAATATCTCGCGCGTGCGTCTCGCATTTCCTCGTGTGAAAATCCAAATCATAGCAGCATAATTAATGACTACGCGGATTCTGCGAATCTTTCAAAGAAATGGCCTGAAATAAGAATGGAAGGAAAACATTAAGAAAGAAGGAAATTGATGAAAAAATTCGCTAGAAATCTGCGAATCAAAAGTATGTTGTAATGTCAAATTGCCAAATTTAAAATCTTTGTCAAAATCCCGTTGCTTATTAGGTTGTTTAATAACTCTCTTTTAATATAAGAAATGAAAAATTTATAAAATGTTATATAACGCATGTAAAGTATATAAACAATATTTATAGACTTTATATTTTTTAAATATAAAGTTGATGAATCTTGAATTATAATGAAACTTGTATTTTAATATTTGCAAAATATTTAACATAACCCCTGCAGCTGAAATTCTAGCATTATTCTTGGTTACAGATTTTGAGTTTTAATATTGATTTTCAGTCTCTCATAAAAGGAAGCTATTAACATGTTAATATCGAATATTGAGGTTTCATACTATAAAGTATGAAATAATTTTCTTTTAAAAACCTATCAAATGCTCTAACATGTAAGAAATTATAATTTTGTTTTTGTTCCCTTTTAATTTCTTATTAATTAAATGTATGGTAATTAAACTATTGCAAAAACGTCGATGACACGACAATTTATAATTTGAGTTTTTACGTCCTCGACAACATTTACATTCTGAGATCATACTCAACCTGTAAATTATCAATTTATTCATGGATGAATTCCACGTAGTTTATTATTGTGTCCTGCTTACTGGGAATTTAAACAAGAAAAAGTCTTCACAAGAAGTTTCTCTCTCTCTTTCTTACACTCTTTAGATCTTATTGTCTCTTAATGTATAGTTTATGTGTATTGGCTCTTTAAATTTATAAAATTAGAAGAACAATATACTTAACACAAAGATAATATTAGATAATATTAGATCTATTAGAAATACAAAAATATCATATTCACATTTTCCATATGTATTAACTAAGTTCAATCTGTTCGAATAGTTAAATTGAATTACGTGCTTTGCACAATTATGTGAAAAAATATTAGCAGGACTTCGCCAGAAACACATACGCATTCTTCGCGCGTTTCACAGTGTTTCAGGCTGGCCAATTAAACGGAGAGCTTTCGCGATTTCGCGCTTTCGATACGCCGCAAATGCTACGGATGCACATACCAATAAAGCAGTAAATGGTAATTAAATCCAACAATTATATTGAACGTTGTCGGATCGTATTGCATGCGGTATTTCTTGTAAAGATTCTCTAACAACTCAAATGAAGAATAATACATCAAGAGCGAGATATTAGCAAAAAGTTCTTTTATATTAATTTACTTGATATCTCAAATTCCACAACTTAAATTGTAACCTCTATTTGCATATAAAATAAACAAAGATATTAGTTTTAATATAATAACTTTTCCTATTTCTTAATATTTTAGATATAACTAATAAATATCATCTAAAAAAAATTAAAAAGGTAATAAGAGATGCGAGAGATCTTTCATCACTATATCATCTATCTCTCTCTCTCTCTCTCTCTCTCTCTCTCTCTCTCTCTCTCTCTCTCTCTTTCTCTCTCTTTCTATATCTTTAATTAAATAAGAGTGTTTGTCGTTTTCATACATAAAACAGGAAACTATTTCTGTAAACAGTAGCCATCTCTACACTGTTCTAATATTAACAACAATAGGTTCTCTGGGGAAATGTGTACTCCGTAACGCATATGATCATCGGAACATTAATAATAATGGCTAGATGGCTAGATTATTTATTTTACATACTGTTGCTTATCGTCACGCGTAGCTCAACTCCTTTCTTTTATGCGCTATTTTTCTCATGTTTACATACAACCCCTGTAATGGATTCCATTTTTACTTTTAACATCTGTCACATCTAAGAATAAGTATCTTTTCCGATCGAATTGTTTAGAAAGCGCATCTTAGAAAAGCTCCGTAGTTAATAATACAAACTGACAAAATATTCTTTAAGCCGCAACTGTTCATAATGAATAAAAACTATATATTGCAATAATATTGTAACAATAATACTAGTGCGACATGAAAGAAATACATATAAATACAGCGTTGAAACCATTTAGTATCTTACCAAATCATGCCAGTAATTGCGAAAGAACCTTTGAGCGAACGGAAACGTAGAATAATTAACCCCGTCTCACGAACATATTAATTTGTGCACATTTCCTCCCTCTCTCTCTCTCTGTCTCTCCCTTTCTTCTCTGTCTTTCTCCTTTTCGCTCGCAGAATATATTAACATTTAATTACGCATTAATGTGTACGCGCATGTACGTGATTTACATTTTAAATCCGGCGCACGCTCATGATACACTCGCACCGCCCTTATTGTGTCCATTGATAATACTTTTCTATCGTTATATCCTTTGCGCACGTCGCACAAAATTTAATTATTATTCAATATCCGCGCAATGTTCTCGCGAAATAAGAATACGGTAGCCTAATTTTTTTTTATACGATGAAACCTAGATAATTTGTATGAGGCTGATGTGTAACGCAGGTTCGCAACATGGAATTTCTTGAAGATTCCTACTTGCGAGGAGAGATTCCTATTTCCCGAAGATGTATTATTGCTAAACTCGACGCGAATTATTTCTCGTTTTTAAAGCACTATTTCTGTTTTTACACGGTATGCTGTTAATAATTTTCCGCAACAGAAATGCAACCAGTAATTGCTTCTCTACAATATACAATATAATAATATACTTCTTAACAATAACGATAACAATAATGGTAACTGAATGTCGTACACTATTACATGAGTTTGCGAATTCACGTGCATTCTTGAAAAATTTTAGAAGATGAATAAATTACATGCTTAAAATTTGTTTATTTAATTAATAATATTTGTTTCATTAACATGTTATTGACATTTGCTATTTTATTAGCACTAGTGTATTCTATTTATATCAACAATTAATCATGATAAACATACCTACACAATAACTAAATATCAATTCGTAAATTAGCTTGGTTAATTAGTTAATTAATACACATAATAGAACACATTTAAGCATTTAATGAAACGTTTATTAATTTTAATTAATAAGCGTATTTCGACATAGATATAAAGATATCTTTTATCAAATCTTATTATCAAATAAAATCCTAAAATATTTTAAATAATATATTTAAACGAAATCATAATACTTGATAAATGAAGCAATTCTAGTTCATGTTCTAACAGAACATGAACAGATTAAATATAATTTTTCACAAAAAAGTATACGCATTTATTGCAATGGAATAATTACCTATAAGCCGTAGCATCTATTTGTAACTCAACTTGTATTATTGAATTAATACAAGTTGAGATGTTTATAATATTATTATATTTTAAACCGTAATTATTCAACTTTTTATCATACAACTAATTATATTCTTTATTATGTATTTAGTCAATTTGATCATCTTTTCCTGAATAAAACCCAAGCTTTCAAGTATTATCATTCTACAGTACTATGTTACATTATACGTACAATTTATAATAATCCAAATCCTAAAATTAATATTTTAAATCGTAATTATGGCAGCTCTATGAGTTACTGAGCGCTTGACAACACAGCAACTCGACTACCATTTTCTCTTGAGCACCGAACGGCAAGCCGGTTAATACTTTCTCGCACGCATCGAGGCGAGACCTTTCGCGCGAGTGCTTGCAGGCACGCTTAGGTAGCTTCGCCAACTGCCCGGGAGAAAACTAGGAGGCCCTGGTCCCATAAGTAAGAATCCCTGCGATAAATAATAAAAGAGCCGCTCTGTGAGTGAACATATCAAAGCGTCATTATGTGACAGAAGATTGGATTCTGGTATCACGAGTTTTTGACTATTCAAGATTATTCATCAAGAAGGTATACTATAGCCACCGTCGACGGAACTCGGCGTTACTGCCTGCGGAATCCAGCGTTACAGTCTACGGAAACCCGGTCAATACTCCAAATCCTCTCAATTGTCAAGAAAGGATTTCCGCCTGTGAAAATTATTCTCACTTGAGCTCCAGCTATCAGCGGCATACCGCAAAGTAGCTAACAAGAGCATCTAATCTGAGAACTCATGATTTTCACGCAGGATGTGCATCGCAATAATTATTTTATATTAAATTCACATAAAATTTTTAATACATTTCAATATTAAATATTAAACATTAAATGGAACCGGTCAATACCGATTCATATATTTATTTATTACATAGCATTAAATAAAATTTAATAAGAGATAAAAATTAATATTTGGACATTACTTATATTTAGTTTTGTTATTTATATAAGTAATACATATGTAATATTTTAAATGTAAATCCATGGTTCCACCATGATTCCATTTCTTTCTGTATATTTTGAATATTGACGATAATATTAAGTACTACTTTTAGATTTATTACTCTCATTAATCTTATTTCTCTCACGTTTTTAAAATACATTTTATATATATTCATGATACAGAAATAAAACATCAAATCTGACAGCAGTAAAAATAGTATTGAATATAAGTGTAAATATGAAAACCTATACACATTTTTATACATGTATGCAGAATAAACTTTGTCAGCGTTTCAATTGTATTTTATTTCACGTTTTGCATGTAAATAACAAAGCAATCATTTAAGTAGTAAGCGAGAATAATTTTTCCATAAATTCTTTTTTTTTTTTCGTGCATTACCAAACATCGAAACTCGACGCGGAGATGCATTTGTCGTTTGCAATATTGCGCTCACGGACGATCCCGGTGCATTATACCGCTTCCTTATTTACGTGGTAGGGGGGAGGCATCCCCCCCCCCTCCCGTGACGTGTATTCTACGCAAAGTCATTTTCGCAAAGGCTTAACGCGTATTTCATGTTTCGTCGTAACGACGAGTAAGCCACCCCCGCTACTACAGGTCGCGCTTTCGACTGTTCATTCCGAGTAATCCGGGTCTTGACTGGACGAGAAATATAGCGCGCCTCTTGAAAAGCGCAATGAATAACACCGCTCGCGGTTTCAGCCGGTCCCGTTTAGCATTTCGGTTGATCTGTTCCACCGTCGTTGTACCGTCTAGCGGGGAAGACAGATGTAACAATTTTTTAGCATCAATTGTTTTTTAATGTTATACAGACGCAAGAACGTGTCTAAATAAAAGCGACATTTTGCTCGAGGTATTTGACTAACAAATTAAATGTAAAATTCACAGTCGGCGAAGACATTTTAATCGCGTCTACGTGGAAGTACATCCGTAAACAGAAAATTGTATAAATAATTATATATAATTATATTAATATACTACGCAGAGAAAATGCCAACTATTTACAAAATCTTGGAATCAGACGACTGGATCCGCTTGTAAATATATTGAAGTTAAAGATGAAAATCTGTCCTCTTGCGAAGCTCATAATTTCTGTTTCGACGTAATTTATTTGGCTTCGGGAAATTAACTAAGAAACTCTTAGTAGTCTTTGTAACCGCTCGATCTGCGAGAAAGCGGTTAGATAAAATTTAGGAAATCATAGCGCCCCGCTCCCCGTTATAAGCTTATCTTAATCCTCGCTTACGATAGTAAGTCCGGCTTTAACTTCTATATGCCATTTGGAGAACGCGGAAATCAAGTATTACGTTTACAGATTAAATTTTGTTAACGCATCGACTTCGGTTCTACTAACCCACAACGAAACTCTGCGAGCTATATATGGTGGTTTTTGAACCAACTTCGTAACATCGGTCAAAGCAAAAACGATTTATCTCCGTAAAGCAGAAAATGTAACTCTCCCGTAAAATTATTCCGAATTCTCGGAAACACCCGGCACCAAAAGCCGTATATTTTGTTGTATCATTAAATCCTCGATATGTACTTCGTTGTGAATATAAGTGTCTATATCTTGAAACTTTATCATAATATATGTGGCAGTGTGTATTCATCAGATACTTTTAAATATAATATTTTACAATAAACTGGTTTTAAATTATTCACTTTTATTATCATTATATTATCATTTTATAGTGATAAGAAATTTTATATGCGTAAAAACATTATTACGAATAAAATATGAATCATTAAACCAACATTACTCTGAAAAGAAGCATTTCAAGAAAAAAAATGCTGTAAAATAAATTTTGAGCATTATCATATTCATTTTTTGATAGACAGTAAAACAGTTTTATTTTTATATAATTTCCATGTCAAATATTTTTCATAAAATTATGATTACATATTCAGAACTATAACGATTATATTATAAAATAATAGGATTTCTAAAAATGTCTATTATATTCACATGTAATTTTTACGCTTCTCGAAAATTATCAAAGAACTCGCAAGATTTTTTAATCGACCGATCCAATCACCAATATCGACAAATAAAATTTCTTCGGGATAATCGCGCATCATCGCATTGCGCGGCGGAAGTATTTTCCACAAGATTACCTCCCGAAATTTTAGAAACGCGCGACTGCCAGTGCTTTCAAAGAGTGCATCCACAATGCCAATATACGCTGTTCCTGGATGCAAGAATTCTCACTTGAATGCACCATTCCAGTGAGAACGAATGAAAGCACACTTTCGGCAGCCGTACTCGCATCTTTTGATATCGATCACACATGACAAAATTCAACGATGATTATGCCTTAGAAGTCAAATATAAGACATATTTATTTAGATCGTGCGCGTTATATTATTAATTTATTGCAAAATATCCTAATTATGGCTTATATAAATATAATATAAATTGACAAACTCGCGATTTTTATATTATTAAATTGAACTGATCAAAATCTTAAATAAATCCAAATTAAATTATAACATGTAACTTTGCAATAAATAAAATAGCGCAAGTTATTTTCAGATTCCCAAGATTTTGAAGATCTTATTTTGCCTTTCTTTCTACGGTCCCTTTTTTGTTTAAAATATTTTAAAAAATTTAATCTGTATAAAATTTGTATAAAGTTTTTTTTCTATGTTGTAGCTCAGCAATATTCAATATATAATATTCATTTAATTGTACAAAATCTTATTAAAATTATACTATTAGAGAACTAGAATATTTAAGCATTATTAAATAAAACAACATTGTGGTTAAGTTACATCATCAGCCAGTAATCATCGAATAACGCATAATTGATTACTGGTGGATTGTGCGAAAATTATGAACCATCACATTGATAACGTAATAATCGTTCGCTGAACTTCACAGTGTAAGCTAGATTCACCGCAAAGCCAGCCGTGGCTTCTGTCAATTTGTCCGTGTCGACAGAACCGACAGATAAATTAAACGGATAAAGCAGAAATTAATTTAACAGTTTCAATTACGCAATATAATTTTCTAATATGACATGCATCATTCTAACTCGATGACAATTGCACATAAAATTTTAATAGTTCACTGCTCCAGTAATCCATCCACATTGTAACGTATTTGTAAACGTCTTTCTTTTTTACAATATCGTTGCGGCAACAAGAAATAACGTTAACTGCGTCAATAAGCTTAAAGCAAAAAAACATTTGTTAACAAAGTAACATTTGTTGTTTCTCCGTCATGGGAAAGGTGCAATTCACTTTAAAATTATTACAGTGTTCTATTAACATCGAACTTTTAATTTGTTTTTTATCCTTTGAGCAAATGATTGCAATATGGGCACGGCGTACAATCAAAAGAAGCGTCATACATGCGCATACGTAAACGTTATAACTTCTTGCCCGAAGTAATATTGAAACCTGACGATTCTTGCTTCGGTATTATTGACTGCATTTCCCTTTCCGCTTTCTCGCACAACTTTCTCGTTCCGTTTAACGAGAGCTGTGCGAGCTTCCAAAGATGCACTGAGGATATACGAACTCTTTTGTGAGGATCTTTCGTATGATGGTAGACGAGGAATGTGTACACTTCGGTATGTACATCGAATGTGAATATGAATTTAATATCATCGCAACTCCGTTAAGATCGCGAAAATGCGTTCCTTCCCTGCACTCATTGCTTTTATTTGTCAGTTAATTAATTGTATAAAAATTTATGTGAGACTCCGCTTACTAATAATTTCATTATTATATTTATAAAATAGATCGATTGCTTATTATTAAGATATTCGCTATTACATATATAGCTAAATGTATTTATATGTATTTGGTTAATAAAAATATTTAGTCAAAATTAATAATGAAAAGTAGTATGCAGCCTAGCCCGAAAGTTTAGAATAATTAATCGCAATTAACCGAAGCAACAGACCGATTTTTTTTCATATTTATTATAATTCTATATAAGAATAAAAATCGTATCTTTTAATTTACAAATCAATCAAATACAGCGTCGCAAATACGGCGCTACGCAGAAAATATCTGTGAATAACGTGAGCCAAATAAAACAAAGAAGAAAAGAAAGACATGGCGAACTGATCCCATCAATGATCGACTGCTCCACTGCTCTTATTCACTTCTTTTGATCTACCACATTCTGCTGATGAAAGTCATGTAACGTGCAGCGTTTTACGTCAATCAAACGATTGTTGCAAACAGAGAGAAGTATGCGAGTGAAATGTGCATTCACTGCATTGTCCGCTTTTTGAAATAAACCACGTTCAACTTTTCATCGGCAACTGCGCTGACACTTGAACGATAAACAAATTTTGCTAAATAAATTAAATAATTGAATTTTTAATCTTAATTAACTTAATATAAATTAAAAGAAACATAATAATAAATTTAAAAAAAGATATTATTAAAGAAAGACTACATTTATAAGAACCATTCATGAAAAATGTTATAAATGTATATACATATTTATTTAATATTTATTATTTAAAAATTATGTTTATTCAGTTTAACACATTTTTTTCTGAGGGTTTTAAAATCTCTTTCCTTTAACATTGTTTGCCGTTAATTATCATATGTATCAATAGGTAGTATGTATTCTATAAAAAGATAAAACTATTTTAAAAGGAACCTTTTCTATTTCTTAAAAAGTCAATCTTCTATTTCCTCGGGGACAATATCTTCCTTTGAAACTTGTTCTATGAAGAAGCTACGAAATATGACATAATAGCTACAGATTCTTCGTTATAATGTCATCCAAACATGATAGTATATTAAAATTTCATATATTCTGCTAAAGTAGTGCAGTAAGAGAAAGAAGAATATGACTGATAGATGTGACGGGGGCAAGGGGGTTGAGGAATTAAATAGCTGGTTTGAAATTCTCCGCGGGCACTGAATTATTAAGTAACAGACGAATTAAATGGAAAGGGAAGAGCGTCGTACCATAATTCGTCTTCGGCGGTATTATCAATCTTACTCGGTCCGTGAGATGTAAATGTAAGTAACCGCGCGGTGCGTGCGTTGAAGCCGAAAGAGAGGCAATTCAACATGCAAAATAACGAAGATTGTACTTTCTTACGGTTTATCTACACTTTTCCCGTTTCCTTAATGGCGGAAAATCAAAAAAGGCAAGAACAAGGCTTCACCTGATTCATATCTCGATGAAAACGAAGAATTCGAGAGGCAACGAATAGTCGCGACCGCTTATTTCTTACTTGCGTATTTTATTTTATCTGCTCTTTCAAAATATTCATCTGAATATTTTATCTGATTTTTCAAAATATTTATCTGAATATTTTGAAAGAGTATACAATGTCATACTTTTATAATCGGGTATATCATTATATGTATATTTGCTTATAAAAGTACATTATTATATTTTCTAATACACTAGAATTTTCTGGTGTATTTTGAATACACTAAAAAATATAACAAGGATGACAGAGCTATATTTCCTATCAAATTTTTAAATAATCTTTTCCTCAGCAAAAATTTATTTGCTGTATTTTCATCATTAAACCCTATCTTGGAAAAATTTTATACGACAAATAAAAAATATCTTGCGAAGAGATAAAAAAAAATTATTTTTAGATGCCGTTAATTGCTTGTTATTAACATGTTATGTAATATTATTTTTTTTTAGAAATATTTTATTTAAAAAAATGTGATTTTATGATATATATTCTAAAATGCATGCATATACATGCACGCGATTTACTTGAAATTATACGTGCTTCGCGTTTGCTTTTGACAATGTTACGAAAACTAAAAAAATGCCACGCATTCGTTGCAATCAATGCACCATTATTCTTGTTGGTTATCCTCTCGGAAAAATTTATTGATAAACAATAGTCCGACGATTGCGGCGTTGATCCGCGAACACTATTGCCGAAGCGCAAGTCGTGCTGATCGACGACCGAGCCGATTTTCATAGTAGCCACTGTGCAAATTTAGTATTGCTTAAATTTGATAAAAAATAAAGAACTCACTCTATGTGCGTATTCGCAGAGAGTATTTCTTTAAGCGTATTTCATTAATCGGTTTATCTGCCGGTCCCCACGCGCGAAATAACTGACCGTTGGCAATGATGAGCTTTCAAAACACATTATTCAAATGCACAGGTACATGCCGCAAGCTCCTTTTTTGATAGCTCCAAAATGACGTGAAACAGCAAACGTATGTGAGAAAGAAACACGTGGAGTCTGTAAATGAAGAATCGAGACAAAGTTTTCATGTTATATGAAACTTTTAACTGGTTGTTTGTCTAATTGAAAATGATGGAGCATCTTTCTCTCTGCTTTCCTTCTCTAAAAAGTTTGTGTTTCTGTATTTAGTTATCTCTTCTTTCCGGTCCTGTAAATCTGTACTTGAGAAGCAGTAAGAGATAAGCCCAAACATGTAAGATATATTCATGTCGTTATTAATAGGAGAAACAAACTTTGTACGTACAAAATAAAGTATAATAAATCCAAGTATGAGTAAATATAGTTGTTTAAAAACATACACTAATGCGACTATAAAAAATTGCCATATAAATAGCTTTATATATAAATGGTCTTTATTAAAAAAAAATTATTTAAATGAACTACATTTAAATAATTGAATTGAACTACATTTAAATGAACTACATCTCTCTCTCTCTCTCTCTCTCTCTCTCTCTCTACCTACCTCCACCTTGTTATTTTGTTAGAAATGTTTATTTAACTAAATTTACCCATCTGTGTTTATTTAATCTACCTTGAAAGCTCGCACCTTTGCGTGGATCTTCTGCAAGCTTTTACTAAAAAGATAGTCGGTGAACCTACATTCTTCTGCTTCTTCAATACAGAAATATTTTTTGCTTCTCCTCTCGTCTGCGAGAGAAACGAGATTTTACGAACGTCTAGAATGCCGTCGTGTGCGAGCGAAACGTGGCGAAATGAAGAGATAATCCAGAATACGTCGAATAATCGGCGCTCCAGTATGGCTCGGTTCGTTCGTGCTGCGTTTCTTCGTTTCTTTTCCTTTTTTTTCGCATGCTCTTTCTCCACATCATTGGACGAAGTTGCGCGAACCAGGCACGTAGAAATAAATGCGGCAATCGCGTGGAATAAACGTCTCACAAATCACACTTGTCCCCCGTTCGCGCGCGATTTTCAGCGACAGCGAATTCGCCGCTCTGTCTCCTCTATTCTGTAGAGATACCAAGGCGGAAGTGAAGTTTCGGAAGAGCCGAATGATACAGATGAATATAAAATCGATTTTTTTTATACCTTTGCTGAATATATATGTATGTATGTATGTACATACATATGTATATTTAAATGCTTTTACATTCTTATATAATCTTAATGTAATTACGATAAAAACAAAATAATTTTATTTTATATAATGTTTACGTTGAAACTACAAGATGTAAATTCGTGGTTATTTGCCTAAACTAATAATCAATAAAAAAGTAATCTTGTATATCAAATACTATTGACAAAAGTAAAACATAAATGTCTAATTATTTTTTAAGAATTACAGATATACTTTTTCTTTGATCGTTCTTTCGATTGTCGCATAAAAGAAGAATGGTCATCCTGAAAGTAGGATTTCGGAAATAGTAAAGGTCTACGTGAGAAAAATTCGCGGTCGTCTCTTTGAAACGAAGAATGATCACCGATTACCGCGACGACATTCTGCCTATTTTTTATCTTGCCATTCTCGAAAATATCCTCGAGTATCTTTTCTTTTCGAAGATTCAATGCCTTTTCAAATCTTTTGTTACTAATGCCGATGCATTCTGACGTTGCATAGTGACGAAATCACGACAATTGGTCTCGAGGGAGAATCAATACATTATCTCTCAAGGGATGCAATATACTGGAAACATTGACATAATTATGTCAACAATAGCATCGATAATTGATACATTATATTCGCCAAATTAGTAACGTAATTCTATCACCGATTGTGGACCCGTGATAATCGATATACCGCAATGTATTATACAAATGATCAAATGATGAATAATATAATATATTAAATATGATAAAATTGAGTTATAAATAGAATTTTTATATTATTAAACGTTTTGTTCAATACAAAAGTCAATAATGTTGCATAACTATATTATAAATATTACTGATAGTTATTTAATAGAGAAGACTGCGCAATTAAACGTAAAAGTGCGATAAATAATCAAATATTATGGAACTACTTTTACAATATTTTTACAAATTGCTACATTAATATTAGAATTATTAAAAAAATTATTATTTATGAAGAAATATAAAATATGTTTTATACACTAAACATTTATAATTAATACTTTTTTATAAAGAGAGTAAACTCATTATTTTGTGTATATGTTTGATATTAAAATAAAAGTCATCATTATTTCCTTCTTGTAGGAAAAAGTATCTTTACCTCAATATATTTTCTTTCTCAAGCCTGCATGTTTCTCATTTAACCCACAGCGATGTATTCCATTGTATTCTCGGTAGATAATGATGTTGTCAATTCTTCTTGAAAGATAGAAAAGACAGGGAAATTACTGTAAAATTCCCAGTTGAATGTCGACGAAGCTTTGCGTGTCATTACGAAAACCTCGTTCTTGTAAACATAAAGAAATAGTTTTCGAAAGAAAACACATAAGTTGATTTTAAATTATATTTGTTAAAATAGGATATAAAAGGTTTATTAATTAATATTATTTTAGATGTACGCAATAGTAATGTTTATTGATTGTATTAACATTAATATATATACATTACAATAATTATTTCTAATGAGCATACTATAATAATTAGTTGTGTTTATTTTTTATACAATTAATGATAGTAGATTAATATGATTTACACATAAATTAATACATGTAACATATAACATAAATTATAAATTTATAAATATTTTGCAACTTATAATTTACTTTTAAAATCCTCATCAAAAGTCAAAATGATCGCAGTGCTTCTTCAAATAAAAATTAACGTTGCCAACGCTTTATATTTTCTTACCTACATTTCTTCGATATTTTGGACAAATTATTTAATAATTTTTTTTTCGTTGTTTCACACAAAAGAAATATTCTCGATTGATTCTTTTTAACAACTTTTTCATGCATCTTTCGTTTTCTTTTTTTCAAGTTCCAGCGACCAGCTCGCAATTAAAAATTCTACAGCGCCTGAAAAAGATCGTGAAATGGACAGATCTGGGGCAAAAAAAGATTGAGTGAATTCACCAAGTTTGATATCGTAAAATTTAGTAATGACTCGGTAATGAAATTTCGGAAATTTATGGTGGCTCGTCACGCACTCCTTTCTGCATACGAGAAACGCTTGAATTTTACGGCGACTCGAGTTTACGGGCGCAGCGCATTGGTTACGGATACGCGAATCGTCGAGAAGAATTATACAGTCTAATCTTTTTTATGCCATCGCAGTTCTGCCGTAAAACCCGCAGACTACCGTATGCCGTACGATATACGATACGTGCAGAATCGAGTACAAGCGCATCGCTCGTTGATATATTCTTTCGATTGCACGATGCATCATGAAATACATGTGTACATTATTCCATTGGGTTTCTATTAAGTCATCTTGCCGATATAAATGGGATTGGTTTGTTACCAAATAAAGCATATTTATACGTACACACGTATACTGAATGTTGAAACTTATATTTATATCGGGCCGGGGCATTCTCACAAGAATTGTTTATACATGAAAATATAAAATATTAGTACTTCAAACATACAGCTACTCAAACATTTGTATTAAATATTTGTATTTTTTATCACATATTTACGCTGACAGTATATTCAAGGAAATATTGACATAAATACATTTGTTTCATAAAGTCTTATCAAGAAGCGATTGGAAATAATAAACGTATATTCCGTTGTACGCCCGTGGATGTTTTCATAGAGAAGAATGTTTTTGTGCTGACTGACCCCAATGGCGCGGAAAATGAGATTTGTGAACAATAAAGATCTTTTATTCCGTCGACAGAAAGCTTACAATATTGTGCCGCATTTATTGCAGCAAATATTCAAAGGATGGGCGAGCAAGCCTTAACATTGAACCAAGCATTTTTATTGAAGTTAACTTCCCGTTAAGCTCGTTTATTGCAAAATCTTTCCTGCCATTTTATTGCGAGAGAAATTACAAATTTATAAAAGAAGATGTTACAATGGAGAATGCATGAATTGGATCACACTTTATAACGAAAAATCATCCTTTGAATCGTCGCTTCGAAAAGCCGTCTGCAAGTTTTCTTTTATTTGTTTCTACGTTCCATATATCAAGCTCTGTATCATTTCTCTCGATAAAATATTAACAACAGCTGTGTAATTCTACAGCCATAATAATATTATTTCTACATGTTACCGTACACGTATAAAGCCTCAAAGCTCTGCAGGTAGAAACACAAGCTTAATGTGCAGTTAATGTCAACTGCCTGCAATATACTGATCAAATTTGCTAGCATACTATTAACATTTTGTTTGTCGGGTATTACTGACATTTTATTTGCTGGGTGATTCATGTACTATTAAAACATGAAAATTAGAAATATTTATATGCACGCTAATTAAAATATTATAATTTTTGAAATTACATTTTTCTTATTAAATAATAGCTAAATGTTGGGTAATCGCTACCACGAGCTGGTACTGGGAAATGCCTAATATACCAAGAGAGAACTCGGTCGAAAACAGGTTTCCTTGATTTTCTACCGTCGCTATACAGAGTAGTTTTATAATCTATACTCTATTGGTATATAGATAAAATTGTGATATTAGGAATACATTTTTAAAATTAGTTTTCTGGTTAATTTTAAATTGATCGAAAAGATGAAATTAAGAATAAATTCTAAATAATTTATAAATTCAGTGATTTATTGTTACCAACATTTCTTCAATCTTACTAGAAGTTACGATATAATCTACTGCCGTTAAATACATATTTGATAAATATTCACGAGATATTAATAAAAATTATTTAAAAAAATTTGTAAATAATTATTTATAAATAAATTTGTCTGTTAAAGAGATTCTATAACAAAATTTTTGAATGTTCAAAAAATGTTCCATTCAGCATTTTTCAAGGATATATTAAATAAATTAAAATAAACAAATTGACAGTAATAATCGTGATTTGTATTTATACTTATATTTGTAAGTATTAAAAAAATATTGCTAATTTCTAAAATTTCAATTTGAGGAATTTATCAACTAATGATTAATTTTAAATTATTATTACCATTAATTTTGATTACATGTCTTATAACAACTTGATTACATGTTTTATAACTTCTATTTGACACATTGCTATTTTACTTATTTATCCTTTTTCTTTTCAATCTTCTATAATATCCTTCATCATCAATTGCATCTTTTTTCATCTTTTCCGATCAGTTAAGTTTTAAGAATCATTTTTCTTTGCTACAATTTAAGTAGAACATCTATCATTCTCATATTTTTCTCACAATTCTTAAAACTTAACAATTTAGGTATCTTTGTAATTTATCTACAAACTAAAATTCTAATACTAGTATAATACTAGTATAATATTGGAACAAAATGAAAAAAAGTTTGTGATTTATTTTCATTACTCTATCAATTCATAAAAATCCCTAGACATGTTATGGCTTCTAATCTAAAAGCAACTGATAACACCTTCAGGGAAAAATCAGTTCCAAATTGGTCAAAGGATTCATAGGAGTCAACAGGATTGATTGATGAAAATGACATAGGAATGATCTCCTGTCACTTCTATTTGCCGTTGAAAGTACAAGTTACCACAAGAGAGGAGAATCTGGCATTTACAGGCCATAGACCTCACCTAGTACGAACGATCGATGATACATCCCTTCCACGAGGCGTCCGCGACCCGACATCCAGCTTTGCAGACTTTTCGGAGTCGGCGCGATGGCGCGATCCCCTTGAAGCGCTCTGATCGGGTGGGCCCTCCTTCATTTCAAGCCCATCAGAATCTCACGAAGCTTCGTTCCAGCGAGTCGTCACGTCAGTCTGTAATTTTCGCGAAGAGACGAGAGCTCGGTTGCATCGAGTGCTTCCCTTGGCAATTTCCCCGCGGCCGTCGCTGGTCACAGACGTTCTCAACGCGATCGATCTTCAAGGTGAGAGTTTGACCTTGATTCGTCCATTTCTAATTCCATTGACAGTTGCCCGAAAATGTTCAACCCTTCGCGACAGAAGAGTCTGTGACATTTCGTGAAAATGCGACATTGATAAACATTGGCACGTAGGCTGATTCATCTTAATAGAATGTCTTCGAGTATTTGCAGTATTCTCGAGTTTTATATCAATTAAGATAAACTTGTTTACAAAAACTTGTTTGTGCGTGAATAAATTGTTCAAGTTGTGTACTTACAAAAATCAATACTTGTCAGAAAAAATACAAATCGAAGTGTTTATATATTTTTCAGAGAAGAATATATTTTTCATAATATTAATCGTGCCCAGTGACAGCGATTTGATGACGTTGTAATATTACAACAAAAATAGCTTCTTTATCTATCATTTATAATAATTCTTTTCTGACTTATTTTAATAATTAGACAATTTTTCTGTCCTGTCTTCCCTCTCTTTATTTTTTGTCTGCTCTCTGTTTATTTTAAACTCGTTTAATTAGCACTTCATAAAGAATATTTTATTTATATTAAAGCGTCAGTACATTATTAATACTAATTTCCTCATTCTGGACGTAATATCATTAATATATTATAATGATTGCTTACGTAATAATGTTCTTTGATCGAGAACGTTAGTTTTATTTTTATCTTGAGTTCTAGATTATCATCAGCAGCCGTTCTTTAACTGCTTAATTGTCGTGTTTATTATCTTCCCAGTTAATAACTCGTAAGGTCTTATAGCTAAATCAAGAGATTTTTCATCGTTAAATCGACGCAATATCAAATATCAAGCAAACAAACGCGCAAATGAACAACTGGGTTAATTTATATTAAACAGAACGATTATTATTACTAACATAAAGAGATATATTGCTCGGATTACGCGCAACGCCAACAGTATCATGATTTCGAACACCTGTCTGTCACTTCGCAAACAGCTGACTGTCGGACTATGTGTGCGGTGTATTACGTATCACAATCAATACTAGGTATACTACTTATCGCACTCGTTCGGCACGAAAATATAATCAAAAATGGAATTACTACTCTGTGACTCTTAGAAAATATTTTTCTTCTGAAGCAACAGTTTCATTATTTAGGGCAATCGTTCGCGCATGTGTGGGTGCAAACAAAGACCGAGTTTGTGACATGCGCATTCAATTTCGATTCGCTTGTTAAAAAAAATAGTCTTATTAACATAATAATAAATTTATCCAAGTATGTTGAATTAATTGGCATAAATATATATTTCGTAAACTGAAGAGATAAATCTAACATTTATTATTATTATTATTATTAAATTAAAAAAAAAACATTTAAGACGTTTTGTACATTATCCCTATCTCGAATCGAATTTTTATAAATAATTACTATGCTGAATGCGAGATAATACAAAATAACGTACAGTATAATGATGAAGCACATTGCGTGGGACTAACATTAGTACTCCAATTGGACGTAACTGGTACAAGGTTCAAAGGAAATCGTTTAACAAGCTTGAAATCACTTATTACAGTTAAACTCGTTCGTTACGTCATCTAATTTGCTCACTGTCTCTTAACAGAACTGTTGTTTCAAGACAAGAAATATTCGAGCATTCGTAATTGCATCATAAATCCACTGATTAATCGTTTAATTGTTAATTGTTATTGACAGAAATCCGAAAAAAATCGATGTAAAATCAATCAATAATCGTGAAAAGCAGAATTTTAATCATTATCTTGTTATCAATCTGTTATTATTCAGTAATAAATATAGCGATATATATTTTTATCCTTTTAACTTTGACATTGTGTACACGAAATCATTTTTATATAAAAAAAATATCTTATTTCGTATTTTAAGTAAAATTGTTATTGATAAATATCTTTTCTCGATAATAATAAAATTATATTATTGTACTCAAGTGTACTTAATGTGAATATATGTGATACGTGATATGTGAAAAAATCAATATTTAATTACAGAATTGTTTTCAAACATTGTGAATATAAGCTTGTCCTTGAAATTATTCTGATTGGCTTTAATTCGAATTCAGCAACACGTGCGGAAATAAATACACAATGTAATGTGACGTCTTGTAATATTGTTTGTGTCACATAAAATGTTTCTTCATATTCTGTCATTTGATTGTCATACAGACATGCTATATTTTTAACAGGATATATTTCTGGATGCATTTTATTATTAGAAGCTTTTGTTACTAATAGAACCATTTTACATTGTACATACATATAAATCAAGTTTAATCGAATAAATATCCTTTTCGCCATTCTTCTGACAAGCATTGAAACATTACAAATAAAACAATCAATTGTGAAGCCTTTTAAAAATAAAATCTAAAATTTTTATGTAAAAAAAACGTTAATATATAACATATTTTTAATAAAAAATACTAATGTATATACGTAATTTTGCAAAATGAAATAAATTTGTCAAAGAATAGTTAAATAAAATTTGAAACAAAACAATGAAGAAAAGTACAGGACATGACTTTCTGAAGTAAGCGTGAGACTTTCTCGCGTTGCGGAAGGTCAGCAACCTCTGGACAGCGGCAGTGAAGGTGAAGCGTATAATTGCTTTCTTACAGGCAAGTTATTCTGACATGATTCGGAGTTTAACACTATTATCGTATCGCAATAGAAGTATCAATTGATATTTAATAAGACATATACGACGGAGACATATATAACGGAGACATATATAACGGGCTTTGTAAAATCGGAGATTAATTTCCATAGAAATGAAACAGCCAGTGTGCAGAATTGCATAGAGTTATGCATTTAAAAATGTCCCTTATTGTCATCGTAGAAGATCGGTATAGCGACGAAATATATAAACAATGCCGTTCTTAGAACTGTCTATTATAACGATCACTATTATAAGCTACAAGTGACAGGCGGCAAGATAAACGACATACACCAGTGCATACTCGGATGTAGCAATGTGAGAGAATCACGCCTGTGATAAAAGCTATCTGAAAGTACAAAGCATTTACTCGCGAACGCACAAAGTTCTTACGGCGATATATTAAAGATTAATTAAACAGATTGATGGAAGGCACTTAATGAAAGACGGATTCTGAGTAATTGAGAATCGATTATCATATCTAAAGCGAATTGTTTAGCTTGCATAATAAAGGATATCAATCTTATCGGAACGAACAACGGCAACGTCAAAGAAGTTATTCGATCGTTGCAACTTCATCGTTCCGCTCGCTTTGCTGCCTAGAGTGCCTAGCACACCTTCGAATACAGCTGACCTCGTTCGAATGACCGATCTGTGCGCATCAACGATGTAAGTAGCGTTCGTCGAGTTCTCTATGGACGGGACACTGGCTCTTGTCTTGATCTCTGAGAATAGGTCGTCGGTCTGGGTGAAGTCATCTACGAAGTTATACACTATTCTATTTATTGATACATCTAAATTGAAAAGAAACTGTGCTTCACTATCGGAATTGCATTATTCATGATCTTTGTTACGTGACTTTGCATGAACTCTTAAGAAGCTGCATTGTGGTTGTAAAAATACGAACACAAAAGGTTTAAATAATTTATAAGAATTATTTTTTACGCCAACACATTTCATCATTAGATCTCTACAATTGATAAACAAAAGTATTATTAAATAAAAATAAATAAAAAGCGGCATAGACCTATAATTAGGTTTGTGTTAGTAAAATTTATTATAAAATTCGTTATAAAATATAATAAAATTCAATATCATACGTCTCAATTGAAATTTAAACCATGTTTAACATTAAAATAAATAAATTATAAAAACGAACAAGTTCAAAAGAAAATTGTTCGCATTACAAAAATTATCATTATTGAAATATGTTTATCTTTTGCCAAAATAAAATATCAAATGAAGGAAATTCAAAAATTTACCGTAAAATGCGATTAAATTGATAAATCACGAAATAACTCAATGTCATCGGTCAATTTTATTGCCAGTAATTAATTTAAAGTGCTACTTTAAAATTATTATTTTAGCTCCTTACGAGTATAATACTGTCGTTGCGCGTGTACGATTATCGTCATATTTATCTTCTAAAAAGATTTATGACCTCATATTTTCGATTCAGCAAATACTCGAACGCTGTCAGCAATTAATATCGCTATCATACGAATCACGCGATTCGCAGGCGACTAGCATACGAAATAAATAGGAGATGGAAGTGAATATATGTGCATTGTTTATCAAGCTATATATTGTCATAAAAAAGCACATATTTTAAGGCTTTAACAGCGAAGAGATTAGATATTGAAGCTAGAATCAGCTGGGTAAAAGTCGCCATGTGCGCGAATTGCGAAATGATGTATACAGCAGCATAAAACATGAGAAACGAGTGCTTCCTTTTAAGAATATATCGCTCGTGCGGTTTTACTACGTATCAACGTTCTTGACAACATGTTCTTGATCTTCTATGCGAATAGAGCGAAACATATAACCATAATATATTTGTCTATTAATTAGTCTACTATGTATATGTATACTTTGTCAAACGCAAATCTTTAAAAATCACTAGCCCAACTTGGAACGCCCACCACTTCCGACATGTGAAAATTTAATTAAAATTTTTATGAAAATAAAAGAAAAGTATTTTCATGAAAATATTCTTCAAAATAAAACACTAAAAAAATTTTTTTATATACGTAGAATCTTCTAAATCTTAAAGGATTTTACTATGATGCCTCTTATATTGACCTCAAAAGAATTCCTCTGAAATCAAGAAAAAAATAGTATAAACAAGAGTATTTAAGAGAGAAAAAAGTACTTTTCACTTTATGAAAGAGGAATATATTTGCTGTAAAACAGTAAGTTTAAAATATGAGATTATAAAAAAAATCACTTTGAACGTAAAATATCTTTTTTGGATGAAGAAAATAAAATAGAAAACAGAAGAATAAATTGACATATATTTCAGTGTTAAATGTAATTATTCTTCGTTTAATACATCGTTTAAAAGAGTCATGGAATAGTGCTGTGTGACTCAAATAAGAATTCGAAGTAACTGCGTAAAGTATGACAGCGCCGATATATCCCAAAGCTACATACATGTTCATGTATGAAAAGAATGAAAAGAAAGGACATTCGTCATGTAGATTTTTATCGACATTGTCGGATGAGTAATGCAGATAGAGCCTTTCTTCGTTTACTCTCTGATTGAGGACGCTCCGAGGGAGCGCGCGAGGGGGTTAAAAATGCCCCGGAACACACCGCGGGCATTATACTCGAGAAGCTGGCAGCACGGTGTTCCAGGCGGAGCGGCGCGGCTGAACACGCGGATGCCTGCTGATGTGCACGTGATTCCGGCGTGCCACGGTTCCGCGCGGCATCGACCGACTTCCCCCTCCTCGTGGCACACTCATACAGCCGTATACCGCCGCACACATCCTTCGATTTGTCCGACATCCGCGACGGTGTACGAGACGTATATCGTTCGTCGGCTTTAACCCTGAGATGCCCAAAGTGGGGTGTAACAGCAACATCGTACGAAAATTCGGAAATAAATTGTGCGAACGTCCGATTCGCAGAGAATTAGAACTGCTCCGAAAAGGATGAGCCTGTCTCCGAATACTTGAATAAATAAAGAGTATTATATAGTTTTATTCCTAGACAAAAGATGATTCGGGACAACTTGGACCCTTACAAATAATTAATTTTCATCTAACATTGAATTATAGTTATAGAAATTATTCATTTTTCGTCGTCCTGAGTCTCTTAAAGATACAGATTCTAAACAAAAAAATTTAGCCAAGTTTCCTCTCGAGTTATTAAAGGCGATAGATCACGGATGCATAGTAATCAAAATATGACTGTAAAAGAATGAAATTAAAAAATTATTCATTTTTCATCGTTCTAAGTCTCTTAAAGATACAGATTCTAAACAAAAATTTTAGCCAAGTTTCCTCTCGAGTTATTAAAGGCGATAGATCACGGATGCATAGTAATCAAAATATGACTGTAAAAGAATGAAATTAAAAACTATTACATTATGAAGCTATTACATTATTATTACATTATTCGTGTAATCGCATATTTTTGTTATAACTACATTAAATTATCGAATTGATTTACGGATGATCGTATTGTTCATACATGTATGTACTTTTCCTGTCAACGTGTAGTATATGCAATTATGCAATTTTATTTCTTCTGTTGAAACAATCGTGATTGTTAATTTTCAATGTTTGATTAGTCTTCAACGTTCATTGGGCAATAGTTATCAAGGAACGTGCAATGAAATACAATATTTCCTCTCTCTCCTCCGATTGACGTGTTTATCATCGCAAAACTTTAAGAATATCTCAATTCTAAAAGTGGATGTCCGTAAGCGCGGATAGCGATCACTTTGGAATATCCATGACGTGTATGCGGCATAAAAAGGGGTCGTGTGTCCTCGAGAGAATATGAGGCGGCTCTTACACGTGCAGAAACCCGGAGTCAGCAAATAAAACTGTGCTTGCGCTTCAATCTGTAACATTGCGTAACAATGGACAGGTGTGTAGCGAACAAAATTATTTTTTGTCCTTAATCGCCGTGATAATTGCAATTCTCGATCACTTCATAATGCATGTTATAAAGTTCAACATGAGTTAGTCACATAAATTTTATTTATTTTATATCTTATTTTATAACGTATGTGTAAAAGAAACCGAGACACATCTTTTTCTTTATTTAGACATAGACCGCGTCAATGTCCAAGAGGATAAACAATTATTTAGTAATTGTTAAAGTAAGCTACTTTAATTGTCTCTCCGAAAGAAAGATAAGCACGAAATAATGAAAGAAACGAGCAATAAATAATACGACCATTAAATGAGAAAGTCTGCAGGAGAAGGAAATTTCAGTTGTATTGAGCATTTTCGCCTCTTGAGTGTTCACCGTAAGACATTATGCTGCTGCACGTCAGCTGATCTTGCTACGATGCATTACGAACGAGCGAACAAAGACTGGCGTCGTTACGGTGGGTGACTCGACCTGTTTCTACACAATGAAGTAATGTAAACAAGGCAAAAATACAGCCAAAGTTTTTATGGATATCTACTTTAAAAGAGATTTTGGACTTATTATTTTGAAAATGTTTTACATCATACGAGAGACAGAAATTTATTATTCTAATAACGCAAACAACGCATATATTTTTATTGTTAGAATATTTAATTAATTACAGAATATAGACCATTTACGATAGTACGAGCCAATTTCTGTCTATAATATATGTAATAATAAATTAAAATAAGCAGACATAGGTAATGCGTTACAATAATAAAATATGCTTTCGAGTTGAGATTGCATATCAATATGAGTCACATTCTTTGTTTTTTATACGTCTGCTGGAATAACGAGATCTATTTTTGAGAAACCACCAACGAATCCAGCATGCGTTTCACGCATGCTGCTCGTGGCAAACAGCTTCTTTGTGTTCAACACCTACTGCGTATTACTGCATGCCTCTTTGTTTACTGCTACCACGTAGTGCCAATTCTTTCTCATTTTCTTATTTATGTAAATGTAATTTAATCAAACTATAAAAATTAGAAATTTTTATGAATTAAAATTATTTGAACAGTATATACTTTACTTGTTAATATAGAAAGTCTAGAAATTTATTTAATATAAAGTTTATAGAAAACTAATTTAAAACTGTTTTAATATTAAATAATAACTTAATTTTATCCAATCAAAATATCTCAAACAGAAATAATCAAGAAACTATAGATGAAGAAGAACTACAAAATATCAAGCATTAAGAGAAAATAGTAAATAAAAATAAGTAAAAGTAGTAAGTAAACTATATAGAATGTTATAACGGAAGACCAGCGTACCTTCAAGGAAGAAGAGGAAAAAAGGATAGAAGTTTGATAGCTTCCTACATCATCAATTTGAAATTCTATTTTGAATTTCCATTTTCATAATCTTCAAAATTTAACGCAAACTTGCAAACATTTTATAATTTATATATTATAATTCTATGCTATTCTTAATTAATTCAAGCAAACAAATCAGTTTAATTGCGTTGAGTTTAAAATCTTCTGCAGTTATCTAAGCGTATATTCTTTATCAATTCTTTATCAAAGGGCTTACTTTATCACAGTTATTTTTTATTAAAGTAGGTCAAGTGATGTAAGAACTCTCAAGACTATATCTATCTCTCTATCGTTAATAGAAAGTATTCCAAAGGTGATGTAGAAGTGCTACCGGTAATGCTTATACTATGTCACGAAATTAATCAATTTCCCAGAAAATCTGATACATTCTTACGAATAAGTAACTGAAAAAGCAATATCGCACTTTGTTGTGGAAATTCCCGATAATTTTCTTTTAATTGTTGATTTGAAGGTTCTTAGCAGAAGTAGTTAAATAGTTACTGTCGTTAAATGTTGTTTTTGTAATAGCCACATTTAGTTGATGAGAAATGATCATGATATTTACATGCATTTGCAAAAAGTCCTTGAAATCGTTAACGATACATACATGACGTAAATGCATCATTAATTACTTATTTTAATCATAATAATTTTATAATATAAAATATTCCAATATCTACATGACAATTTTATTATGTAATCTTTTTTATCTATTTTACGTAGATATCAGTTTTTTCTTGAAAATTTCATACTTGAAAAAAAATATTAAAAAATTTTGTAATTATAATAAATGAAAACCGAAGACCGTTCGGCTGCTAAAGCTGTAGCAGTATTTGAATACAACAAAATCATGTTCTTTGTTAAATTTCAAATAAATTTTTATTCGTGATTTCAGCAGAATATTAATTAAGACCGATATATAATTAATTGCAAGAACAAATGATGTCTAATCAGATCGTCATTAATTTAATGATTCGATTACAAATATTAGAGTAACTTGTTATTGATAATATCAAAACGAGTTTATGAACTATTAGACCCGATTGTATATTTTCGCTCGGACTAGGTCGACTATTATTCATGCATCAGTAAATATATTGATACCTTGCACACCTTCGCCATAATTATTGCAACGGTTGCATAACGTACTTAATACATAACATGCTTCCTGTAATTTTATGACGAAAGATACAAATCTAATTTTTTATAACACAAAAATTGAAGTGAAATGAATAACCAGTAATCACCGATTAAAATTATAGTACAAATATTTTCGTCACGAATGAATACATTTGAAGCATATTGTTAAATATTACTGCGCAAGAAATCCAAGAAAAATTAATTATCATAAGAATTCTAAAAAATTTTGATGTGGACTTTTCTTAATTTAAAGGACTCTTAGCTTACAAGTTTGAGCCTTTATCTAAATCATGAACAATTCCAACAATGTCGTTTTCGTAATAAATCATTTCATATCGGTTTGAGAAAATATGACACGAGCTTAGAAAAGTCAACAGAGTGATTATCATCGAGAAACAGAGTCCAAGCCCGACTTATGAGTAATACACATATCTATTCGAGCATCATCACTTGTTTACAGATAGATCACGTGATTATGGGCTGTAATAAGTGATTCCACAGATCAAGCTGGTAAACATTGATAATTAATGCAGAATAACTTCCATTGAGGCATTTAAAATGATAAAACGATAGAGAAACAAAATTAATGTAATAACTTAATTATTGCAATTTTATAGGTACTAGATAATTTTTCTATTATTTAAATACTAAAAAACTACTATAAAAATAAATAAAAATATTTTTTATGAAGTTATGAATTTATCTATTCTCAGAGTGCAGTTTGTTAAAAGTATTGAACTTGTGCTTATCGGAAAGCATTACCGAGACCTTTCACTAACCGTGACAGTTAATGAACTTGTATATCTTTTTTAATTACATTTGATAATATTAATTGCACTTTATCTCAACAGAAAGTTTTTTTTAATCTCTTTCAAAATGGTGAATAATATTTTAAGCTGAATCTTCTGATTTATTGTCTTATAAGCAATGAAAATATTTTATTTTTTTTTACAATAAGGAAAGAAGTAACAATCAAAAACGTCATGTATATGCGTCATTAAAAAAAATCTTACGCATGATTCATTCTTATAAATGATCGAGGAAGAATTGTCTGTCGGTCTTGCCAAGTGACATATACACCTTCGAAGTGCTTACGTCAGATCGCAAATGGAATTTTCGCGTAAAAAAGATCAGAGGTTAGAATAAGCATAAGAAAGAGAAGAGATTTCCCTACAGCAATATTAATCCTACATTATCAATCGTAATCGTGCTTAAGCACCTTCGCAGAATGGTCATCCAATATCCATTACATAAAACATCAGAAATCTCTATTTTCATTTACATGAAATTGCGTGTAATAAAATTCGAATATAATTTCGATTGTACTTCATATAATATTTTTTAAATTTAATATTTATACTTCTCTAATAAACTATACATTTATCGTGTATAGTTTAAATATGTAGTTTTTGGTACTTTAATTATTCAAACTTTCAACTCGTATGCGAAAATCCACAAGAAGATAATAAATAAAATTATTAAAAATTATATATTCAAATTCCTTTCTTTTTCTCCCTCTCCCTCCCCCCCCCTCTCTTATTCATTATTTCTATTCAGACTAGCTTTGTATAAAGTTAAAACTTTTGATGGAATCTATTAACTTTTAATTTCGAATAAATAGGACAGTGCAATATTATTTTATACTAATATATGTCTTCGCCACTAATCTAAACCAAAAACACTTCTATTGGAGTTTTAATCGTTTATCTTAAATTAAAGCGATAAGATGTCTGAATCAATATTTTCGATATTCGAGAGATATTCGATATTGCGATGTATTATTTTTTTATTACTCCATTTTATAAAGAAACTCAACAACTGTTTTGACTTCTGATATCTTTATACGTACTGTATATCGATCGTTACAGATTTTTTTATCATGATGTCAAATATCTGTGAAGCGATCGCTAATTTATATTTATATCATGAATTTTGGCACGTGATATTAATTGTGCGGATACGCCTCCAGAATTGATTACGATAAATATATTCTCTGTTTAATTTCTGTTGAGGTCAAACAAATCAAATAATTCAATCGTTCCTTCCCACGAGACTTATACGATAAGCAATATAATATAAACGAGACCGAGACTAATTGTCACAACTTTTAAATAATAATTTTTAGTGCAAAATATATATATATATATATTTTAAGTAATATTTTTAACACTGTGTACATTATAATACATCTACACACATCCTTTAGATATTAAAAAATATACATATATTAGTCTTGAATCTATCATTGCACAAAATGTTATTTGAAAATAAAATTGTAAAAATAAGTAACATCAACAACATATGGTTTTATATCAGCAATTTACATTATAAAAAAATACGCTTCGTTATTGCTAAATGAGCTATAAAATTTGTGATAATCAACCATGACTTCTAGCCCCGATCTCTCCTCTATATTTTATTTTTTTAGTTTGTTTGTCATGTTTAATGTTTTCTCAAGCTCTATGCAAATTTGTATCTCAATTATAATTGTTATTACAACATAATCTTAATTTATTTAAAGCAGGAATCAGAATAAAAATTTTAAACAACAAATATAGAAGTCAGATGATTTTTAAAATAAAATAATACTCAAAGTTTCGTTTATTTTAGCATTGTAAAACATGTTTTTTCTGATTATCGCATAACAGCACCGTAATCACGAACGTGCTAACCTCGATTGATATTTATTTGAATAACGTGTTGAACCATGCACTTCCGGAATATCAGACGAGTCGTCTGACATTGTATTAAATGTAAGACGATGACAATTCAATGGTATAATCGACTTAAAAATTGGATAAGGACGAAGTCAACATCCGCGTAAATCATGCCAGTAACCGATATGTCGAAAATAGCGCATCGTACTTTTCCTGAAGCTTAAATATCCAAGAGATAAAACTTTGCTGATTGCAATTAACATCCTTGACAGCAGAGAAAATAAATGTTATCTACTATGTAGCGCATGAATTTTAAAAAATTGTAGATAAGCCATAGATAAATGAACAAATTATCATGTTAGAAACTAACGCTGATAGAAACAGCCACTATACATAGATACAGCCATCATTCAACTAATAACGTATTAAAACAGCGAAAGAAATATTTAATTTACTTTTAAACTGAACGAGAAACAACTGTTTTATTTCTTTGGCTCAATTTTTTTTAGTTAAAATATCTAGTTCTTGTAAAAGAAGAAAATACTAGTTTAAAAAAGAGAAAAGAGAAAAATAAAATTATAATAAAATACCTTTATATTTTTCGACAATAAACAAAATGATTCTGAAATACATACTTAGTTCAAAATGAAGATTATTGATATACAATATTTAAAAATCAAAGCAGAGGGCGAATAATTAATCTGTTCATTTAAATACAACCAATAAAGCAAGATTATAATCATTATTATGAATATCAACTGAAATCGGAATTATATAATCTTCCAAAATTTTAATAAAATAATTTTTATCCTTTTCTGTATTCCTTTCTATATTAAAACTTAATTTGATATTTATATTAATTGAGAGAGAAAGAGAGATTTTCAACTCATCTGATTAATATTAAATATTTTAAATAAAAAGAAGCTTAAGAGTGAGAGTTCTTTTAAAAATTATGTACGTACGAGTCACTGCATTTTAATTAAGATTATTGTAATCGACGAACTATGCAGTTTTATTATCGCTACTTCCGTATAAATGCTTACAATTAGTTAAAACTAATATTTTTTTGTTATATTTGAAAAATGACGGAAACAATAGCGTGACATAAAAGTGGAAACTAAATAATGTTATCATAAAGAACAATTAAACATATCTTAACTTTATTATAATGATCAAATGACCAAATGAAATATTTGTAAAAGGATGATATTATTACGCTCTGAATATTAATAAACACGATAAAATAACGTGAATCATTGTTAGTTATGTATAAAAAATTATTTCAATATGTCACAAAATTACGCAATTAGACAAACAGTTATGCTTAAATACAGTAGTTGGTAATAAGTCAAGGCAGCTATACATTTATATAAGCGGAAAAATACCGTTTACTAATAAACTATTAATGTATTTTAGACAACAACACAAGTGTGATTCACACTCAATCGCACAACTTAAATATTCAATGAATTCTATAAACAAAATTATCCGGTTGCGAAACATTCAAGTTTCACACTTCGATAAAGAATTTTTTAAAGATTACTTAGAAAATAAAAGAAAACAAAATGAAGCAAACGATTTCATAAACTATAGATTATAGATTTCTATTTACAATGACTATTTTAGTTATAAATTACATGATAAATTGGAACTCAATCATTTCTAAACGATATTTTTAAGAAATGTGAATATTTTAATCGATAAATGTTAATTTTTAATACTTTGATGATTAAATATTTCCATAATCAATTAAGAAAGAATTTCTCTAAATATGGATTTGAAAAAAACTTTCTTCTTCTTCTTAGTTAATAACAATTGAAAAAAATAGAAAATCTTTATTCTTCATTTAATTTTAACAATTTTTATTTAAATACAATTTTAACGTAATGTTTAATTTAAACCAAGACACATAGTGTTCGAATTAATGAGCTGAAAAAAAGCTGTGGCAGTCAACCAAATGTTTACGGAAGAAAAATTGACTTGAAATTGCTCTTGCTATGCATAGTGACATTTAAAAAAATGATATCATTATCGAATACAAAATGCTTCGCGTCGCACATGCGATCTCCAGCAACGCAGCTATGCTCTGCGTATTCGAAGGTACGCAGACGAGAAAAACAGACGTTGCACGTGGTCGGCGAGTGACTGCGTGTCCCTTCCCCGCGTTCACTTTTCCTACCATCTTGTCACAAATGCGTTGGCCTGGTATACCTACGGGTATAAAAGCGAACGCGCACGAACAGAACGGGTTAGTCACGCCTCTCACGCAGTGTGAGAACGTATCGAGAATATTGCGCTCTTCCTGTTCTCTCTCGTTGCAAGTTCTTTTGCAATATTATTATAGGATTTAATCGTTAGAAAACAGTGTTTTAAGAAACGATTGTAAAGTGTCAAAATTTCTGAGTGAAAAGAAATTTTTTTTGTGTGAAAAATAAGATCAGTTAAATCGGTTATGCCAGTGGAATTGGAATCGATGGCACCTATCGCTCACAAACACATCATTCACAATGAGTAAGCAATTATAATATTTTTTATATTCGCATTTTAATCATTGACTATCGCCTTTAAGTGTATTGCATTAATTTTTCGGAAATAATGCATATTTGTCAAATCAATTTTTTTAATCGTAGAAGGATTTAAATTATAATTATTTTTAAAAGTAATTAAGAAAATATTTCTAGTCTCTTCATTTCTTGAGAGACAAAGTTTAATAAAGTAACAAAATTATATTTATTATCGCTACAAGTAAAATTATTTACAAATCAAAAGCGCAACAAAATTTTTTTTAATAATATTTAACTTACATTTAGATTCAATATCTGCTGCAATTCAGTTTAAAATTTGTCAAACATGCTTTTTACATGTTTGATCAAGCGATATGTCAGTATGTCATTGTCAAAAAAAGTGTTTGCGTTATTTTTATACTGTATAAAAAGGTTTTATGCTATCGACACATGACGTGTCTCCTAAGCTCATTTAAATTCATTTGGTTTTAATAAAACCATATGATTGTATGTAACACGTTCCCTACTTGTTACACAACATAAGTACTTCGTATGCTAAAACATGCCTTCAAGTATCCGCTCGAGAAAGATTCAAACAGCTGATCCGCGAGTCCGACAGGTTTCCTCCTGCCGGGCACGTTGACACACTTCTGCCAGTTTTATTATCAACATCAGACCGTTTCTTAAGTGATTCCAGAAAGAGGGAAAACGTGTCACTGTTAATTAATTGAATACTAATTATACCCTCTTTTCATCGACGATAATTATTTGTAACAATTCTCTTTATCTCGCTATTAATAAAAGAACCGTTTTAACCGGAAAATATCATATCATTAATGCCTTCCGCATATATACTTCCTTCTTGTGTTTAGCTGTTTATTAGAGTTAAATATAGCTAGAGCAGCTCTGTTATCCAACATGTTTTATATTTAAAAGTTTTATTAAAGTATAATGTGTGTAAAACAGATTTTTCCGTTGCTCATTATACGCAATTATAATTTTTGTAGTATAATGAAGAAAATTTAATATATGTATGAATATCATTTCAATATTTTCTAAATTATAACATGATAATAAATAACACTTTATCTTTCCACTTTAAGAATAATTCATTTTGCTAATTGCTATTTGCAACAATAAATATGATTTTACGATTCTAAATCTTTACAATGCTAAAATAAAAATAAATTTATTAATAGATTATATACATTGTATGAAGAAAATAATATTACAATCTTACAATATAATGTTAGATTGTATGAAACAGATTTAAATAAAACATTATTTGATTAGAGATATAAAAAAATGCTCTAAAAAAAACTCGGATAAAACATTCTAATATCTCAAATTAAATTAATTTAATAGGAAAATTCCTTTTTGTCAACTTATTAAGGTTTAAAGAATGCTGCGATTTATAATAAATTATTATCTATATCTTTTTTTTTAAATAAGATGTATAGACCTTGCTACATTTACATCAAACGTGCCGAATAACAACAAATAATACAAAAGATATAATTAAGTGTCTTATAAAATAATTAAAAAATTTAATTGAAGAATAGATATCGTAAAGGTTTCTCTTATCGTAAAAGTTTTCGATTTTCGTAAAGTTGCCGATTTTACGTTACAGGGAGAAGATGAATAAGTTGTGCCGTCAACTCTCAATCGAGAGTCCAAGTGTGACCGGCCGGGACTGCGTCTTCAGCTTCGATGTGCCCGTGCCGGATGTGCCGGCGCACGGTGCTCGCATCCGGATAATGTGCGCCGGTGCTTGTTATCATCCTCGACGATCGCCTAGTCTGACTAGCTTGACCTCGGTCTCAAGTGGCAGCAGCTTGGCCGCCGATGTGTCTGTGGAGAGCGACTACCCGGTGTCCCTACCGCATCACGGAGTACGCGACGCCGCTCTGTTCCCCGGCTACGAGGTAGCTGGCGTGATCGAGTCGTTCGGCACCGAAGTGCCCGAGGACCGTGAGCTCGCCGTGGGCGATCACGTAATTCTCTATCCTTATGAGGGCATTCCCAATGGCTACGTCGAATATCTGGTGGTGCCCGATCTCAAGTACCTAATCAAGCTCCCGGACAATATGTCACTCAGCGTGGGGGCTATGCTACCGGCCGGCGCCCTTCTCGCCATGAACACCGTCTTTTCTGCGCACGAGCACGTGCAGGTACACAATTAGTGGATAATTATTTCATATTGCATCTCATATTATTTTGTTATCAATGCAGTATTTTATAATTACAAATTAAATTGATAAATATGCTATAAAGAAATACGTTTAATAAATATAACTGATGACGGAACTAATACTTTGAGAACAAGAGATGAGAGAGATGTTTCTATTTAGAGCTTTTTTCAAAGTATGATAAAATGTTGCAGACAGTACTGAAAGAGAGAGGCGAAAACAGCGTATGCAAGATTCTGGTAGTTGGCACAGGTGGTCTTGCTTTGTGGGCCCTTAGAATAGCATCGTATCACTTCAGTAACATGAGGGACAAAGTGACTACTACAGTAGCCACTCTTAAGGATGATGGTCTTCAAATAGCTCAGGAATTCCAACGGTAAATTTTAATTAGAGTCTCATTTAATAAACTAAAATGGTTATTAATTGATTAGCAAACATGTTGTAGTCACTAATGGACTTGAATGGGCCTCCGAAAAGTACGAGTAAATTCTTCTATTATCCACATAAGAACATGTAAAATGTTTACATAAAAATTATCTGCTCTCTATTTCTCATTTTAAGAAGAATGTAAAAAGAATAAAAAAATCAAAATTAAATTTCAAATTCAATGCTCGTATCCAGATTTGGGACCTTGAGAGTCGCTTGTTTGTTATCTCACTTATTTTTCTCAGCAATAGTCGGCACGTCGGTTACAGGGTGAACGTAGTGCAGTGGAATGAAGATCTTTACGAGAAGCAGCTGATTGAACGCACAATGGATGCTTGCGGCGGCCAGGTGGACGTGGTAATCGATTTCGGCACGACTTCGCGCAATCTCCACCGCAGCATGCAGTGCCTAAGTAAGGGCGGCGTGGTATTTGTGATCAAAGAGGTTGCCGACCGGCTGATGCCCAAGTTCAGCCGACGAGCGGAAGAGCGGCAGCAGTCCATCAAACCGGTGGAGCCGGGCACGCTGGAGCAATTGCGAGAGCTGGTGCAACTAGTTGCCTCCGGTGACATCGAACCACCCCCACACACCGTGTATCCCGCCGAGGAAGCTCTGGACGTCGTCCAAAAGCTTTGCCACTCGGAGATACAGGGCCGCGCAATCCTCCGCTTCTATCCCGCAGACTAGAAAATTTTCCATTGAGAGATTTCTCCGCGATCGCAAATCAGGCGACAGATTCGACGACAACTACCAAAAAAGAAGTCAGGACCCGGCCCGGGTGATGAGATTTATACAATTACTATATGCGTGTGCGTTGTAAAGTTTCGATACGAGATTGAGAAGGACTATCGAATGCAGAAGTAATTGTTGCTTTATGCCGAGGGCCGGAGCTTAGATAAGGTATTGACGTGCGTATGTCCTGTAGGGCGAGAGTTTTGCGAATGAGGGGACTTTTGACGAAATGGCAGGGATGATCTTTGTAGAGTAAAACGATACTTTAACTCAAAGAGATTTAACCCACCGAAGATCTCACAAGACAAAATTTGACGATACCCTATCACGAATGATGAGAGAGTTGACGAGAGAACGTCCCGATTTATGACTGATTAATTACTAACTTGATAAAATCTTTTAATCATAACAACAACAAAATGCTGCGCGAATCTAATTTGACTTTATCAGGTACTTTGATTAATCACTCTTTTTATTACCGAGAACCGTGTCGTATCTGAAAAATTTGCATTTTTTTCTGCAGAAGATTTTTTACGAGAATTTGCTGATGAAACAAATCAGTTTTTGCTTATCATTTGAGAGATTATATCACTTCGCGTCTCTCTTTTAGATCACGAGCAATTAACTCTCGCAAGTGGCGCAATCATGCGTAAGACAAATTGAGATTAAGCGAGATAAAAGCTTAGATAACACGAAAAAAAATCGCCACGCCCACGAGATACGTTATCGTCGAAGAAGCGACGCTCTCTACTTCCTTTTCATGAATGTCTAATATTTGTCGTTTCTTGGCACAAAGTAAAGTCCAGTAACATTACAATTTACGCGTACTTGTGCCGAGCGCATTAAAAGAGTTACGAGCAGATAAAGTATTCTGCTTTTCTGCTATTCAAGAATTCTTGAATGAAATGGAATGCTGAACAGAGAATATGGAGACACAAAGCAATACAATTGCGCATCTCTTTGAAGCTTCGGCGTTGTCATATCAAAACCGGCATGATAATAAGATAATTTCGACTTCCATGGATGTGTGTTGATATTTTTATTAAGAATTGATGAATATTGGCAATTGCAAAATAGTCATATTAACTATACTGTCCTTAATAGTTATATTATAGCTAATTAAAATCATTGATATCAAGAAGCAGCGATAAGAGGATTAAAAAGGACAAAATGGTTTCAAATGATCGTATAATAACTATATTATTTTAATTATAGCTATATTACAGCTAATAACGGCTATTTAAAGTTGCTGATATTTATAGAAATGCCATCTGCATGAAAAGAATTAAAATTAATATTTTTGCTGGAAACCGATGAAGGAATGTTGAAGGTTTTTCTAAGCTATTTCATTGATATCGCTGTTACGCGTTCGAGCAGAACGTTTATTTATTCGGAAAGAAGTCTGTATTTTCAAATATGTGGAATGCAATTACAAACTTCTTTGTTTAATTACATCAAATGTGTAAGATATTGTTAAACTGCTGTGTTGAATGTAAATAAACTTGACGAAATTGTATAGATCGGTTTGTTACAATGAATTTGATATGAACAGAAGATTTCAGGGTCTGGACGTATATTCATACCAATTGCGACTTTATTGAGCACACATTTATTTTAAGCGGTATTCTTTACGGTGTTAGCGGCAGATATTGCTATTTATTTTAATTATCGAGAAATTTTGCTTGTGACAATAGTGGCAACAAATTAATATCTCTTGTAATTATATCTGAGATATATAGAGTTATTAGTGTACCTAATTGTTACAAATTCCTCGATAATTAAAGAACGCCAAAGACGCCGCTGACGCAGTACAAAAGTTACCACTGCAGAACCCAAGACAAGTCCGATATTTACGAGCACACTTCAATGCATACTGGAATGAAACTTGCAGTGCAGGATCAAACATGTATATTTAATGTCAATTCAGGAATAATCGACCGAATGCGCTGATACGAGCGCCTAGATTAAGTTCTCCGTTAAGATAAGAAGGTTGCTAAGCTGTAGTAAGTGTCCTATCATAAAGTGAAATGTCGTTGTTATAGCGAGATAATCTTAAAGTGACGTAAACAACCGATGAATAACGTGTCTGTAAAGTTAGGAACGTGATCAACAAGATGCAAGGTTGTTTCTTCGCAAGATGGATATAGAAAGAAAATAATGGTTTTGTAGATGGATCTAGGCTCTATTTTGTATAATTTAAGAGTGATTAAAGCAAGTTCTTTCGCAAAAAGACCTCGTGCGAAAGACCTTGTCTAATTAGCGGACATGACTTTTTTTAGACGTTCTAATGTGAAAGAATCCCAGCCAATGCAGAATATTTTAGTAATATTGCAGTAATATGGTAACAATCCAGTTATATTGTAAGAGTCTTGCTGGAACATTCTATTGACTGAGATTTAACTATATGCTCAAGTTTCTTAATATGTTTCCCTGATCAAAGACATCCAAGTAATGAGCTGAACGCATCAGCGCTGGCTAAGCCTGATATTTTCTTAATTGACCTTCGTCTCGAGATCTAGACGGTCATCTCGCTATATCGTTAATACGCCACTTTACAGTACTGGGCAAATATTCGTGTGAGGAGTACGTTACTTTGTTAAGATTCTATCCGATATACAATATATATATATTGAGCTTGTATTTAAAGCATGTAAAGGTGCATGTGAATTGCGTTTCAAGAGGAACGAGCGATCGTATTAGATGAATGGTTGCATGCTAACCGGGCCTTGCCGTCATATCTGCCGACGGTTTCGCGACAAACATTGCGGCTCCGAATCTTATTATTAACCAGCACAATAAGAGCATAATACTTTATTGAGCGTGTATCCGTATCCAGAATATCTCGTTGATCGTTTATCGTTAGATCAGTATTCACCTTTTGCTTAGCGTAAGTTAGCATAAGTTTATTCGCGTAAATTTGCGTCACGATGCTCGCGTCGGTCGCAAGTCGATGTACCTCAGAAAGACTGTTCTGTTTATTTTTAACGGTATACCCTCTTTTATTATTTTTTATGTACATTTAAACAATAGCTTAGGGCCGTGGCACATGCATCATGTAATATTATTGTACCTACTGTCGATTGTAACAGTAAACGCATTATTATATTACGGTGATAATATAGTCAAAATGGTCTTATCTTTCTTTTTTTAAATAACGTCTATGTTTCATTTTTCTCAATCTTTTCCACACAGACAGAAAGATTCTACAAAAGTCTTCTTTGTTAAACGTAACCAAACTAATAATATATATTTTCTATGAGATAATCATATAGAGAATTCAAATATTCACAAATTGCTATTAATTATTAATTTCTATCAATGATTAATAATTTTGTATTCAAATTATTACGATTTTTTTGTTTAAGGGATTATATCCTTCGCATCTCTCTTTTAGACTACGAGTAATTAACTCTCACAAATAGATAATTATACATAATATAAATTAAGATTAAGCAACTTAACATAAAAAAAATATATAAGTTACCACGCCCACAAGAAAAATACATTACCATCGAAGAAGCTTTCTACTTCCTTTTGATGAATAAGTATTATCTATTTTAAATATAATACTTTAACAATTGTTATTATAAATTATTAAAGCAGTATTCTTTTCGCAATATTTTTATTAATATCTTTATCGCATAAAAATACTTACATTAAAAATAATATATAATTTTCGAAAAATATAACACTATACAAATATACATTAAAAATTGCACGTTAAAAATTGTGTGATCAAAATATGATTAAAATATACAAATAAAAAAATTATCACATATATATGTATATATATTTGATAGGCTTGTAGCATATATTACTTCCTGTAAAAATGATTTATTGGAACACAAGTTTGTTAGGCAACGGAACATACGTGCAATTTTCTATACTGTAACATCAATTATTAATATTAATTGTTAATTCTACATTTTGTTTCAAATGACGATCCAAATCGTCACAGAAAAAAAGTGTTATTTCTGATAAAGCGTAACATTTATACATGCATATATTACATTTAATACATTTATACATTCATATAATAATGCAACGATGATTCTGTGTACACGTACAAATTCTAAAGAAGTATACAGATCAAGTATGTATAAACCTAAGTACTAACAAGGAATTTAAAAACATTATTTTCAAGTATTGATGTAATATCTAATATTTTGTTTAATTATCTGTAAGTTCAATCAGATCAGATAAAAAGATTCTTCATTAACATAAGCTATCAATAATATACATTGTATATGAGATAATCGTCAGAAAATTCAAATATTGACAAATACTAAATAATACTAATCAATTTCTATCAATGATCAATAATTCTGCAGTCGATTTAATATCACGATCTTAGCATGAAACTGCTATAAATGTAAAACTCGTGCTTAATTTTAAATTTCATCGTTATGGCTTTGGTTTAATAGGTGAACTTAAATAATCCCGTGGAACGTAACCTTGTTTACCCTCGCGATTCTCTACGAGCCACCATTCATCATTTCCTTTCTCGTCGTGAGGTCTGAGAAGTCTCAGGGCTTGGCCGTAACTAACGGGCAAGGTACCCTGCATGTCTCCAGCAAAATTGTACATCGCATAGTAAAACTAAAAATTAAATCACATTAATAGAAAGATATTGGAGCACTATATCAAATCTCAATCGAATTTCAATACTAACTTGGTTCTGTACATTCTGATACACTTGAATTCTCGGTGTTTCGGGAATGTTGCTATAATTATGATTTACTTTCATTTCTTGGTCTAATAAAAGCAAATCCTGTAAGTGCGATGTAGACACCTTCTTGATCTCTTTTTCTGGAGAATCCAACGACATCAAATTTGGAGGACTAGAACGCTTTCTCTCGGCAACAGCGACGTTCGACGTGGTTGAATCATGATTCTGAGTCTGCCGCTGAACCGGTCTCAGTTTTTGAGAAGGCAAAAATCCTTGAGTGATTCCAGTGTCGACATACCATCTCGTTGTATCTCCCATTGGATCTTGTTTTTTTATGACTCCGACCAACGTACCTCTCGTAGCATCCACATTCAGTGTAGATGTACTAACAACATCCTCAACCACCACATACAATTTGTCCGCAGTGTATTTTTCTCTGAGTGAGGATCTTTGCTCTTCAGTCTGTTTACATGATTGCGATTGGTTTTCGTTTATTCGAGAATTCGTGCCAGCAAATACGAAACGCGTTATTTGATTCCATACTAAATTATGATTTACAAGAAATGATTCTAGTACATCTTGTGACGATAAATGCGACGATGCCTGAAAAAAAAGAGAATTATGCTTCGTTCATTCTCGAATTACATCTGACTGAAAATTCTATTAAAGTTTTATCCAAATACCTCGCAAAGAGTCAGGTATTGCTTGGTAATTTTTCCGCTTAATAATTTTCGAGCACCAGCAAAAGCATTTATGCAAGTAACTAAAATATTGGCTGCCGCTTCCAGCAATATAGGTAATTCCTCCAGCAATTGTTGATTCAAAGCTTCGTAATTACTCTTGGCAGTAAATAATTCTTCTTGTACCTAAAAAATAACATAAAACAAATAAAAAAATCATGAAATGAACAATATGCTTACAATAAAAAACATGAAGTATCATAGCAATTACAATTTTTGATTCTTTATATTTCTCACTCTTTGAAATAGCGGCGTCGTAATCCAGCAACTTATCATGTCTTTTTGCTACCAACATCGCCGGTCCTTCCAATAGCGTCGCCAGGAAATGTAGTGGTGCGCTGACTCTCTTTTCCATATACGACTTAAAGTCCTGTATATATTGTGACCAAATTATAAATCTTATATCCTGCAATTTTTTCACCTCGGCAGTGCGATGTTCCTGATAATAATGAACTAGCAAATCGGCCATTGCTTCGCCGGACATGGCTTCATCACTCAGATATGTCACACATTGTTCAATGTCTTTCACAAATTGCCAAGTACATTTCTCTATAGACCGAAATTGCTTTTCGAGCTCTTCAAATTCTGTGTCACTCGCGACGTTCGTCAATCCCAAACTTGCAGACAATCTTGTGCTTAATCTTGTTGACATTTTCGCCACAGAGTGCATACTTAATTTTGACATTTTGCTAAATAAAGTGTTATCATTATCTAAATACTTTGATACGATATCTCTTCTCCGTTTGTACTCGTTGATGTAACTGGCCACATTTGTCATTGCCTCCCACGCCTCCATTATCGCTGCTTTGTCCGGATGATTGTCGTCTGTACACTAAAAATTATTTTCCATACAGGAAAATATTACAATGCGAATAACTTTAAATATACACATGCGTATAAATATTTATCTGAAAAATAATCTAAATTTAATTTTGCAAGTGTTGCTAAAATTGATGTATTAATTTATTAGCACTTTATTGAACTATTTACTTCAAAATTGGACTTTTATTGCCTTTGAAATAAATAATTCGTATTTAAATTTTTTTTTATGTTTTACATAATCAATGCAATGCTTACCTTTATTAATTCATATAACATTAATGGATATTTTAAAATTCTTTGAACCGGTTTGATCAGAATGGAGCTCATGTCAAAGCAAGCAACCTGACGTCGTAATGTCTCAATACCCTTACTAAATATTTTCATGATCTCTTCATTATTTTCATACTGAAATACAAATGGACGAGATTCAATTATACAACTTTCATGATAAACCTTTTACATCACTAGGTTTGTCAATTAAAAATTTTTATTTTTATTATATAAATTATACATACCTTTTTTAACAAAGCTAATGCAGCTTCGTGATTTCCGCAATACTTAACATAAACGCTTTTCAATTTCTCAGCCATTTTCACGAAACAAGGCCCAATTGTTTGCAACCTTTCATCGCAACCTTTCATAGCTTTCAAGATCATATCCAATAACTCTTCAGCAACGTGGATAACTTCCAAAATATTTCCAAACAATGTAGCGACATCGATCCCCTTCGATTCAAGGAAACTCGGATTGTACAAATTAAATGTTTCGTATGTTAACTTTAGATCACGAACATATTCTTTCTCTGTTATAACTAATTCCGATATTACATTTTGTCGTTGATCTGCATGCTTTTGCTTCATATCTACAGTATTACTACTTGCACATTCGTTTTCGCATGTTCCTCTGTTTTGAGTAGATACTTCACCGTTTGCAACAGTTTCCTTCTGTAACGGCACTCTGCCTGGAGCTGGAGCCGGTGGTGCTGGCCTATGCGGTGCCGACAGTCTCTTCGGAGTTTGTTCCTCCTTTGCGATAGCATTCCCTTCCTTATGCCTAATCATCACAAAATTTTCAAAGTCCTCCAAATTCGATTCCTGCAGACTGTCCAACGAATATTCCGACACCGAGCTCAAATATTCCCGTGGACACAAACCAACTAGACCACTTTGATTTTTCACTTTCACCCAATCCTCATTAGCCATTTCTAGCACGGTGACACTCTCGCCCTCGTGGACGTTCAAGTCACCGTCCATCTGTGCGTCAAAGGTATACAGCACTTTTACATTAACACCCGGTTCCAGAGCATCTTTTTTTGTAGAAATTACTTCAGTTTGGACTTGTTGTTGGTTCGCTTCTGCACAATCGACTATGATGTTGACGTAAGATGATGGAAAAATACCTTTAGTGGTATCGATCATACCCTCTATCCACTCGGAATCGATGTGTTTGGTAAGATGCACCATTTCGCCCGCACCAAAGCTCAGCTCGTTTTGATACTGTGCATTAAATGGATATAACGTTATCGCATACGGTTTAATATCGATGGAATTCGCGTGACTATTGTACTGTGTGTTTTCTGCATTATTGGTTACTAACAATTTCTCTGGAAACAAATCAAAATAGTTTGGAGCAGATTCATCAGGCAAATTTACATAAGAATTTGTAGATGGTTCACTAAAATCTTTGTAAACTGTGCCATTGTGAACTGTCGAGGAAGACGCAAAATTGCTCTCAGTGGCACACGCCATTCCTTTTTGATCAACTTGATCTTGATTTGTATCTATGTAGGATATAAATCCTTCGGGGAATATGCCTTTCCTACCATCTTCCGTAACTCCACTACACCAGCCGTCATCTAAAATTTCTGTGACAACAACCACTTCTCCTGCAATCAAGTCCAATTCTTCGTCAAGCTGTGCCTTTAATGTCGTTCTCACTCTGGCTCGTTTACTTATTGACTTATTTTTTATTGTTTTCTGTAAAAAAGTATTTCCATTAATCGGCAATTTTATTCACAGCTGATACGCAATTGAGATATAATTTCTTTCAATGTTTTACCTTTATCAATGTTGTATCCAGTTCCCATATATGCGTCAAAGGGAAAATTCCACTTTTGGAGCTTGTTCTGCCCATGCACCATCCCGAATCGATGTCTCTCATTCCAATTATGAGTTCCCCTAACAGCGAGAAGATTTATGCTTCAATTATTACTTACTTTTGTGATATTAAAACTTAAAAGTCATTGTAACGTCTTTATATTTTTGTTACAATCATTCTCATAGTCTTTCAAAAATGTAGTCAGCAACACTCTTACCTTCAGCAAAAGCTAGATCTCCGGTTTGCTGTCCAGGGAAACTAGCTATAGAAACGAACAGTCTTTCTGCCTCATCAAACTGAGGGATCTCTACTTTATGCAGGTGACTTGAGGGAAACTTGCCAATGCTGTCCCGCGACTGACCGTAGCACCAGTGTTTGTCTACGATCTGATGTACCTGAAACACGGACAACAACAGGTCAGTCCACTATTTTCAGCTGTTTACAGTAGTTTACACCTGAGTTGCACGTTAGGTTAGGGCGCTGAGCATCAGCGAGTACCAGAAAGTAGCGTCCCTTGGGAAGGCTCAGCTCCCCGTCGACGGTGGTGAGGAAGTCGTGCAGCACCCTCGCCAGCGTTCCCGGCTCCATTTCCGCTGCGACGCACTCACGTCAAACTTGCGACACCGCGGCCAACTGGCGGCCAGCTACGACTCCGCGAGCGGAGGCGAGGCGCCTGACAGCCGATACTGCTGTCCGATAAGTGGCCGTCACGTGGCATACGTGGCTCTTGCGTGCGTGGATCGAATTATGCGGCGATCAAATTATGCGGCATTACGGAGAGAAAACTCGTCCACGTGTCTCGAATAAATGAATGAAATATTAATATATTAATATTTCTCGCGATGAAAACATATTTTCTGCGATATCTGATGTGATGATTAATCAATGTTAATTAACGCCGAACGAGAAGATTTAGCGATTCTATCAGCGCTAAGGCAGTAAAAATTTTAATCATTCGCAATGTAAATAATTCAGCATTTAAAGTCATGTCTATAAATAGAATGAACGCAAGTTGTATTTTAGCGCTCTAAATAATATTTATATGAAATTAAAAATATTTTGCATGTAAATCGATTGGAATCAATTTTACGGATTTTAAATAAAATTAGCATTTAATGATACAAAGTTGAAGATAACTGTGATAATTTCTTGGAAGCATAGCGTATAGGTTTGCATATTTTCTCAACAATTTGTTTTGTATGTGTTGCACGTCGCGCGTATCTCGAGATATTCAGAGATATTCGTGGAATCAGCTGATCGGAGAGCTGCTGTTCGCGCTAATCGTTCTCCGATCATGATAATTGAAATGACGTCGTATAGTTAATTATAACGTGCATTGGCATTATATTGGCATCGTGTTGTTTTTAGGAGCAAGATTACGTCATGCGGGAATGTCGTATCGCGCACTGATTGTGTTCTCGCCAGTGACGAGGTTAGGCCGGCTAACATAACCTCGCGCAAGTGAATCTAGCTCCGAACATGACAAGACTAGAGAAGACTTCAATTATCTTTTTGACGTGATTTCATGTGAACCTGATTAAAAAAGATGAAATTAAAAACGCTTAGAATTAATATACAATTTAATTCCAAAGACTAGTGGATTATTTAACAGCAAATAGCAAATTTGAGGTTAAGTTTAGATGTAAATGTGCCTTAGAATTGAAAGTTCCAATTCTAAACTTTAATTAAAAAAGAGAAACTACAGAGAATAATAAAGACTAATGAATAATAAGTGGCAGAGTGCTTTCTTATTTATAATTTATAAGCCCATGCTAATTGTCTCTTATAATTATCATACGGTTTTGTGCGACTAATGAAAATTAAATGGAATATTAGCATTTTAAAAAGATTAGCTCTTACATAATGAAACTATAATGCCATTAAATATTTTGTACAATTTGTATAGCTAGCGATCGTTATAAGTGTCGAAACTGACGATATTTTTTTTCTACAAAATGCATTGCATACGTAAATTCCTAAATATCGCGCAGCGCAATGTGCAAGTGTGCAACAAAGCTGATACGATGTACAAGAGCTTAGGAGTACAAAATATTATTTGCCGTTTGAACCACGACTCCGAGGAGAGTGAGAGCGATCAGAACGCATACGTCGAGCTCGCCAGTCGTTATTTAGGCTTTGCAGCCGGCGGGCACAGGACATTTATTTTACAACCGTATATAAAATGGGGCAGGGACAAGAAGAGGAACACTTCGCCGGAACTACAAATGGCCGAGGCTGTGGCGTTAATAAACACCCTGCCGAACTGGTGCGTAGTCGGGACGAAGTATGCCCCGTTGCTCACGTTACAGAAGAAACAGTTGCTGGGCACCGGCGCGATGAGCGATTTGAAGAGGGAATTGAACAAAAGCGAGAACCCCACTGCCGTATTCATCAGCACCAATCTGCTGAAATTCGTTCAAATCGTCGAGTTGGAGAAGCTCTTCGGTCTGCCGGTGTACGACCGTTACTCCATAGTCATCCACATATTCCGCGAACACGCGAAGACCGCGGAGGCAAGGACGCAGGTGGCCCTCGCGGAGATACCGTACATCCGGAAGAAAATGCTGGAAACGTGCATCACTCGCAGCGGCACGGCGCACTTGACGGAAAAGGCGAAGCTGTTTCTTGACAAAAGAGACAAGAAATTGAAAAACGAATTGAAGAAGCTGCAGCAACATCGAGAAACCATCAGGCGCCAGCGCAAGAACCACGGCTTCCCCACGGTCGCCGTGGTCGGTTACACGAACGCGGGGAAGACCTCCTTGATAAAAGCGCTCACGGACGACAGTTCCTTACATCCTAGGGACAAGTTGTTCGCAACCCTCGATACGACCGCGCATCAAGGCATTCTGCCCAACAGGCTAAAAATTCTGTACATGGATACTATTGGATTCATTCAAGACGTGCCGGAAACGCTGATTGAACCGTTTATCGTGACTCTGGAAGATGCCATAATCGCTGTGCGTTGGACACTTTATATTGCCTCCCCTTCCTTGTCTCTCGATATTATTTTAACGACGAAATTTATCAATTTAAGAATTCTCTTTTCTAGGATGTGATAGTTCATATATATGACGTCAGTCATCCCGATATGAAGGCTCAGTATCAGCATGTCCAGCAGACGATAAAACCAATGTTGGACAATCGACCGATAATTGACGTCGCCAATAAATGCGATCTTGTACAAAGCGACTGCATACCTAAGGATGCGATTGCGGTCTCCGCTACGACTCTGACAGGTGCGATCAAAATCCAGTGTCACCATTAATAAATCGAATGGATGCAATTGAGTGTGACTTTGAAAATGATTTAAACATTTACAGGAATCGATTTGCTGCGCCTGAAGTTACAGGAGGTCCTCTTAGACGTCACTGGACTGTTAAGCATCCGCGCGAGAGTAAAGGCGGGCAGTACTGCGGCCAGCTGGTTGTACAAAATGACGACAGTGACAAACGCCGAAGCAGATCCGGACGATGCTCAGTATTTAATTTTGGAAGTCCTAGCCACTGCAGTTGACATTCAAAAGTTTAAAAATTTTTTAAAAGAATAAAAAGGTTTACATCACGCTTTACTTTTTTGCAATGCTCCCTTCTTTTTGCGTAATAGAAAGAGCTCAGGGCTCAGCTTCCGTAGAGATTTAAAATAATTTGATGACAGGTGGAGATATTCTTTCTCTTTTAATTAATTTTATCTACTTTGTGATTAAAAAAGTGATTATCTATCACTACATATTTGAGTAGCATTTAATGTATAACATCATAATTACATAGAAAAACAATTTCTCCGAAAAAAATACTTCAAATTCTTTGTGTATCTTCAGATATATCGAATATCTTTAAACTATATGACTCACAAGCTGTTATTTGCAATTACGTATGTAGCAGAAAGATATAACGAACACATGTGTGTTGCTCTTGTTATTGAAAAAAATCATACATATTCACTTTACGTATAAATACTTATCTGAATTACCGAGAATGTTTTTTTATTCGAATGACTCACGCGCGCGCATACATGGAGAATGCACTTGAAAATCTTAGAAATATCCTTGGACGCGGCATGCTGCCAAGAAGTCATTTCTTTTTACAGCCCGGCGTGTACACGTGCCCAGCACGTGTCTCTCTACAATCGGCAGATGACATGACTTAAAACTTCCAGCCAGAGATATTCGTTAGGGCTATTAACGAGATTAAAGACTTTATCACGGCGCTTAGGCGCAGGCGTAACAAGTATACAATTTATGAAGTTTGCACTGTAAATAGGATTTTGTACTTAAAGCGAAACTTATCATTTATGCTTTGAACTCTGTAATATCTCTATTGATATTCACGAACGTTGTTGTTGACCAGAATAAAAGAGCTTGTTTTCGATAAACTGTTTTTCTGTTGTGCTGAAACACAATTATGGAAAAATATGGAAAAGTAAATTTAACGCGTTTTTTAAATAAAAGCTGGTTGTTTTTTTATATAAAATATGAGGAAATTCAAAAGATTATTCAATATAATTCTCAGACAGTTTGGAATCTAAATAAGATGAAAACTCTATTTTTTTAGTTTGAATTCTATTTTTTTAAGTTCTTTGCTTTTCGAAAGATGCATTTTTTCCGCAATTATACGTAATTCCGCAGAAGTGCATTTTGCAGAAAAATCTCCATAAATTTTCTCATTTCTGAGACTACGGTAATCGATCATATCATACCGTCGTATAAATATTAATGTCCTTCTGACGGAAAAGATTAAAACATTTTCAACGAATTGTAAATTTTTAAACTTTTGATCAACACTTCTATCTGGTTTAAATAAAAGTTGGATGCGCTCGTCACACGGCTTCGCGTGCTTTCCTGACCGAGGAAAACGCGACGCTATTTCAACATTACTGATGGCATGTATCTGGCGAGAAGCACTGAAATAAGGAAGAAGGATCTCCAAGAAAGGAAAGGCTCTTCAGGCTTTCACGCGGAGATGCGCATGGCCTGAAATTTGGCAGGCGATCGATCCGCGTCTGGATCGTTGCCCGAATGGAAAAGATCGCCCCTCTCTCTCTCTCTCTCTCTCTCTCTCTCTCTCTCTCTCGCCGTTTAGTTATCGCCACCGTTTTATTAAGAGTTCCGTTTGTTTGCTTTATCTCTCCGCTCGCGCGCGAGTATGCCGACGATCATCCACCGCGGGAGAAACTTCACGACGAGAGGGTGCCGTCACGGCGGCGATGTATAATTCATAGAACTCGATGGCTCGGCGCGTCCAAAGGGTGTCTCGGTAATTTTATACGGCGATATCAGAGCGAGATATTTTTTTCTCGCAATGACATTCCGTTTATCTAAGCGTGGAATTTAATCTGTATTCGTCGTAATCTCGAGAATTCACTCTAGCCTCTATCTCCCTTATCGCCGAAATTGCGATAACTACGCCGATTGCGATTTTACCGTGTGGCGAAATTCACGTCGGCGGAACTTGAAACGAACTGGCGAATCAGTTGGGTCGGAGGGGAATCGCCAACGAGCCGCGACAGCTACGTTCTATGCGGGCGACTCTCGAGCGTAAAACTCTCCAGGACGCGCTAACCCGAGCAACGCGTCATTAATATCCGATGACGGCGGGACACCCTGTGTGTAGCCTTATAAAGTGCCCCGGCAGAATTAATCGCGGAGGAAGAGTCCTGGACGCTCTCCGCGCGCGCGCGCGCGCGCGCGCGCACGTCGTCCTTTGGCTGCGGGAATTAATGAAGGATTGATATCGCGATTATGTTGTAGCAATAGCGCAGAAGAGGGTCCGACGGTGGGCACCGTGTGGGCCGATCGGCAGCGGCGGCAGCGCGGATCGTGGCGATAATTAATTGCAGGCGTGACGGCGCTTTAACGTCGTTAATTTTCATTATCTCGATCGGAATCCGCTTGTAGCGCGCGAGCGCCGCCGCTTTGCAGCTCGCTAATTTCGCCCGCTCGCTCGCCTCGTAACCTCGCTTCCAGGAAACGCGTTAACAATTCTTGGGGTGAGCTCCGCCGGGGCGGGACGGCGGGAGGGGGGGGAGTCTTGCAAAATTTGTCACACGCTCGCGGCTATGGTGACGCTAATGTTACGACCGTTCCTGCGGCCGGGATTCGCGGCGCGCGCGAGGACGCGCGCGATGCACTTTGCGTGCCGTTTGGATTATTCAAGCGAGCCGAGTAATACGTAATTATCGCGGTAGCCGAACGAGGCGATAGATTTTCACCGCTCGGCGGATATATCGAGGCGAGATATACCGTAACCAAAGACCGCTGCGGCTGAATTCAGGTTGTCGCGCATGTCCCGCCTGACGAGCTCGTTCGCGTGACTTTTCACTTATCAAATAAAGCTTCATTCTTTGTCTCAAATGTAAAAAGCGAGTCTTCAACTCTTTAACGATTGGGCCATCCGGACGCGACGCGAGCCGAGTCTTCAACAGTTCCACTCTCGGATCAATTTAACTCTTACAATACTATGTGAAAAACGGCACCTTATTTCTACAAACATGGGTATCATTTTTCCAACCACTTTTCCATCTACTTAAAGTGGTTCAATAAAATCTCTAAAAATTCCTAAACATATTATGAAGTTTCTAGAACAAATGTCTATACGTTATTTTAGAAAAAAAAATATAAGAAAATATAGGAAATTCTTTAAAGTTTCGAAAAACTTCCATGAATAGAAATCGATCAGACACGAAATACCTATGATAATGTAAGAGTTAATCCTTTAGTTGTTGCGCAAAGTCTTTACAAGTCCGATTTAGTAAACGCAATTTCTCTAATAAAATACAAACTTCAACGTTTAGATTTTGAAAGTCTGAATAAATATTATTCTCAAAAGATATAAATTGATTTAAGTAACAAAAGACTCAAATGATTAACAAAAAGGATAAAAGAATAAAAAGAAGCTTAAAGTCGTAAGTGTTAGTAGTATTTATTATTAATAAAATTGAACATTAGATGTTTTGGTATATATCTTTTTTTCGTGAACTTTTTTATCTTTACCGTTTTATCATTTGATACTAAAGATGGTCTAAATTTAGACGGAAACGTTTAATATTTATTTTATTAATAATTTAATTTTATTTATAATAAATTTTACTAACACAAACACCTAATTGCCGTCCTTTTTATTCTTTTTATTTATACGTTAATTTTTTCTATTGAAATATCTCAAGATCCTCCATGCGTCGACCTTCTTCGTCTTACAAAACATAGCGACTAAAGAATTAAGAAAAAAAACGAAGGACTAACAACACCGTTTCTCTTCTCATCTCCTGAGCTGTCGAAAAAGTGGTAATGATAATAAAGGTTTAGTACGAGCCATTAGATCGTCGCTACCAGCCCGGACCTGAGTCGTGTTTATTTAAACACGTTTTAAACACAAAGCTGCGGCTTGAGCGAAGGGGACAAAGCTTGGCCTATCGTGCCTGCCCCCTGGCAATTAAACGAACGATTGGCTAACGAACGTCGATCGCCTCGAATGTGCGACTCGTGTAACGTAATGACCGCCGTGCTGATTTGCTCGCTGTTACGGATTCAATTACGGGCGGCCTGCCCTGATATTTTGCACGGCACGGCACTCCCGGTACGTTCCGAGATCAACAGCGGAAATTAAATTAAATCTAACGCCGCGCGTACGCTGCGCTACGCGCGCATAAATAACGAAAGTGACACCGCCATCGGCCCGGTACCTAACGAACATAATCCGATACTTGCGTTGTTTTAAGCGCCCGCGCCGCTCGGCCTCGCGCGCCGCCGCGCGCCGCGCCGCGCCGCGCCGACAGGCGAGCTGCGAGGTCGCCTAACTAAATGAAGTTCAGATCAAACAAGGGCTGGCGCTAATTGACTTTAACCGATCGGTTAACGCCGAGTCATTTTTAACTCTCTACCGTCCAGTGTAACTTTCGAGTCACATATCCGTTTCATTCGTTTCGCTCCTCGCGTGTCCTTTTCCGCGTTTGTCATTAGCGAACATTCTAGGCTTTCTAGATTAGATTAGATTAGATGGTTTAGTCACTTTAGCATTTTTACATCCCAGAAACGGGACTTGGTTTACGTTAAATCTTGAAACTATACATTTTTTCGTTTCATTCATCCTTCCATGTTTTTCTAAGATAACCTTTCTCTAATATCCTGCGTTCGTGTGAATTTTTCTTCTTTTTGCCTTATTTACCCTAATTCTAGATTAGATTAGATGGTTTAGTAACTTTAGCAAGGAACAGGACTTGGTCTACGTCAAATCTTGAAATTTCACATTCTTTCGTTTCGTTCATTCATTCATTCTTCCCATGCTTTCCTAAGATAACCTTTCTCTAATATCCTGTGTCCGTGAATTTTTTTCTTTTTCTACCTTATTTGCCCTAATTCTAGATTAAATTAGATGAATTTATTCACTTCAACATTTTTACTAAGAAACGGGATTTGGGTATGTCAAATTTTAAAAATACATATTCTTTTATTTACACACACATCTTTCTGTTTTTCTAAAATAACCTTCCTTTAATATTCTGTGTCCATGAATTTTTCTTCCTTTTTACTTTATTTGCCTTAATTCTAGATTAGATTAGATAGTTTAGTAACTTTAGCATTTTTACTAAGAAACAGGACTCGGTTTGCATCAAATTTTAAAACCACAGATCTTCTTTTTCATATTTTTCTAAAATTACTTTTCTTTTATTCTGAGTTGTCCCTAAATTTTCTTTCTTTTTCATTTATCTTACTACTTGCCCTAATTCTAGATTTTCTATGCTTTGTATTTTTTCGAATAAATCTATTTATTTTATTTAAATTTTTTCTAATTCGTTCGCTATAATACTGAAGATTCCTTCAAAGCACGAAAGATTGCATGCGAATTTGACGTCGTCTAAAAATCAATTCTACTAAAATTAATTTTTTTTGCTGCTTGAAAAACGATTAGCCTGCCATAGGAGCACGAAAGAACACAGGAAGCGCGTTCGAGCGTACACAAGTATTCGCGCATCCAACTGTCATCGTGTCTAGGAAGTGTCTAGGGATCTGAAAGACATGAAAATTAGGTTCAACGGCGTTTGACTTTTGCAAATGCGAGTTCTCCCACGTTTAGTCGCCCCTCAAAGGGCGGCATGGCACGGCCCAAGGTGTGAAGTCGTCGACGTAAGGTGGGGCCTGTTTTGCGGCCGACATTCGCGGCTCGGTTAGTAACTCTCGAGTTTGTGCGGCTGACTTCAAAGGGACGCGAAAAAATTTGTGCGCGACCGACCCCGCGCGAAGGGAATACCTTCGTGGAACGATCAACGCGATTCCTACCCCGCGAATTATCTCTCGGTCCCTCTGTTCCCTCCGTCACGTATCTTACTCGCGCGAGAGGTCGAACGTCGAGCAATACGTGCATTTGCGTACGCGCCCCCCGCGTCTCTCCCTCACGCTTCATTCACGTTCTCGTCATTGCGACTTAACGCGTGTCGTCTCACGCGTGCAGTCATTTATCGCCGAGAGTTTATACCGGTTGTCTCGCCATTCCCGCATCAATGTTTAACGGAAATCAGGATAAGAATTTTTGTTGAAGAGTTTGGTACCTATATTTTTCTGCTGAGAAATAATTTGGAACATGATGGTTTCTCTGCATTCAGCCAAGCTTTGATGCAAATAGAAAAGCAAATTGCATCGATAGAATTTTAATTTTGTCTCGATTATACAAATGTGCTAAAGATTAAAAGTCGCGCGAAGCTTCTTAACATTTTTGTTGAAAAATAATTAATTTTATGTACATTACCGTTAAAAGATTTAAAAGTAGTGCATAATCGAAATTCGACAAAACAAAGAATTTCTGAGATATGTTGTTACAAAATATTTTCTACAAAATAGTCGAAATATATAAACTTTTATTACAAGCAATTTCCTTTTTAAACAAAAACAACATTTTAACTAAAAAGCATGACTGCTTCCAAACTTTGAATGGTAGTGTATACAGATATATATTTTTGACCGAAGAATTTACGATTAAGCGTTGAAAGCGTGGCGGCATCAATTGTGTTATAGAAGAAAGTATATTGCGTACATTCCACGAAATAGAGAAATATCAACCCAAATGGAACAAGAAATCACAAAATGATATCAAAGTGACACCAAAATGTCATTATTATGTTACTTTATCACTACTTTAGCATTATTTCAATGTCAATATATCATTATAATTTTTATTCTACCTGGGAAAGAAAAAGAAAGTTTTTCCATAAAATATTTTCTATAATACTAAAATTCATATTGTACATAAATATTTTATGCAAATAAGATATAAAATATTAAAGAGAAAGATGTACTTTCTTAAACGACATGTAAGAAGTTGTATAAATCTCTTTGTAAAATTCTTTTTACAACATGTGAAACGATCGACGAATAACGCCGACAACGAGAAAAACAAAAGCGTATGCAACATGCGCCCCGGATTATCTCCCGGATCGCTCGATCTCTGTAATTTGTACCGAGCCCTCTCCCTTCTCCCCCTAATCGCCGGCCTCGTGGCTGTGAGAATGGGTCGCGCGGGCAACCCTCCCGGCCGTTTTCTCGCGATACGTCCCTGCCGGCGGCGAGTCGCGGGATTGGCCGTCCTGCGGGCGTGGGAGCTCCGCGGGGGTTCACGGTTTGCCGCACGGTTAGTACAGGCGCGCTGGGGGTGAGTCGAGGCGCGCGGGACGGCTAGTACGGGGGGCTAGGGCGAGACGGGGGTAGGTAGGCTGAAGTGATAGCCGGTCGGCGCAAGTGCGACGGGGAGCGCGGCGGGGGTGAGGGGCGTATCGCGGCCTGGCGAAGCCCAGTCGAGTCCCGTGAGTCCGGGCAAGCACTGCTATCAAGTAGGTGGCATCGTGGTGGTGGTGGTGGTGGTGGAGGTGGTGGTGTTAGGCGTCGTCCGGGACCGAGGAAAGAGAGAGAGAGAGAGAGAGAAAGAGAGAGACAGAGATTCCTCCGTGAGAGGTAGAGAGAGAGAAAGAGAGAGAACCGCCATCGAATACCGCTGCCGCCGCCGTCGTCATCATCGTCATCGTAGTCGTAGTCGTGATCGTCGTTGTTGCCGTCTCCGTCGTCGTCGTCATCTTCGTGTTCATCGTTACCGTCGTGCCGCCGCCGTCGAGGCGGTGCGTCGCCGTCGCGCGCTCGGTAAAAGCCCAGCCCCGAGGAAAGAAAGGAGTAAACAGCCTCCCTCGTCTCTCTCGCGCCGCGTGAGAGAGCGAAATGGATGGAGAACGAATGAGGAGAGAGAAAGAGAGAGAAAGTTGATGCGAGCGAATGAGTGAGAGCGAAAGAAATGGAGAGAAAGAGAATACGGCGTGAATGGGAGAGATAAAGAGGATAATAGGGTGACTACGAACGGAGAGAAAGGAAGAACGAAACATTCTCAGGAGCGAAAAGAAGAACCCGTTGTTATCGGAAGGGAAAGGGAGCGGACGCGCCTACCGGTCGCGGCAGCGCGCGCGAAGCCAAGTCTCGCCAGAGCCGAGCCTCGCCGGCTCGAAGAACGCGCGGAGAAGGAGTAGGAGGTGTAGGAGGCGAGGGCGACGAGGTACAGCTCGCGAGAGAGCTGTCACTTCGATCGCCATTTTAGCGCCGAGGAAACGGCCGCGTAGGATACGCACGTCGGGGCCGGGTGCGTGCCGACGACGCGCCGCAATGGATGCGCCTCATGCGCCTCGCCTGGCCCGTGTCGCCCTCGCCGTGCTGCCCGTGCTCGGAGCACTCCGCGACCCTTTCCCCTCCGCCGTCCCCTCTCGCCCGTCGCTCCCCCTCTCCCGCGAAGGAGAAACGCGCGCTAAAGTCGAAACCCGAAGGAAGCGCGACGCGCGCCGCTGTAATCGCGCGTGTCCGTCGCGCGAATGCCCGCGGATTCTTCCCGGAATGCCTTTTGCTGCACTTTTTTTCATATCTCGAGAAAGCGAGAGCAGATTCTGAATCTCGCCGTCCGTCCGCTCGACAGATGACGTTCCGTATAGACACGGAGAAGAGTTTAGCTTGTTAATTCTTAATTTCGTCGAGAATCATTTTAGGTCTAGAACAATGTTGCATGCCTGAAACGACGAGCTTTCTAGGCCGTTGCGTGCTGCACGCGGCGACGGCGGCGAGTGTATCTCGAAATTTGTGCACTAGTAATTCGAATAATCGCCGGTCGTTAGCGACCGGATTTCCAAAGCCACCGCCGCGCTCGGCGACGTTCCGCGAGTTTTGCGAACGCGGCGAGAATGATTCGCACGCTTCTCGCGACGCGCGGACGATCGCTAACTTCACTCGGTTCGCGATTCGCGCCAAACGTCACGTCACGGGGCGCCTTTTCGCGATCATTTTACGTCGCTCGCTGCGAATTACGGTAAGCGTCGTTTTAATAAGCGGTTTTATTTCCGATATCTCACCGGTTTCACAAGAAACGCGCGCAAACATGAATTCACTAACGGCAATGATACTCAGAGTCGCGAGTATATCCCTATAATTTCCTATACTTTGCGATAACCTCCGAACATTCGTATCTTGGGGGAAAGGAACGAGTAAGTGGCAAGAAGTCACAAATATGTCAAAATGACTCTAAATGTCATCGTTGTGTCATTTTATCGCTGCTTTAGCGTTATTTTGATTACCCAGATAGAACAAAAATTATAATGACATATTGACATCGAAATATTCGCTAATGCAGCGATAAAACATAGTAATGATATGACATAGTAATGATATTTTGGAGTCATTTTGATATCATTCTGACATCTTTGTGATTTCTCGTTCTACCTGTGAGTATGCACGATGGACGCGTGAGTCCGGTGAGTAATGGAAAATACAGAGAGCGAGAGAAAGGGAGGAAAGTGCGCGAACAAGTGGTAGAAAAGGGACAAAACGAACGAAACGCGAGGGCGAGAAGGAGAGGAAGTGAATGAACGTGCGAGTGAGTCGGGGCGAAAGAAAGGGGAGAAAGCTAGGAGCGTCCAAGTGAGAAGGAGCGCGCGCGAGAGGGAACGAGGGAGAGGGCGCGGAGCACGAAAGAAGCCCGGCGCCATACTGGCTCCCCGCGGTTTCGCGACACGCACGCATGCCGGCCGGCCGGCCGGCCGGTCAGCCGGCCAGCCAGCCAGCTAGCGAGCGATGCCGTCTCGCCGATCCGCGCCGATCGCGCCGAAAGACGACGCGCTCTGATCGATCGCGCCTTTTCGCATGCCTTTTCTAGATGCCGAAGCGGCGACATCTGTTCCCGCGACGGACCGTCGTTTCCCACCTGGCCGCGGATTACCCGGAAATCAGCGATCGCCCGTCCACCGGCGAGGAAACCCGCCCCCCGCGGCGCGCGTAAAGGGACGGAGCGGAACGCCTCGCCGAGAGGAAGAGAGAGAGAGAGAGAGAGAGATGATTCTGCGCGGCACGGGACTGTTTCGCGAGTGAAACGAACACACGCAGAAGAGGTGTGCACGCACACGCGCGCGTGCGTGTCGGACCGCCGCCGCCGTCGCCGTTACCGGTGAGAACAACGAGCGACAGGACTGTTTGAAGAAAAAGAGCAGCGCGGATCGCCGAGTTGTGATGCTGGGCCCCGCGGCACCGCCGGGTTCTTCCTCGTGGTGATCAAGTGCTTCGCTACGTATACAGTGCGTTCGTCGCGAAAGAGGAAACAGGAGGGAGGAAGAAAGGAAGAGAGAGAGAGAGATAGAGATCGAGCGCGCCGGAACCGACGGTCGCGAGTGGTGCAGCGCGATCGGAGTCACGAGGCGACCCGGAATAACGATATAATAGCGAGCCCGCCGGCCCTATGTGAGTGTGTATTCGTCGCTCGAAACACAAGGAGGAACGTGTCGAGAACGGTGTGTCCCGAGTGACGTCGGGGGGGCGCGTGCAGACCTGACTTTGCCCCCCCACCCCCCTGCGCCTGCTGTAATCGTCACCCTCGAAGGCCCCGACGCGACGTCGAGAATCGCTCGTCGATTCACACACAGCGGTGCAGTTTCGGTAAGTCTTTAAAGATATTTCTCTTAGAGAGAGCTTCTCTCCTCGTCTCTACCGATTTAAAGAAATTTCGCACTCTCGCACACACGCTCCGAGTTTACAGACGGTTCACTCGTCAGCTGATAATCAGAGCTGATAGTTACGAACGATTAATATTTTTCGTTATACACATTTTGAGATGCTACATCGATATAATTGAGTTAATTAAGGCAATTACGTTAAAACGATGCAACAATATTTTTATGATGAAATTAAATCATTACTATGTTCTATAATAATCAAAATTAATAACCGTTTATTATTAATAAATAATTGTTCTCGTTACGAGTAATACAAATAAAAATTATAATAATCGATATTTCTCAGTACTTAATTATCCAAACTTGACTTTCCGCGCTCGAATGAAGGCATTAAATTTAAACAATACAAGCTTAATAATATGCTGTTTTTTAAGTTTAAAAAAAATTAGGTTTCCTGAAGTTCATTTAACGCAAAATTTCACGCTAACAATGGACGTATAAAAATCAAAAACATGTACATTAAATACGATTTCCACCTATATCATTTCTAAAGTTTATCTACTTTATAAAATATAAAATGAGAACAGAGAATATATTATAGGTCTCTTCGTTCTTTCCTGCTGGACTTTTTAGTCTTTACTGTCGAGCATTTGGCTGGCATGATAAATACGAATTCATCATTGTAATATATGCAAACTATGTCAGATTCCTTTTCCAGTCTTCACGCAAATAAAGCGTTTTATAGTCTTCAGGGTTAAGCCTTTCGTGTTTATAGAGTGAGATATCTCCTACTCCTTGTAGTGAAACCATGTTCAGTGAATGATACTCCTTGCAGTGTCTTGAAATGCATAATTTTTGTAAATTTGTTTTTCTTATAGCTTTTAACAATATAGTAGTAATTACATATATTATAAAAGGCAGAGAAGAGAATCATGAAACATTTTATACATATATTTCACGTAATATCTGTTGAACGATTCTTGTACACATCATTTTCTTTCTCTCTTTCTAGAGTACACCCTGATATACCATTATTAAAGTATTATGTTTTATAACATCTATAGCTCCAATGTTTATTTTTATGATGTAAAAACACAAGTTCTTCAACTATTTATATCATTTGCTACAACAATGATATAATTAAAAAATTATTAGTTTTCAGTCGTTTGTAAAGGAATTGAGGGCATTCAATATATTGAGTGAAAAGCTAATATGTAGCTAGATATTTTTATGCCTCTCCAATCAGTTTTCACATCAAAATCCCATTTAAAACTGATATTACAAACTGTTAACGATTCAAAACGTTCAAATGTATTTTCTGGAAAATTGTTTTTTATATCATTGTTGTAGCAAATAAGCATTATATTATCGAAAAATTATCGTAAGCTAAGCGAGAAATTAAAGTATTACAGTGAAAATTACCATATTAATTGATTAATGCGCCATTCAAATAACATGAATTAATTTCCATTTCATCTCTCGTGCTATCCATAGCAATATAGTCTGATTGCTCTTAAATTATAAAAAGATGGATAAAAAGGAAAGAATTCGTGAAAGAATCGATACAAATTCTTCGCGACTTTCTTCGATTTATTTATGCGATAATGAAACAGGTACTTGCTGAAAAATAGAACATTCGGTGCCATAAATGTACCGCTTTCTTGTGATTTTATTGAGCCTTCGGTATACCTCGCGTGTGACTTCGATACATATACGTATACATATACATACTCGATACATAATCCAATCAAATCATGCGATTTAACATTATATTAGCGTTTGTATCGTAGCCGTGACGTGGGAGACAGATCATGTATAATTTACGAAAAGTATAACGTTACCCAATGCACAGCATCTACTTTTGCGCGCTATTTTCCCACATAATTCAGCGCCTCGATAATGATATTACATTTAATGAGACGACCTGGTGAGTGATTTACTATAATTCACTTGTATCCAGTTCGTTACATGTCGTATATTACGCGTGTTTACGGATTTATAACAGCAATATAAACGTAACATCAACATTCGCATTCAACAGCGCGAGTTTTATACTCACTTCGCTACTGATACGCAAAAGATTGACGATTTTTCAACACATTTTTAACGCATATGTAAATGTAAATAATGGAAAATGATATTTAGTAGAGCATAGCATTAGCATTAGTATTATTTATTTTAATAAAAATAATCCTATTAAATTAATAATAGCAATAACAGTAAAGTATTAATAAGAATAACTGATATTTAATACAACTACTGAAATGAATTACAAACATAAACGGGGATTACAGGGGATAACAGAAATTTTACAAATAATGTGATATAAAAGAATTCTTTGATTAAATTCCTTTTATTGTTCTTAGTTTTTGTTAATAAATATATGTGCAATAAAAATACATAATGATACGTGTTCTCGGCAGTAACGTCTCTTATATTATATTTTTAAAATAAATAGAATGAAAAATAAATAGAAAAATAAGTGCTATCTTTCTAAATAAATTATATAAATTGTATAACATCCTTAATGAAAAACGAGACCTTTAACGAGAACTCTACTTCTACTCTTGCCGCAACAGTAGTAATACGATCATTGGTACTAAACGGTACTTGACGATGATAATTAATCCATTTTTTTCGAAACTGGAGCAGGCCTTTACCCGAGTTTCGTTCACGTTTGATGGCGGGACTGGTGCCAGTAACGCAAATGACTTTAACGTGTTCGACTTCGGAGCGCGCGTTCTAATGAACTTCATCTAGATAGCGCGAGCGTGCGCGCTCGATTCTTTTTCGCCTCGTCACGCGATCGATCGTTCGCTCCTTCGCGTTCGACATTCAATAACCGGGAGCCGCTCTCGGGAGATCATTCGGCGCTTTCGATGCGGGAGGTCCGCGACTTCGTCCGACTCGTCCACGTTCACCATGATGAAATATCGGCATTATCGGCGCGTTTTCATCGCGGCGCTCTTCTCTCAATGAACTTCCTCTTGCGCCGCAGGAATCCGCGGGATGACAGCGAATAGATATAGTATTCTCGAAAAATTAATTATTTTTTTAAATACTCAACAGAGATACTTAACTAGACCCACCAATGTAGTCCAAATGACTTCTTTGATATTTTTTTATTATTCTATTTGTATTTTTATTAATTATTCATATGATTGTTGCCGAAAGATATTTAATTTCTTAAACTGAAAATTAAATATCTTTCGAGGGACAGTAGTTTTATAAATAAATAAAAATACAAATAGAAATAATAAAAAAAAAAACATCATTTGAACTTTTTTGGTAATTTTAGTGTCCAACAATGTATGCAGGATGTAAAAAAATGTCGGCTTTTAATATACTTTATTGAATTTGAAGATTCTGTAATTTCTAAAGACACTTTTCGTAAATTAAGCTTGAATGAAGAAAGAGAAATTAATTTTAAAAGTTGAAGAATGGTGAATGAAATGAAACAAAAAATAATATTTGATAGATCTATAACAGTCTCGCGTAAATATTTTCTATACAGATTCATGACGTTTTCATGAGATTATAATTATATATTCACAAACTTCTGTATTCTTGCCTCGAGACATTTAGCAGCAATACGATAAATTCGTGTGAATGTAGAGAGATCCCTCAATTATCCAGCCTTCTGGTTCCCTTAAGGAACGTGTAAAAACGGAGCTAGCTCCTTTTTTCTCTTGTTCCCGTGTCTTCGTTTCGGCGCTCTCGCTGCAGTTAATCGACGCCGCAAAAGAGTTCGCTGCCGACTACTGGCGACTTTAAAATACGGTCGGCTTTCGTGGCTCTGACCATTAACAGGCGGCACGGTTAACCTCAGAAAGTCTACGGGTCGGCCTTCCGCCGGCCTTCCGCGGGCAATTTCATTCCGGTATATGATGAGGAAGGATGGCAACGAGGAACGAGGTCGACCGTTTGTTCTTTTTCTCTGTACCTTTTCCGGTCCCCGACTCCGAAAGAAGCGATCTGACAGCGTTATCAGAGATGCGGATAATGATTCTGTGATCGTCTTCTCTGTCCTGACATAATTACTTTAGAATAATTATGTGATTTTTAATTGATACCTCTACCAGTTGTATACTGTTAAATTCATAATGTCAAAATATCCTATACTCAGTTTCAATTATTTTTAATCATTTCTTAAATCGTCAGTGTTTTTACTTAATATTTAATTTAACTAAAACAATGCAGTTAAATAATGACGTGTTAATGCACGTTTTATGTTAAAATAATAATTTCGTCTCACATTAGACAGTTAAAAATAACAAAATTATTTCCTTTTACTTAACTCAAAGGATTGGTTTAAATTTGATCCTTTGATGTTTAGCAGTATATGATAACAATGTTAGTTTTGCTTTTACTTGTATTATTATTACGTATTGTTTCCAATATATGTACATATATGTGAGATATAGGAAATTTTCAATTAGCTTATTTATGTATAACAATCTTTCCCTTGTTTCAAAGAAAATTTCAGTATTGTATAATCAAATGTTCATTCACCAGTTTTCGTTTGGCATATGCTATCTCGCAGAGATAATTCACACAGATATTTGGCTTTAGTAAACAAGCTCGAGCTCGTTTCGCGATGGACGTTCACAGACACATTATAGAACCGCATTATTCTCTTGTGAATAACAGTAAATAATAGAAACGAATAGTTGAAGAGAAATGCAAAAATAATCTGATTTAGATTTATAAGATAATAAGAATAATAAGAAGATAATAAGAATAACAAAAATAAATTGAAGCAGCTATATAAATTAGGTGTATGCATTAAAAACTTTATGAAAAACTTGGGAAAAAAGATAAAGTTTTCTAAGGTTTGTGAAGTTGACATGTGAATGCCAACTGAAATGCGAATTTTTATAAAATTGACTTCAGATTTGGTCTGTTATACCTTCTTCGTGACACTGAATTTGGCAAGTATGCTTGTTTTGGACATACGGGGATAAGCGATCCCCTCCCCCTCTTTGAAATTCAACCTAGTATAATCCGATTGTGCAAAGAAAAAAACGTAGACAAGATCATTCGGAGATGGGAAGAAGGGTACCTGAAATAATAAGCGCGAAAGGGTCACCGGATTACGTCTTGTATTTGTTCAGAGGGGTCGATACTCGAATTGTTTTTAGAACGCATTGGCACCCGCGGGATTGTTTGTCTCCTCCACAGGTAAAGACGCACGTATATAGGTCTAAAGATCGAGAACTAGAGAGAGATAAAGAGGGCAAAATTGATCCACTTTAACATGAAGAATAGAATATTATATAATTTATAAAAATGACTTGTACATTTATTGAATTATGTCAATCATTTCTTTCAAAATAAGCTTCTACGTTTTTATGAATAGCTATTTTATTCTTATGAATAGAAATCATATTTTCATATGCATAACTTACTGACAATCACGGTTATCCATTTATAATAATTTAAAGATTTTTCTATTTTTATAATTTGAAAGGGCAGATATAAAAAACAATGTTAGGTGGCAACACAATCATAGCCATCTCCATAAATTACGTTTGAGTAAAATAAGCTCAGCGGTCAGACAAATCGCGCTAATGTTGCGTAAAAGTTTTTTTTTTTCTGTCAAGAAGAGGCTCGTGTATCAAATCTGAGCGATGCCGGAGAATAATCGTTCCTTGAAATTCTTGCAATACTCCTACGCCAGTACGGCGTTTGCTAATGTTTGCCACTGCTGGGCTTCAAACGTTACATCGTGCACGCTACGCTTATTAATCGACACGGCGCCGGTATAAATCATTGGCAAACGTAAATCAAGGGGGGCAACGAGGAAATCACTCCGCTCCGCGAAGAAGTCGCGAGATCGGAGTCGAGAGCTCAGCTTCCTCGCTCGCGAGTTCTCCTCTCATTATCAGCGAGACGCGGATACATATTTTACGAAAGTCCAGAGGTGAGTTCTCGCGGTCGTGACGAAGAGGTAGAGATCACTACCAGACAAGGCGGAATTAAATGTAAGAAATAGCAATAGGGGGAGAGAGGAGGACGGAGAGAAAGGGAGAAGGAAAACGATCTCGGGCGGCGTTGGCGTCCCGTGGAAAAAGACGGAGATGAGACGAACAGACGGAGGCAGAGAGGCGGATGGATTCGAAAGGACTGGCCACGAGAGAGAAAGGGGACCGAGAAGAGGATCGCGGAGGTAAGGCCCCGCGTCTTTGCCTCCCTCCTCCCATCACGCCGCCCGGCCGAGATAACTGAGGACACCGAGGCCCCGTGGGACTGGCGAGCCACGGGTTTGTTCCTTCTCTCCTCTCTCACGGATACGAAAGCAAGAATCTAGGACTCGACGTGTATACACGTCTACACGTGTATACAGGGTGTCTCGACTCGTTTGCTCTTTCAAGAGTGTAGCAAGGTTTCTTGAATTTTAAATAGACAATAACCGGTTTTTTCCAATGCTTATTTCATGAGGTTCGGAAATGTTATTATATACGAAAGCATGCCACTTATGGCTCGAATTATTCTTCAATTAGAAAAAATGTGTAATAAATTAAATGCTAATTAAATCGTGTATACACACGCTAATTTAATACTAATTGGATATTACATAACTTTCAATAGCAATATACCATAGAATAATATATTATTAAGATATTAATGTCTCACATGATTTTTAAATGATTCTTGCCGTATATTTGTTAGTAGTCGTTTCGAGTAATTTTTCCTAGAAATTAGGTACATTGGTGCTAATAAAAATTAGTTTTGATTACTTTTGATAAATTAAGCAATGTAAAGAGTTTTATAGTTTAATATAAAAAGTTTAGCTATTGTCAAGTTATTTCAACAAGAACATCGATATAGAACGATCAATGTTTTATAGTAGCTAAAGTATCCGAGTGCAAGCTTCTAGTTCCTTTGTTGCTCGAAACTATGAGATAACGTTGATTGTTTTATTAACGTTGTTATTTCCGAATTGATCACATATAAATCGCGACGAGGAATAGATTCCGCAAATGGAGGGAAACAGAGGAATCGATTTGTCGAAGAATGTAGAATCGAGAGGAAGAATGTTGAATACTCAGGACACCGTGTATATACTTAGACTGTATACTCGAGGAGGCGCGTCGTACACGAGGCATGCCTCGCTCGTTCCTCCTCGTGCGCCACGTTTGCCATAAGGGCGCCGTGCCCGGTTGCATCATTATGGTGCGCGCTCGTCATACAGCTTGTTTCATCCACGAATAGCGAAAAGATGCATGTGGATTGCGCGTACGAGGGAAGTCTGCAAATATTCCTTAATTCGATTTAGCTGACCATTTTAGGAAAGACTATTTCAATGGCGATAACGTTTTTCATCGCACGTGTATATACCTTTCTACGTAACTGCATATATAAGTACATGTATATAAGAGAAAGATTTTATTCTCAGTTATTAGAATTTTCCATTACTTGAAATAGTAATGGAATGGCTGTATTAATATCGTGCTATCTATGTCTTCTGAAAAATAAGAAACCTGAGAGTTTCTAAAATAACTTCCGTTCGATTATATTAATAATGAATGTTATTTTTATATTATATGATACTGTAATGAATATTTAAATTTATAATGTTTCTTTACAGTTTCAAATAACACATGTTATTTCTATACACAAAGGTATGTAAAAGGGAAATTTAATATCGAACCGAAATAACCAGCGAAATGTTATCATTTGTATATCGTAATATCGATTATTGATTACACAGTATAAGAAATTATTTAACTAAAAATTAAGACGTTTTAATATTAAACATTAATTAATATTAATAAAATATATTAAAGTTTTAATACGTCGACTATTGTCAAATTCCACCGAGACTTATCATAATATGCGCTGCGTAGCTCTGCCAAATTCCAATAAAAATTGTTCGAATATCATACGGCCTTATCCTGTTTCCACTCGTCTTTTTCTCGTTCATTTCTTCTCTCTCTCTCTCACTCTCTCTTTCTTGATGTTCAGTCAAATGTTCGTGTCATCCTCATCCGGTCTTTCATTGCTCGTTTTTCTTTTTTCATGCGTCTTCTTTTTTCAGTCATCGTTTCAAAACGCACGTGATTGTGTCCATAAATTTCTTAGAAAATTGATATCATTGTCTGATTTCTTACAAAATGTTTTACGGCAATCAAAACAGTTTTCAGACGGTGTTACAATTCTGGTGGTTGTCTCTTTTGCATAGGTAAGAGTCGAATCACCTTCCAGCCTTCAAATATGAATTTTCGATTTGCCAGTAGGTAGATGGAAAAATCGCCAGTCCAGTGGACTTCACTCTCGGTCCCGAAACGTTTCGAATCGTTCTTCGATATATGACTCGTTCGTGTCCGGAATAAATCCCGAATTCGAAGGACGCTGTGCGTTAGGATTCAGAGTTTTCCTTAGGTTGATGCGTAATGATCAAACGATGTGTGCCATCGCGCATTGCGTTCACGTAGTCGCTCCTATGCGGCTGGATCGGCTTGCTGATGTGCACGCGTTATCATCCGCCGCGGGAGTTATCTCGTGTCAGACGAAAGGGTCACGTATTCGATAACACCGCGATACTCAGAAACATCTTCGGCGGACTCAGGTTGATACGAGTCGAAACATTCGCTGCGAAACATTCTCTTGGTTTTGTCGATTGATATTCCAGAGAATTTTTCAAGTAGATATTTTTATCATTAAAATTCTTGAAGATGAAAGAAATTAAATTAAATTACAACGTATAATACATAAAAGGAATTTAATGCTACGTCTCTCTCTTATCTCTCTTATCTCACTTCAAAAATGCAACATTCGAAACAATTTAAGAAAATTGTGAATTTCTTGTTATATGTTGTAGATATTTTTGGAGAATCAAATTCATGTTGTTCAAATAGCCCGTAAAAATAAGATGCTCGAATAGATAATATACGTTATATTCGCAACAAATAAACTTTATTCATCGGACCGTGTGCGCGGCATGAAATTCAATGACACCGAATTCCAGGCGCTTTTGGTACCGTCGGAAAATGTACGCCACATTCGAATTCCGATTATCCCGGCGTAATACAGCGGAAGTCAATATTGGCGTGTTCCGGAGGAGAGAGTTGCCGCGCGCGGCGCAGCGGCGGAGTTTAAAGGACGTCGTTCGGCTCGCTCTCCCGGAGAAGCGACGGTCGCCGACGGGGCTCTTCGCGTACGGCAGGACGAGAGGCTTTCATTGTGATTTTGCGAGCGAATTCGTCGAATATCTCGGAGTTCGGCCCCGGAGCGGCGTGTCCTTATATCTTCTCTCGGATGACTGTCGGTATTCGTATACGAACGCCCACTATACTTCTTTCTTTATCTTCTCCTTCCGGACCTCCTTCCTGCCTCCTTTTTCGCCATGCTCGTTTTCTCATTGTCAATGTTCGTCTCTTTGTCTCTTATCTCTCTTCTGTTTTTTCTCCCGAGGACCCCGTCCACCCGTAGCCCTCTCTCGTGGAGCTTCTCTCTCTCGTTGCCCCTTCTCCTCTTCTCGTACCTCTGGTTTCGCTACCATCCCTCTCCCCCCTCCCCCATACACACACATACAGACACACACTCTTCCGCAGGAATTCTCTTCTTCTCTCGTCTTCCAGGTCGCCTCGGGCTTTCCAAACTTTACCATCTCGTGTCTCCCACCGCTCTTCTTGCAATCTTTCTTCGTCTAAATAGACCTTTTAGTACTTCGCATTTCTTATATTGCGCGATGTATGCGCTTGTATTCCTTTGATTCTACTTCTTGTCTTGTTTTACATTTCTTTATTTTTATGTCTTTCGTTTTATTTTTCACAACTTTACGGATTTTGAAGTGGATTACTTTAAACCAGAATTTAATACTTGTTTTTTTGAAAAATATCTTTGGAATGTCTGTACATTTTCTGAGATAATATGAATATAACAGATATATGATATTTGGACTATATTTCTCCACTTCTCATTTCTCTGGTATGTTCTCCTCTCTCTGATTTATACTTCATACATATTTAATTGCACACTTGGCTTTGATTCATACAATAATACAATGTTAGTTTTATATTCATATAATTTCAAGATATTTGCGTTTATACTTGTCGGTTTATATTCATTTATTACTTTATAAATATTATAACTTTGTAAATGTTATTTTATAATTTGAAGAAATTCTCAAACGTTATATATTTCTCTCTTATTTTTCTTTTCTCTTTTTCTATGCTTGACTTTTGCTCGTTTTTTTTTCAAATATCGTATAACTTATGTTGCATTGGCATAATCTAAAAGTGCTAAAATATTAACAATTACTTTCTCTTTCTTTCTCTCTCTTTCTCGTTCTTCTTCCTTTCTTTTCCTCGCTTTCTTCTTCATTTCTTAATTCTTCTCTCCTCTCTGTACGGTATTTCGAAATCTTTTTACTCTTTTCGCATCCTCGCTTTGCCTATTATCCCCGGGGTCATGGCATCCCTCCGGGCTCTACCTCGCGCGCGGTTTCTCCGCTTCTCTCGACGCCGTTAGCATCATCGTCGTCCTCGTCGGCGCCATGGCGAACTCCTCTCCTTAATTTTCTACGAGGAACGCGCTTTCACGATTAAGACAAAGTACAACGGGCTCATCGAGCTATGCGAGGCATATGCCACTGTCTTCTTTATCGTATTCGCGAAGGGGAAGTGCCTTTGAGATCCCTAACGGCGAAACTTCGGGTAATTGGATGTAATGCTTACTTTTTACGAGGGAGTTTCTATATCGAAACGCCGGTAATATCGCCCGGCCAGACTTGCGCCAAATCTTTCTGAATTAATATTGCAAGGGAAGAAGATTCATGTCTTACATTTATTATATCTAACAGAGAAAAGTAAGTCATTTATACACACATGCACATTGTATAAGTCGTTTTATATCGACCATATGTAGTTCGGTAATAATATATATGGTAATAACGAATTATATTAAAATGGGTACATATATAATATTATCTAATAAAATCAGATTAATTCAAGAAATAAGATATTGAGGAATTTATGAAACGAATCGTATCAAAATGGGTATAATGTAATATTATCTAATAAAGTCAGATTAATATTTCAAGAAATGAGATATTGAGGAATTTATGAGATCGAAATATTAAGTAAAAATTATAGAGTATTATTCAAATAATTGTATATCTCATTCAATTACTGTCCTAGTTCTCGTAATTTCAACCTCATCCGTAATGTTTCTGTCGAGTCATTTATATAGATGAGAAAAAAAATTAGTTGACCTGCTTATCGAAACGACATTTCTATAAAATAATTATCGAATCAAAGGAAGTTGTGCCATCCTTTACTTTTATTCATTTTGGAAGATCATTCGGTATGAATCATTTAAAGTGAAACATACCGAGTTTCAACTTAAGTGATTCCGTGAAAGTGCATTAGAAGGCTTCGTTTCGCATGTAGTTATGGAGGTTAGATTTATATAGATGATGTTGAATGAATTATGATTTGGTTATTGTACAAACGGTTGTAGTCGTGCTGTGAGCTTTAAATGGGGGAGAGTTTATCTACATCTCTTATTTTCGACATTTTAATCCTTTCACCACCGATATACCAGAATATTATTTCAAATGCCACCGAGTTATTGTTCTTTATACATTCGTACGTAATACGTTTATTATATTGCAAGCGGTCCGAGTAATCTCTCAACTTCGTGACGAAGAAAATGTTAACGATAGAACTCGGTAGACCCCGTTGCTTGTCGCGCGTTTGCCATAAACGAAGAATCTAGCAGAATCAACGAAAGGCAACTCGTGTAAATTCGGCTTAATTTTGCGAAGCTGGTAATAATTCGCGCAATGTGTGCTCCCGACATTAACGGAAACGCGCCATCGCTCATCAGCAGCGAGGAGCCCGGGATCGCGTCCCGGGGTCAATTCCTGAGATAATAAATCAGTACACGCGTTAGGACGATAAATCACGGCGTTCCACGTCGACGCGCCCGGCTTCTCTCCGCTTCGTCTTCGCGTTCGCCGAACCTCCTCGCGATTAGGCACCCAAGTTTCGTTTCCCGGGGATGCGACGTTATCTCGATCATAATCACAGAAGTTCGTGGCACGACCGAGATTCATCCTGCTCGAGCGATTTTATTTTATTTTTTCGCCGAAGATCCGCAGATCTCATCGTGGCCGCCGCGGCCGAAAGAAAATCCTTTCGTTTTTATTCAAATGCGTGGGATCGATGTAATCTCGGCGCGGCCGTTCTCGCATCGCGTATTATTAACGATAACGAATCACACGCTTGCGTCTTTTTTTCACTTAACGTCTAACGATACTTACGGTATCTTTCTTCACGCTTATAAATATTGAAACTTTGCTGTTTTTATTAAAATATATTGTCAAATTTACTAAATTGACAAATATTCATTAAATTTATTAAGTTAAGAATTATTTAAATTAAAGTTTAATTCGTCCATTTCTATCAAAAGACAGTAGCATTTTTTTTATAAATAATATACAATATTGTCACGTGTGTCTTTTATTTTCTCTTTCGTTTTCTTCATTTTGATAGTATTCATTACAGCTGACAAAAATTTACAAAAAATAATGTTTTTTCATAATTCTTCATAACTCTATTTTTCTATACTTTTCTCAAGATATACTTTTCCGACTTTTCTCTTTATACATATATATTTCTTCTTCAACGTTATTTTATGTACTAAATTATATATACGTTAAATTTATTAAATTTAATAAATCAAGTAAAGATGATCAGTTATGAAATTCTGATATAATAATTTATTTTTGGATATCTACTTTCGGATCTTCGTTTCTTCCGATACAAGTTAAAATGTAATTTCCGTCTGAGCTTCGCGCAATTTTCACCGAAACCGAGCGCCATGTATGACTACATTTTGTATCTCTCTTATCGTTCTACCTGCTATCTTCTTTTTGTAAGCGTAATTATCCCGGTGCGGTGTACAAAATTTAGAATACACATTGCCCAGTGAGATATATCCAACTTAACTTCAGACTCCTGAACTAATTTATCGTAATGAGGAATAATGAGCTGCAATTTTCTCCCCGCCAAGCATGTCGTATCGATTTCCCTCTCTCCCTGTCTCTTTCTTACTTTTACTTGTCCTCTTGTCCTTTCTCGCTTGTTCTCTCTTCATTGACGAAATTTCGAGACACTTTAATTAAAATCTCAAGTAATCGACTGCGCATGATTTTCGCGTTTTATCCGCCGCGGATCGACGACGGTTGTGGATTTTGGGAACACGAAATTAATATCTCTTCGAGATTACGGCAGATTTATATGCATGGCCGCCGACCACGCAAATTGGAAAGTAATTTGTTGACGTACGACGAAAGGGGTTGGCGTGGCGCGGAAAAGGATATAATATCTCTTTTACAGTGCGTTTGTCTCCTTTCGTCTATTAAACTCCGCTTGACGGTCGAAACCGTCAATTACGTCATAATTGCGGGGCGGGAGGTAACGCCGGCGAATTGCGTTTCGCTTTATGGCTTTCCGAAGATTGCTTGCCGAAAGTTCATCGACTTCCTTCCTGCGGCCGGCGAAGTCGATGGAGCGAGCCGTGGTGGAATTTAATCGGCGTCATCGCTCGTCGTCATCGAGGATCACGGATTGTAATGTGAACCTTTGAAGCGCGTAAAAGAGATAGGTATGATAGATAGATAGGGTATATTACATGCCCAGAGACTTCAATTCTCTCGGGACATAAGAAATGATATAGTAGCAAAAAGCCAAAAGTGAATAGTAATAAAGTACAAATTTGTTAGAGATAACGTCCGACCTATACAGAAGTATATCATGGACATTGACTTAAGATCTAGATCGAAGAGAGAAAATACAAATATAAAAGAGATTGCAGTTCTTTTATGTATGTCAATATAGAAAAGATATTTTAAAGAGCCGAATGGCCTTGACTATGGATGGATAATTAAAGATTTACAATTCTATAAGCAAGAATTGATAAATTATTAATATTTATATGAGCGAATTGGGATTTTATCGAAAGGGAAGATTTTGTTGCGATGATTTAATGATATTTAGTGAGCTATATAAAAGTTGACAAATTTATTTAGATTAATAAATTATAAGTTCATGAAAATTAAACAATACTAACTATAACAATGCTTTCAATTTCTGAGAGAGAGGAAAGAGGAGAAAAAAATTAAATTAATGCTAGAAATATAGATTTATTCTTAAATATTTAAAACGACGAAGAAAAAAAGGAGTAGAAGCAGCGGTAGATCTAGAGAAAAGAACCTGCTGGAATGATTTTTGTGAAGCATACCTTTGTTTGGGTCCGCCGATCTCCTTAGCTCTCGATGAAAGAAAGGAAGGCGTATATCGAGACCGCGTTATCTCTCCATCGAGAAACTCGGCGCTCGACGAAAAGAAAAAAATCATTCTGATTAATTTGATGCTGTTCACCAGAGCGTGGTCTGATCGACGTTCCGACAGGGATCTATCATCGCTGACGCACGATCGAAATGGTCGGACGTGTGTAAATGATAGAATAAAATTGATCAGATTATTTTAATGTAACCGTAGATAAATTAAAATAAATATAATGTAGCATACGATGAAAATGGTGATTTGAAATATCTTACTTGATACAGTAATTAGTTTATTAAAGAGTTTGTGAGAGAAAAATATTTCTTCCTTGTTTGTTCTACTAAAAATTTCATTTGCGAGATTAAAGAGCTACAGAATTTCAAAGATAAAAAATAGGAAAATTCTCAAAAAAATATTATTAAATATATTCCGTCTGTTATGATCCCAAAGTTTCAAATCAAATTATAAAGAAGTTTGATCTACTGAAATTGCGAAAACATTATTGCACCCATTTTCGCGCTGACATTGCTCTTGTTCTTCGGATCTCCCGACCGTCTCGGTCTCTCCATGTCTCTCACTTTTCTCGCTAAAGAGCAACAGCCCTTCACGAGCACACTTTGAGCTTATATGAAACTACTCGACCCCGTTGCGTCCTCAATTCTCTTCTTTGAGAAAGAGATTAACATACAACAGTCTTCGTCCGATCTTCGTTTTTCACGTGCATTGCCTTTTTCTTTCCACCTTCCAGTATATTTAAAATTTAAATTTAAATTTAAACATTTAATGTTTTTATATTATTTTCTATTATGTAGGTACATGAGAAAATTTTGATTGTTACTAATGTACTAGAAAGTTAGAGAAATAGAGAAAAATATTTCGCGCGCGTAGAATCTAAAAAGAAAAATATTTACTTTGAGACAGTCCAAGATATTACATGCAGCAATCTACAGCAATTAAAGAATATAACATGAAAGCGACTTAGAGTTCTTTCGCTTCAGTCACGTCTCTCAAGTCATAAAAGATTAAATGATTGAACATCTTTGATCGTAAGCTTCTGTAATCGAAGAAAGATCGATGCAAATCTCGTTCTGTAAATGCTCCCGACAATTTGTCGGGGGGAAGGGGGGGAAGGGAGATTTTAAAACGTGTTACGTGCCATATCGCTATAACACGCGGCGAACACCGCTACCGTGACACGCAGTAAAGCGAAAAGACGACGATGGTGTCATTATGAACGGCGTACCCGCCGGCAACGTAAAAAGAAAGCGTTACATACATTAAACGTCCGCGCGGATCCGATCGTTCGCCTCCGTTGTAAAATCTCTCGACTCGCCTTTACGACTTGTCGACGTGGTAGCAACATGCGTTCTTATCCTCACGATTCCGCTCTCTTTTTTATTCTACTTCGTGCATCCCGATCGTAAGCTTGCCCGTTTGCTGCAACCATATTAATTCTACTTCGATGAAACGCTATCATCGGATTTAGATTGTGCGATTCCTTATTGAGAATAACTTTGTATCACGTCGAATAAGGATTATTATGTCATTATTAAACCTGCCATTTCCGTTCGTTTATTTTATGCAATAATATAATCGGATGGACAGCTACACGTTTTAATGCAAGATTGAGTAATTAAAGTATAGTATTATTTAGATTTTCAGATTAAAGTATAGCACAAGTGTAATATTGAAATTTTATAATTATTCATTTTTTGTTTAATTTATGTTGTACTATATCAACTATTATTTCGCAATTTTGTTTATTTTTCTCTTTGTTAAAAGTCCATCCAGCTATTGTGAATTCGGCTCTCTTTTCGTGATCTCCAAATTGTCCGCGTGCAACATGCAACAAATCTCACCACGTGCGCGCACGTGGACTAGTCCGAGTTTTTTGGAGAGAGAGGAGAGAGAGAGAGAGAGAGAGAGAGAGAGAGAGAGGGAAGGAAAAGGTGGAAGGGAATGACAGCTAGAGAAAAAGAGAGTACGAGAGAGAAACGTCCGGCAATGTCAGCAATTCGGGCGATGTAAACGCGCGTCAATCCGTAACGCGGCGCTACGTTTTGTTTATTTTTCAAGGAAAGCGCTCAGGCAGCACGTGGCGACTGCCGCTTGCGAATGACACGTGTGCATACAGCGCTGCGCTTTCTCCTCTTCTTTCCCTCGCTTCTCCCTTCGTCGTTGGACGCTCATTCACGGTGGTTGATCGCCGGCGACACGCGTTTGTACGCAGCGGCAAAAAAGGCGTGACACCTCGCTGCGACAATGGCATGATAATTCGCGCGAATAACGACGATGTAGGAAAACGGGCCACGTGTGGACGTTAATGCGAGATCGCTCTGTAGAATCGAAAGACGCAAAAAGCGCGGACGGAAATTTACTTTCTCAAATCTTACTTGAAAGTTAAAAGAGGGAGAACTTGTTTTTTCTTTTTTTTTTTTGGAATACTAGCATTACATTTCAATTAATAGAAACAATATACTCTATTTGTATCTTGAAATTCATTACATCCATAATTGTAAATAGATTTCTGCAATTAATTTTTAGTACGTACTTTTTTATTCACTACAAATTTACTCGAAATAACTTTTCTTAAAATTTAGTTTCTATCTTGATGTGTCTTCTTGTGTATACTTATTTTGCTCAAGTTGTATACATGTTTGTAAAGTAATGACAATCCCTTGTATTCATCTACCTTGTTTTGTACGGGATTCGACATGTTACACACTTTGCTGTTTACGTCTAACGGTAAACAGTACATTAGTATCCTACATTTAACGGTACACGTAGCTCTGATTTTGATTTTTATTGGACTTAATGTAAGGACAACGTGCCCTAACGGGTTTGAGGATCATATGGTGACATTTAGCGATCTCGGACCTCGGCATTACGGGTTGAAGACTCAAGGAAGTGCAAGGGGTTAAGTGATGCTGTTTGTTGATGCTCACTATTAATGAAGACGACGCTAGAATGTAAGCGAAATAATCGACACCGCCACTGGCTGTAATCTCACGATTTCTCGAGGTTTACTGCTGCACACAGTAAACGGTACTTGCAAATGGTCGGAGCACAGATACCGTAATAGTTTGCAAATAGTCGACAAACGAATGAGATACTCATCAAAAAGCTGCTCTTTCTTACCTCTTACTCTATATAGATGCTATCGGCTTCCGCCATCGATTATAAAACAAAACATATTTATTTTTGAATGTACAAAATGTCGGATGAGAAAATTAATCTTCAAGCAAATCTTTATAAGAGCTTTACGAATTTACTTTAACGCTCTGTTGAGATATTTAAAGTATATTTAAATATAATATTTGTATACAATATTTATACGAAAAGAATTTATAAGTTTATGTTTCGACAATATACATATATTAAGATCTTTTCAGCACAAATTTTATGTAAAGCAAGAAATTGGAATCTTATATTTTCTTGAAAGTTTTAATATGAAAAAATTATTTCATTAACATAATTATAATTTAATTAAAATATTTGTAATAAAGAAGTTTCCTAATATAAAATAAATAACTTAGTATACAAGATTTATTTATAAAATATTGATACAATATTATTATATAGTCAATATCTCTAAACTATTTATTTTATGAAATATGAAGGTATGAAGAAATACTGTTTCTTCTATATTTTTTATTTAAAACACAGTGATGTTTGTAATTTTTACTAAGATGTGATAGAATTTACTACATAGAAGAAGAAGATAGAAGCTTTTGATAAGCTTTATATTCATTATATGTATATCCGTATAATGTAACGACAAATTCTGTAAAATTAGGTTAAATAGATGCCAATACCTGCCGTTTTATACGGTAGCTGCTCTGCTTGGCATCGAATTATGCTTATTCGTATGAAAAAAGAGGAAGACAGAGAGGAAAAGAGAATAGCCAAGTCTCAACGGAGGGGTTTTAGAAGTCGGCGAGTTCCGTCGAGATAAGTCTATCTGCCAGCGCAGTGCTTGCTCATATTATTTTCGAGATTATTATACTTTTCTGTATCATTCTCTCTGTGCTGTATAGTCTTGGACTGTATCCCGTATTTAACGCTTAATGCTATTTAGCTCGTGATGCCATTGAATACAACTTTTGCATCGTACGCATAAAAAATTCTTTATTCGGTAGTAATCCCAATTGTTTGAGTTTTATTTCTTTATCTATTTATTTGTCTAAACTCTGATTTATTTATCATTTATTCAGAAAATATTCAATCAAAATTAATCTTATCTGAATCTTGTAATTAGGAGACAGTTGTATATTATTTTTGTTTTAATATCTCATAATTGTAAAGAATAGTATTATAGATAAAGAAAATTTTTAGCGAATATCTTAGTAAAATCATTATTCTAAATAATATTCAGGTATTTAATTTAATTAAAAAATCTTTAGTAATTATTGAAAATTTTATAATCTTTTATGAGAAAATAATGAAAATGTGTTAATTTTAAATTAAATTAAATTTTATTATGAAAAAAGATTATATTATTTTTCTAAAAATCTTAATATTCTAAAAAAATAGAAAAATATTTGCATACGTCACTTCTTTTACTTGTACTTGCGAAATGGACATTTGAAAAATTTTATTTATTTGAAATTTATTTATTATGAAAAAATTTCTCTTTTTTTTACTCTTTTATATTTTTATTGTTATTTTAGTCGCTATATAACTCAACTTTTTTATTCTTAAATTCATCCATTCAAGAATTAATGTGAAGTATACGTTTGTCTCTTTCGGAATACGTTGAACTTTTGCTTCTGATCTTGACATAGAGCCGCGCCTCTCGAAAATTTCGCATTCTCAATAGAGCAATTACGCGGTGAGATATCTGGATTTGCCAGCTTCCTCAAGTTGGTTTTTCTTTGTGTCGCAACGTGGCGCGTTAATCTCTTCTTGAAGGGCTGTTGCTGAATTGGATGATTCAGGTGGAGTTTGTCGGGGGTACATGCAGCTTTCGCAGTACGCTTAGGGTTGAACAGAGAACAAGCAAAGGGACAGAGGAGAGCTACGCTATCTGCTCTCTCGTGAAAAGGGGTTGGAAGCCCTTCGGGGTGCGTCGGGCAGGGAGGGTTTCGATCCCCCGTTGCGCGTAAAGCCTCGTTTTTAAGGAGAGAAAGAGAGAGAGAGAGAGAGAGCGCTTGCCTCGTGCCTCATGTGCAGTTGACAATAAACGCGATGCTCGCCATCATTCGCAGCGGGAGCGAATGGGTCCGCTGCGTTGTAAAGTTAACGAACTTCATCGGACCCCGGATATGTATTCGCTGGCAACAAGTTATGTGCATGTGCAAATTCGGCCGGTGCGAAACTTCATTACGGCCGCGCAGCTGCGCGTCCGAAAAGTCCGCACGGCGTGCCGTCATTTCGCGCGGTCTATTTCGGCTGTTCGGTCACGCGACAAGATTTGATTGGATGAGATTCGACAAGAAATATGACGGCCGAGAAAGTTCATTGACTTTTACGTGATCGGCTTTCGAGTCGACGGCACATGCATGTTGCATATTTAATAGCGAGTATGCGACGTTAAATCACGCGCTTTATCAACTTTTCTGGATTACGAAACCGAAAGCCGAAAGCGGCGCACCGCAAATGTTCCATGTTCGCGCATCGGCCTTGTTCGTTATCGCTGCATTCTCCAGCGATGATATCGATCTATTATCGCGTGGTAATTGTGATGCGCCGTCGCAACAGCACCACCGCGTGTTCGCGGCTCATTTGCCCGAACGTCACCCGAAAGATTATTCCGTTAGCTGCGCGATTCCACCGACGGGCGTAATTGGCATAAACATATCGTAGGACTCGGCGGAAATACACCGGAAATAATGGTAGCCTGATAATCATCCTGAAACGCGGGCCTGGCCGGCCGGTCAGTCCGTAATTGAAAACCTGAGCGGCGTAACGAGAATACACTTTCCTGCACACAGTAGCAAACGCAATTAGCAACTCCGCGGCTTCGAGCCGCTCCAATAAATCTTCCATCCCCCACTTCTCCTCTCTCATTCTGCGTGCCAGGTACGCGTGCAGAAAGCGAATTTTTAGTACACTCTCTAGGAAAATAAAGCGCGCGACGGACACGATCGTATTATCCATCGCACGCAATATCAGTATTTATAATACTTAGCCGCAAGGCGTACAGAATGTCCTAAAGCGTTTACGTTTTTATATTCCATGCATCTATCAAGTACTTGATTTTTCTGTAATTAAAATTCAAGCTAATTTTTTGCAGTTTTGCAAATTATATTAAATTAATTTAGTTTCGATATTTTAAATATTTCGTAATAATTAAAAAGACTTTCTTAAGATTCGGTCGAAAACTTAACAAAATACTAATTATTAATAGTACGAAATTTAATTTTTAATGATATTAACCTCCAATCACTTATAATTTATTAATGTTTCGATATTCTTGTTATACCGAAGATCTCAGATAGACGTGAGTTGACGGATTTGCGGTCATGATATGTATCACGATTCATGCTTCGAATTTCCAGCGTTGATGCGTGTTAATTAGGATATCTGAAAGCGAGTAATCATCCATTAGATTACCGATAAAGCAATATTAGGCTTGATGTAGCACAGAACAGTATTTCAGCCTAGAAGCTTATATTGTTACAGGAAATTAGTTTCGAGTTTACTGACACTTTTACATTAATGTCAACATATTCAATTTTTGGACATATTCAATTTTTCACATGGATTAATTTAATTTATCGTATCTTTTTATTATAANTAAATTAAATTAATGAGTTTAAACTTTGATTATAATGGAATAATGAATCAGAATGCGATTTTAATTTTCAATACAAATAGTTAAATCTCTGCTTGGTAGTATAATATTAAAGAAATAACTCATTTTTAAAAAGATAATTATAATATAGTAATAAAGAATATAAAAATATATTTACAGCTTTGGTTATAATTTAGGAAATATCTATTCTAATGCGATAATAATTACATAAAAATGAATTTTAAGTCTCTGTCTAAATTCTCAATTACAAACAAATAATAAAAAGAACAAGAAAATATTATTTTTAGTAAAAGTAACGAAATCGATTACAATCAATTAGAATTGTTTATTTATATAAAATGTGTAGCAAAACGACACTATTTGCCTTTATCGCTATTTAATACGATATCCGAACCGTTTTAGCTCGTCGTGCGAAAGTGACTTTTAAACGTGCGGTGAAAATTTTTCGAGAAAGTGAAAATTACGCGGAAGATGCCGGTCTTGTAATCTCTGCGGTTTGTACGAGCAATAAAGAAATGAAAGTTGCGTTAATTATAAGCCAAATGTTAAATTGGAATCAAGCGAGAAACTGTTAAACACGTATGCGTGGCGGCGATGTTTGGCTATCAATCAATTGTCACCATGCATCTCTCATTCGCCGATAACGGGCTCATTACCGAATTAACAATATCGTTAGCCACGCCAGGGATGTTTTACGTTTTGAACGGTCGATTACGTGCAGCTACACCGACGGCAACTTTATTACTCTTCGTCGAGTATATCTTTTCGTATAATCGAGACACTCTTGATTTTGCCATACACTAGTCTCTCACATTTTATAATTTTGAAGAAATAATAAAAAAAGATTTATAAATAATTACATTAATGATACGCGAGACTTAAGGCATTTAACATTACAAAATAAGTTCCGAAAACAAAAATTTTACAGAATCAAATTGACAAAATTCTGATTTGTTTAATTTTGCCGATATAATCATCTGCTATTTCTTTTTTATCGTTTATATTTTGTCTTTTAATACACTATTTACAATTTAAGTAAAAATTACGAAGGTCGAAAATATTTTATGCTTATCGATTTTTCTTGATTATGCAATTCTGCGAGTCCTTCGCTTCAAGTATTCCGCAAAGAGACTTTGTTATTTCTCTTTGTATACGTTGCCTTTATGATTTCGCTCGTGCATTTACTTGTAAATGAAAATCATAAAGTAAAAAAAGGAGTAACTGGAATTTTCAATCAAATCCCAGCGTCTTTTTTCATATCAGTTTTGCAAATTGTCGAATCGTCATAAAAGCAAATATGTTTTCTATAAAGATCAACACAACTTCTTTACTATCACTAGAAGAGAGAAAGAGAGAGGGAGAGAGAGAGAGAGTGCGTGCATGCGTGTTAAAAACATTTTTTAAATTAGTATTAAGCATTAAATATTTTATTATTAGAAAATATAAACGCTATTTTTCTCTCGTTTGCATAATTTTGAAATTAAATAACAAATAAATCCCCACAATCCACGTGAAAAACTGCAATAAAATTATAATAATATTAGAATTAATTCATGAAGTGAAAACCGAATTTCACGGCGATTGGTGGATTTTTCGACGATACATCGTTCCTCGCTCCAACCACATGATGCCGGAATGATTACTACCTTTTGAACGTTTAGCACGTATATTTTAAACTAAGTAATTCGGAGTTATTTCAGTCGAGTAGCTACTGTGTTGTGTAGCGTTGGCAACCGGCCACGGGAATCCAAGCGTTACCGCTTGTGGGAGATAATTTTCTTATCGCTATATAAATGCCTGCTCTCTTTCGTCGTTGCATCGGCGGAAGTATTCATGTTTATCATGTTCTACAATATTAATCAATATTCTACAATATTCTACGAAGGTAGACGCTGAAACATGTCGGCTGAGATGTTCTCTCACATAAAAGATGGAGGAGAAAGATTAATATACCGCGTGTAATTTTCTTTTAACAGAAATTGAAGCCAAAGTTTTCCCACTTGCACATTTAATTACCTTTTGTCTTAGCTAAATTCCGTATAAAATCTGTTTAAGAATTATTGTCTTTGACGAGTAGTTTTATAATTTTGTTACGATTTTAAACATTTTCCTTCTCCTTCGCCAGGCGGAATTTTTCTAGAGAAGAATGGTCTCTAAAATATATTTAGAAAACTCCATTTAAAGTTTGTGTGAAATCCGAATTGATAATCTCGTTAGTCGCTCTTAATTTTCGGAGCACCTTTCACCTCGCGCCTTTGTACGTCGGCACGGTATTTAAGCGTGCGACTTAGCGGATAGTATTGGCAGGCGTTCAAGTAAGGTCAAGAACTCGGGCGCGCGATAATTTTCTTGCGGGATATACGGATAAGATATACGCGATACCGGCAAGAACCGGCTTCACAATGGGTCGAGCTATCGCGCGCCGATGCCATGAATCCCGCGCGGAGCGACCGATCGGCGCGCGTGCAATAATTTGCCCGGCAAACAATAGCGCCTCCGTGCCGCTCCGCGCGATCGATATTAAGTGCACGCCGGGGACACCACGTTGGCGGAAACGGCGTACGCGAGTTATCGAGTTTTGATTAGTGTTTTCATCGCGCCGGCCGCCGTTCGCTACGTCGCCGTCGCGCGTGCGACTGACGTGCGCGGAAATTGAAATAATAAGGCAAAAAACCGAGGAAGAAGAATAGCAACGTCGCGACCCGACGTTATTGCGATGCAAAACCATCTCGCGGGTACGTCGCCCGCCGCCGCCGCCGCCGCCGCCGCCGACGACGACGACGACGACGAAGAAGCGAGGAGGAATTCCCTCCTTCGCCCGGGACTTCGTATGCATGGGAGTCGGCCGATATTTATGGCCCGCTTTTAAGGAAAACGCGTGTGCGTCCGCGTTTTACGCTCTCCTTGCGATTCGAATAATCCGCGGTATATAACTCGTTTTTCTCGCAATTTGTCATAACTTCTTTTTTTACTGTCTAGATAAATTACGTTCATTCGACAGAACTGTCGCCTTCTGTTACGCCTCTCGGTGTTATTACGATTTTATTTTATTTCACATTACGTCGACAAAGATTTCTAAAAGATGTAATTAAATTTGATTGCTTACAACTGAAACTTAATTGGATGTTTTTTTCATACTTTGACATTTCATGTCTGAGCTGTTCAATGTTTTGCGAAATCGATTCCAAGAGTCTGTCGATTAAAGTTGATATCATGCGTGTTTTGGCGCACTCTAAGCTTTTGATTTCAACCGAAAGAAATGCGTGTTTCGCGTTTAAGGTGGCGAAATAACGCAGGTTGTGTCGGCATAAGTGCAGGTACGAGATATATAATCGTCTCGCGACACAATGCAATTATCTGCGGGAAACGCATTCTCCTTCGCGCGCGCGATACCTTCGTCGCTTTATCGTAACCCGTTCTTATCTCCCGTTCCTGTCCATTGGGCGTACGCGCGCCGATAAACGCGCGCGATTCGGTGTTGCATAATTACATTGCAAAGGAGGATGTAGTTCGCCGTTTATCGTCAGTCCTTCCGCGGAAACGGTGCACATCGATGCGGCGCCAAGTCACGCTCGCGTCACGCCGCCTGAGAACTAAAAGGTTAAAGACATCAAGTAACGAGCGTAAGCGAGGATGCTATTGTTGTACTTACTACAGCGCACAGGGTGTGTATGTGTGAGACTGCTATACTTGTGACCGGAAAAGTCAAAGCTCGATGGTCGATTCACGCGTATGTCGTCAATGGGCGACCTATGCCACGACTGACTGCTGCCAGCGAACTTTGACTTATCGAGTTATATATTCTTGTATTTCCCGTTTTAGTACTGAGGTACAATCAAGTGCTGTTTACGCCCAATTTAGCTTCAAATCGATATCTCATTGTCAGAGCAATTAGAGAATTATACTATTCAGAAAAATATTTTGTGCATTATTTTGTAAAATAATTATGCGATTTATAAAAATGCTGAAATAACGTAATCTTTGTGGTCATAAGTGTGCTTATAGAGTTATAAATCAATGACAGCAATTTCTCTCTCAAAATTGGATTATTTCAAATTTTTATTTTACTTTAATCAGCCTTTTTTTTAATTTAAATCAGCCTTTAGTTGAAACAAGGTATACTTGTAAGCATACTTGTAATCTCCTTAAATAAGATATACTTGTAATTGTGCAAATTTCTCTATCTATTCACATTTCCTGAAGTTTGAACATTGAGAACTATGTCACCAACTATGACTAACTACGTTACATTCTCGACAATACATGGACGTTACTATATACAGCGTTACATTATTAAATTAACTAACTTATTTTGATATTTGTAGCCTGCACAAGTAATCTTTATCTTAGACTCGATGGGAAACTCGCCAACCAAAAATTTCTCCGCTAATCTCCGCTCAAGTATCACCCGTTAATTCTCTAGCGCGATTTATACATCATCGAAACCCCTCAATTTTCCATCGTTTAGAGACTATCGATGCCTCACATCTCATCGAGCGTGTGCTTCTCCGTTTGTTCTCTCGCTGTATGCGGCGCGGAGTGCACGGAATTGCGGGACACCCCCTGCGTATCCCATTGTTCCTTCAATCGAGGGTAGTGTTCTCGCGAAGAGGTAGGTGGGCTCGAATGTCCACATGGCGCGCGCGAGTGGGTGGAATAATTTAGCGAACGAGACGAATGTCTCGAACGCGCGAGCCCGCCGGGCTCGAAATCGCCGGGTCGCGTCGTGCGCCGAGCCATGAAAGGGGATCGATATGGGTTTTTAAGGGGCACGCGAAGTTCTATTTCCGAATCCGTGCCGCGACTGTCGTTTTTACGTTCTTGGAAGTGTGTCGAGAGGTGGTAAGGAGAGAGGGAGGAAGGGAGAGGAGAGAGAGAGAGATTTTGCCGACTTCTGGAAAATTTTAACATGACTTTGACGATTTGAAGTAAACCATTGAAGAGATACTTTAATTTAATATGGCATCGATTTCGTTATTTCTGGAGCAAATCGCGCCAAAAAGAAATCTTTAAATAAGATCTGTTAATTTTTATATTAGGATAGTTTTTTAGAACAAAAGTGAATTTTATTTCTCAAATAAATATTTAATTATATCACTTGAATTTAATAATTATTTTCAAGTGATATAGTTAATAAAAGAATACTTCAAATTTAAATAACAATATTAAATTTTCAAAATGCTTTTGGTTGAACAGAATAAATTATCGTCTTGAGCAAATCTTGCAACGAGAGTTCAGAGAGCGAAATATAAAATATGTAATAACGATGGATAATTTCATCGAAATCAATCTGAAATGCGAGAAATAGAATATTCGACGTATAGTTACATTAAACATTATATGTATTAAATATTTCATATTAGAAGTGAAATTCCAGTTGGTGTACGATCTTGTGTTTATTATTGTTTGATAGCATCCGCTTCGTAACATTCTGTTGTCATTCACGCGACGAGATTCGTGGGGGAGTGTAACGGGCGCGTGCCGTTTCGTGTGTCGTGTTATTTGAATACGGAGATACACTAAAAGTGATATTTGAACTTTTTGAATAATTTCAAGATTATCAATGTTACTAAATAACTCTCCTCGTATGACTAATGACTTAAAACGCCAGCTGTTTTATCAAAACAGATAGTTCACGTAGTTCATCCATTTGCTATACGAAACCGTAAGACTGAATATGATAAATGATCGCGATATTTACGGATGATAAATTATTAACTTTTAACGATAATACTTTGTTTTTTTTCTGTTCATTTAGCCTTTGACTCTCTGACATTATTTTTACGGATGATTATATTTTTTTAACAATATCAGGTCGCGCATAGTTTGCATCGTGCTTTAAATTTTTCAAATTCGTCATGCAACTCGTAATGTGAAAAAGTTACAAAATATCTCTCCGCGAACAATTTTCTCATCTTGTTATGGGGAAGGACCATCTCTTGCTCGAGGAAATTGCGGAGAGGTCTCCGATGGCGACACACAACGGGCAACTGCGGCTTCATTACTGTTATTAAGGAGATGTAGACGCTATACAGATATGGAAAAGAAAATTTTTAAATCGCGGATTACCATTTGCTGCATGCGAGCAAAATCGATACCTTCTATAGAAGGATAAGAATCATTACCATTACTTTTATTACAAAGTCTATAAGAGGCATTTTGCGTACAGGATTTACTCAATCGAGATAATTAGCGAATTTATTTTTTATTTTAATTTTAATCAACTTTAGATGTACATTTTACAGGAACAGAAAGTTACATATTATTAGGAAATTATTCTTAATTTTGTGAAATGTAATCCGCACTTTTTGAGCATGTGGCATTAAAGTAACTCGAAAGCAAGTTTTTCAGTTGATAAATACGATTAATACAATTTATTTAATGGCCGGTTAAATTTGATTTATTCAATAGCAAATTGTATGCGTACAATTATTTATCAATCATAAATATATTTTTGTTTGTATGAATATAATAATTTTTTTATCATTATCTTATTAAATATTATTGGAAACTTTGCAAAATAGTTTAGATACTAATTATTTTTAAATAACCCTAATATATAGAGGAAGTGTCTTAAATCTTTAAACAATTTTCAGTCGTAATCACATATTTTATTGTTATGATTCGACAATAATGACCTATTTCTTCAAACTTTATCGAAAAAAATATTATTAATGTCTAAAGGAATAAAATTAATTGAAGAATTCAAAAATATTTTGCTCCATGATGAAACAAATTCCGTTGCTGATATTAATATAATAAAAAAAGTGTAGCAAGTACCACCAATTAACGGTACCTACCAGTACCCATATATATGTCCATCCTTGTCTAGGGGAGTGCTAAACTGCTCTCCTTTCATACGACACAGAAGTGAATCGATACTCGGTCTCTTATATAGGAAACGACTGATTCACGAGCACTCTCGAGAAAGCAAGTTTTTTGTAAATAAATTCTGATCTAATAATTCTATTGTAAAACTATAAAGACAAATTTTGTTGTAAATTTCATGATGTACTCTACTATATAAATTTTATTTACGTACACGTGAATTCAATATATATGTATTTATTATACAATATAATTTTAATAAGTATATTTTATTATGACGAGCTTCTTTTTTAAATATTATAAATATTATAAAATATTATAAAATAAATATTATATATTTTAATTTTTAAAATTCAACTTTTACTTCATGCTAGACCTATTTCTTGGATAAACATCGAAACGATCAATAATGTTTACATGAAGATACAATATTAAACTCGTGAAAAATTAAAGCTGAAGTAATACAATACTTAGTTTTGAAAATCTTTAATTACAATTAGATACAAACTGAAAATTGTTTCACTACTAAATACCGTATATATATATATAATAATAAAAAACATGCGCTATATTTTGGAAGAAGATTGAAAAGAGAGAAAACCTTCATCGAAATGGATCTTTAAAATGTTATTCTGTTGAAAACATGAAAAAAATACAATGAAATTCGTTAATACGAGATGATGCGTTCGATATTGAAACTATGATCATTAAGAAAATGTTTACTTTTTTTCGTGAATAATTGCACTATTTTTAGACATTAGATATTAAAGTCGCTCGCTTATTTTTTTTCGGAGAACGTGAAATTATTTTGATTTATTATGATTTAATTGTTCCCGTATCGCTGAAAACAGCAAACAAAAGCGATGTCCGGTGTCGAAACGTCCGATTTATAATTATGTATCTTATTAGTTATTAAAATTATATCGATATAACGTTAACGTGCTTACGCACCGTCTACCGCATTGAACTCTTAAAGCCCTTTTTATTTCTCAATTGTCAGTTTATCGAGAATCCAGTTATTGATCCAATGTTAGTTATGTTTATTACAAAATGATATAATTAACAGAGAGTAATTTAATAAAACATGCATATCTCAGATATCGCATGCGATTTTAAATACGATGTTTCCGCCGCTTCATTGTTCATTCACGCAAAGTGGAAGCACCTGCTCGAATTTCGAATCAGGCATGAATAATCTAATATCCACTCTCTGATAACAACGGCGCGGCGGTTTCGCGTTACGCGATTTTTAATTCACGAATGAAGGCTATCTACGTTCATGAACGCGAAAGCGTTAAGCTGTAATTAGCCGCGCGTACGTTTCTCGCGCTCGTACGACGATGGACGCGTGTGACCTCGGGTATTTGAAGCTGAAAGGACTCGATATCGAACTGCCCTCTCCGTTTCTTCTCGTTCTTTTCTCGTCCCCTCGAGCCCCAAGTTGCTTTACTTCGCCGAGCGCGAGTTTTCGAGCGCGAGAGAGAGAGAGAGAGAGAGAGAGAGAGAGAGAGAGAGAGAGAGAGAGAGAGAGAGATGAGCGGTAGAAGGAAGGGGGAGGAATGAATTTATCGAGGGCGAAATCAAGCGCGCACGGTGAGGCTAAGAGTGCTTCCAGGGTGTAAAGATCGAATCGTCTCCGTCGGTGCGTCGAGGGCAGATCGAGATCCCGATAATGGAAGTTCGCGATACGACCGATGCACTTGGTGCGCTCCGTACCCGCGAGATCGTGCACGCGCGGAGATTGTAATCAAGCATTGTGTTATCGCTTCGCATTCCGACGGCGAGTTGCGCGATGGATAATTATTTCCAGTTCGATCTCTTCGGACAAATGCTCGCTCTCGCCATTGTGAAGAAGACTCTTGCTTTCGCGCACGATCGACTTGTCCCGCGCGGCACAATTAGTCACCGTTCGTCGATTGTCGCGATAATGGGTTTTGACCCGCGGGTAAATCGAGAAATTTTCTGGAGTGACAACTCAACCATTCGAAATAATAAGTTAAAATCTCTCGTGTTTTTCTTTACGTGTTTCTGATTTATCGAATTGGGACATTTGCTGAAAAACGTATTTCTTAAGTTGAAAGGCTCTCGCGAAGTGTTTTTCGTGTTTAATCTTGTTACTGTTTTACACTTTAAAACAACTAATACAAAACATTCTAAAAGATTATTAACGTAATACGTATAAATATTATAAACAGTCATCCTATAGAAATACTTATCGCATTTCTACAGAATCAAATAAGAAGATTAAATTATAAGAATATATAATTCTTCTTATAATAAATTATAAGAAGATAGATTAAATTAATTAATTCTGTTAGCATTTCTATTCGTAAGAAAAAGAAAAAGGAAAAGAGAAAAAATTATTTTATAGTGATATATATTAATTGATTATATTATGAATTAATAAGCAAATTTTTGCACTATATATAATAAATTTCAGATTTTCCTTTTTTAGAGTATGGAAAATTATCGTTGTTATCATTAAAGATGATCTAATAATATAATAATATGTAAATTGAAATATCTGATGCAAGTCTAGGTTTTGAAATTCGTTCTTTGGACTTGCGTCCGCATTCCATTACATCTGACTCGTGCAGGTCTCTCGTTCCCATACCATGATTTCAGGATCATTTTTACCTCGAGCGTACATAATGCGACACCCACGCGTCAAACGGAATCACATGACTCGCGGAAATTAGATGCCGCGTTTCCGTTCTCGTGAGTATCCCTCGCATTTGTCAAATGCAACAACGTGTACTCGACGCACGCACCGCACACATCCGTTCGATTTTTCCATCGGAATGAGCCCGCCTTTCACACGCCAGTCGCCAGCATTTTTATCCGATGATGACGTTCGAGCGCCGTCGATTTCATTCCAGTCCCGAGATGACATTCTTAATTACGGATGCTCGCGATAACACAGCTCCTTCCGTTTCCTCCATCTCGTTTACTCCGCTTGATTATGTCATTAGTCGAAAAATATATATAAAATATATATATATTTACATATTATGTATATACATACATATTTTTCGAAGAACGGCGAGTCCCGCGAGGAAAAAAAAATGCTGCAATTGTACGCTCAGCGGGATTCCATCTCCATGCCGTGCAGTTAACTCGGTTCACGCTCGAACGAGTCCGCCGATTGGCTTCATCGGTATGATGGCTAAGTGAATTCCATCTGTCGTCGACAAACGCGAGGCAGGCGATGCAGCGCCGGAACATCCTCGCTATTTCGATGAGCCTTCGCCGTCGTTTTGACGTTTCTAGGTCAGATCGACTGCGCTTCTGGGTCGCCCAAGTTCCCGAATGCCTTTATCATCGAAAGTCAAGCTCGAACGAACTTGTCAGCGCTGCTGTCGTCGCATTATATTATAGAAGTTTTAACTTTAACGCGCACGATGTACGATAGTTACCAGAGAATTAGTCGTTGTGCACAAACGGCAGACGAGTCCAGGGTGGAAAATTTATGGAGGAACGCAAATAATTGGGGATAACCGTTTTAATCGAATTCCTTACAAATTATATTTTTCGAAATTTTTTACCGGAAAACATTCTAGAAATATTTGATATTTATTAATGATATGTACAATTATTATAACTATGTATTTTTCGATGTATGAAAAGTATTTTTTAAATCAAATTATTACGGGTGGGTATTCATGTATTTTTTGATGTATGAAAAATATTTTTAAAATCAAATTATTACGGGTGGGTATTCAGGAAATTTGTGGGAAGGTGTTAATTAAGATATTTTGATATAAAAATATATTTCTCTTTATTAGCAAAAAATCAGGTGATAATCTTTGCTGAACGTCATTGCGAAATCATAAAAAGAAAAATGTGAGGATAAGAAAGATTGTCTATTCGTTTATTCTTAAAGTGATAATTTTTTATCCAATCCATGAGCGATTCGTAAATATTGTTTATTAGAATACTTAGAATATGTTGTCTTTCACGGTATTTTTCATTGAATCGTCGCATTTGTAATTTCGTTACATTGCGACACAAATAGCAATGGATTCCGTAGTGTCAAGATACAATGCGAATTATCCTTTTGTCCTTGGAGTTCCTTTGTCCCGATACTTCGGTACTCGCAATACTCGCATCCTGAGGACCGAACAGAATTCCTCGTCTCTCGGAATTATATGGCGAAACGGCAACAGGGAGTTGTTCTCAGGGCTGTAATACGAACGGACATCCTTTAAACGACTATTGTTACACTGTGTGCGTTGCACAAATGAGACTGCGTTATTTCACTATTTGGTTCTAGAGTAAATTTTATAGAGAGAACTATCTCACTGTTTTGTACAGATAGCTAAAGAGAGAGAGAGAGAGAGAGAGATAAATAGAGAGAGAGAGAAATCGAAATCTCATCCTTTCAAACCTGCTTGTTCTTTAAAAAAAGCAGAAATAGACTTTTCCGCGATTTAGAAAACGAGAGTGGAAAAAATTGCACAGTCATTTAATTTTACAGAATTTTATTGCATGGAAACGTGGGCACGAACTGACAGGCACTTTGAATAGTGAATAGGTAATCGCTAAAGAGGGTATCATTAAACCACAAGTTAATTAACTTAATTTTGTGTCTAACTGCTGATAAGCATTTATCATCGCGGTGAAAATACCGCGGTCCGCCGTAGAAAAAAAGAAGCGCCGGATACGCGCTTAACTGACGACGAGACGCCGCGCCGTCGCGGTTAATAATCAGTATGCACCGATAAGGGGAGCCGGGCGTGATTAATACTGGGAACTCTTATCGCCGAGGTGTGGAGTATATACTTACTTGCGGTAGTATTACCGCTCGGTGCGTGCATAACGGTCACTCGCGGCGAATACGAATTATTTCTCGGATTTCTTCGTGTGGGAATGTCCAATCACGGCCCGACACGTTTATTACAATCGCTCGATGCACCGCGCGCAGATCTGTTTTCCGAGGTGGATAGTACAGATGCAGCAATAGTACTCGCTTACTTTGAAAGTGATATGTGTCCGGCTTTCAAACGTTATGAATTTTAATGTGACGCGGATATAAACTCATGTGGTATATCGAGTTCGGCGAGATCTTCGAAACTGGATTTACAGTTTTAAAATAAACGACATGTAGCGCGCGCTATCGATACGTTTTCCAATGACCGTGCTCCTTTTTTTTTATGTTGTAGTAGTAATCATTTACGCCTGGTTAACTCGATCGAAAAGATCTAAGAAAATAATTAGCACAACATCAAACCGCATTACTCGTTATATATGAGTTATAATTTAGATTACAAAATAATTCATCATTATACAAATAATACTCGGATAATTGATTTATCCGAATTCTATATATGCATATGTAGAATTTTTTTATACATATAAGAAGTGAATAATTTTTTTAAAAAGACTGTTAAGTATTTTTAAAACGTAAATTAATGTGTATAATGATTTGAATTATCGTGAAATAATCTATAAAAAACGAATAAATATATAATTTACAGTTTTGGCAAGATACACTTTTACAAAAAAAATATAAATTAGTTTTTTTCTCTAATTAGCGAGATTAGAAAAAGATGATATTTCCTAACGGTTACAAACATTTGAAGTGATTGCGCAGAACAAGATGCTTTAGCCTTGGAGGTAAACTCTCCGATCCTCAGTATAGTGTTTCTACATCGCACTTTCTATACACTGTAAATCCTATTAATCGTATTGTGATGAATCCGATTATAATTTTTGGATGATGGAACGAGCTTGCGGAGATAACGCTTTATTTTCGCGAGCATCGCGTGCGATAGCACCGGGCACTTTTTCAAATCTGGAACTGGTTTACAAGTAGCGCACCGGTTTTTGAGGCCCTTCGGTGAGGTGGGACGGAGAGACGATTCGCATCTTTTCTCGTGCGCGCCCCGTTATTATAGCAGTGGTGTCGATAGAGGTGCCCGTCTTCTTTATTTGTGACTACAGCCCTGGTTCTCCTTGCCAGCAGCCTTGCCCGAACCGGCCAATGACCGTATCTCTCTTACCTATCCTGTAGCAGCTCTCTCTCTCTCTCTTACTCTCTTTCTCTCCCTCTCCTTCTCTTTCGGTCTCCGTCTCTCGTTACCTACCTCTCGCCTTTTCTTTGTCTCTTTCTCGCTCTCTGTCTGTCTTTCACGCTCCTTTCTCTTTCGCTGAACAAGCTCCACTCTTCCAGGTTTCCTTTGATCCGTCGTCTACAGGTAGCCTCATGCTAAACTTGCACGAACTTGTAACCGATCGGACGACGATTAAGATTCATGGTGTCGCACTTCTGAAATGAGAAGAGATATTTCCGGCGATAAGGATAGGTCTATGACATTTTACTCTACAATCTCTACATTGATTGACGCGTCGTAAAGCGCGGAGGAATTTCAGCAGGCTCGTAAACTGACGTTGTTAACTTCGTGACGTGAGATTTTATTTTTCGTCTTTTGTCTGTATGAATGACTGCGCGTTACGTGTGTTAGATCTAGAGATTGAGGCCGCGTTTTCGGTAACACGAAGTCGCCGTGACAGCAATGATAATCTACACAAAATATTCAGCTATACTATTTGCTTCTTTTATCTTATTCATACGAAAGGTATGAAAATGTTTGCGATATTATCACGCGGAAGTTAGATAAGTGTTTATAAATATTAACAACAATATAGGGGGAATGAATAAAAAAGAATCTGAACGTTTCTGGGAATGGACATTGTGGGTGGATATCTGGGTGATAGTTTAGGTATTTTACATGTAGATCGTGTGCCGGACATTATTTTGAATCTCCTTGTAAGCAATTGCGCTGTTGGACTCGACTTGCTCGAAAGAATGAGTGGGCTAACTTTCGTTCTGGCAGACGTGGGTGGCGTGGGCCTATCCCGTCTTATCAACTGCAGCGGACGAAGCGGATGTCGCGATAATACGACTCTTAGCATGCTTTCATCATCATAATGAGCCTTGTACCAAATATTTTGTTTAATCGAGGACCCGTGAAACTATTCAGAACGTCTCAGATTCTTTTTTTTTTAAATTATTCAATTGCCAATACTCATCGCTGTTTTACTAAAAAAGCTCATCAAATAATTTATGGATCCAGTTAAATACATAATATTTGAAAATTGCTATATGCGGAATATTAAGAAAGATATAGGTTGAAGTTACATTTAAAAGAAATCAATACAATCAATACAAGTTTTACTGTGTTGACATTTTTGTAGCATTTCTTTTGCCAGTAATGTTTATGAAATTTTTAACCTAGTTTCCTTCTTTCTTCCAAATCTTTTCACATAACACAATATTGTCTTATTGAGGTATTTTTGCAGTCCAATAATTTTCACGTTTGCCGTTTTTACAGTTTTTATTTTTTAACGTTCCGATTGAAAAAATACCAAACCCAAAGCTTTGGCGATTAGCCTTAATATTACTGTGAAACAATGCCATTCTGCGTCGATGCAAATACGCGTAACAGTACTCACTGGCTCGGATTTCGAGCCACTGCGAGCACCGCCTCGTGACAGTCGTTCGGTCCCGGCAGACGGAAGAGGAGCTTGACGAAAAACGATATTCCTTCGCTTCATGCCCGAGCGGGCGACTTGCGGAATTGCTCGACGTCCACATTACCGTCGCGGTACGCGCGACGCTTCTCGCCCATTGACGAGGAAGTTATCGTATTTCGTCGTCCGTATCACGTAACACCTGGACACCATTAATGCTGCGCTACACATTACGGTATGGATAAGGTGCGGGCGACTTGCAGTCGCGCGTTAGCGACCTAAGTGGTCGGCCACGATCGATCGCGCGTTTTTGAAATATCCGCGTTGCGGAATTTGAAGAGCTGGCCGGCCAGCATCTGGGATCGCTCTTGAATCTCGAATCATCGTTCGCTATGCGCGAAAGTAGAATGCAGCTGAACTTTGTTATCTTGTTAAATTCAAATTTAAGATATATGTTATAACGAAAGAAAAGAGATAGATAAAATTGATGTTCTATGAAGTATAGTATTTTAGGGAAGATATCAGAAAAAGTTTCGTTTTTAGCATTCTTATTTCTCTTGGGACCGATTTTTCAATATCGGTTTAAACTATAGTTTAATAAAACATTCTTTGATCCACAAACCTAGTTTTATATATTAATTTTCTATTGTCCGTGTATTAAAAAACAATCAAATGTGTCAGAGTTTTAAACTTTAATTTGAATTACTATTGAGAAACCCTTAATGATACGTGATAAATGCAACTGTAATATTTAAATAGTATTTTTATTTATCATAATTGGATTAGAGCAATTAAAAATTATCGCCGAAGTTTTACGATTATTTTTGCAATTAGCTCTACGTTAGTCGCACAAATTTTTCACAGATTTGGTCGCGCGATCTACAACTGTATATTCATCTGTATATTATTTTATATTTTTTATTTTTATTAAAATGACATATGAAACATGTTTACTACACGTTTACGTTTAATTGATATTTATGCATACACTGGGAAACAAATTGAGTATCTCCAACCAAACTGTTTAGTTGAGATATTTTTAACCGCAACCGCAACCGCAATAAAGAATCTTGTTTATAATATAATACAGTTTTTGGTTGTTTCTATTAAATGTATTTTTGTATTTTTTTTCTCTAAACTAAATGATAACAAAATATAAGCAAGTGACATATTGTTTACAACACAACGAAACAGGTTTGTTGTGCATATGTTAACCAAAATGTTTTGTTCTGACAAAATTTTGGTTCACGGAAAAACATTTTTCCTACACTGAAAACAAATTCTGATTAAAAACGGCCGAATCAGAAAATCTTGTAGAATTGATCAAATATTCTGGGTATTGTATAATAGAAATTCTGGTTATTATAAATAAAACTCAATACTTTTAACTAATATTATAATAACCAGAATATTTGACCGATCCTACAAGATTTCCTGATTCCGTCCATTTTTAACCAGAATTTTTTTTCCAGTGCAGTGTATACATTTTTACGCAAACGAATTTTAAAAGTTGCCGGACTTTTAATATGCGCGGTCTACAACTGTAGATCGCGCGACCAAGGTAGGATTAACGTTATCGCAAGATTTATTTGTCCGTCGCCGTCAGGAGCGAAAGAGCAAGCGCGGCGCGCGGCGCGCAATAAACTAAAGCGCCTTAGCCCCGCTCGATCGTGATTACATCGTTTCAATTCGCGCGTGTTATTTCAATCCGCGAGGACGCGTGCACGAGGCATCGCAAGGTAGCGTCGACGCGACGCGACGGCGCGCACCGACTATAGAGAGAATTCCATTGAAGTCGAAGCTTTCCCCGCGCGGCGCGGCGCGGCGGCCGGGCGCGATAAAAATGCGTGAGAACGCGCGTCGTCTCTCGTCGCTTTGCCGGAGCGGGAAGAATCGCGCGCGCGCGCGCGTGACTCTCGTAGGAGAAACTCTCTAGGACGCACTCTCGAAGCTTCGAACTCGGGGCGAGAGGTCGGTGTTTCGCAATAGCGGCGTCCTCGCTCGCAGGAAGGTCGTCTCGATTATAACCGCGGCGCGGGCCGGGCCGGGCCGGTCGTCATTGCGTTTCTCGCGCGTTTGTCGCCGTCGCGAGATGAACAAGGGGCGTTGAAACGCTTCGGGGAAAAGGGAGTCAGCGCAGGAGCAGAAGGGTCCCCGATCACGCTCTCGTCGCTACCTGCCTACCCGCTATGACCTACGGCGAATCTTTCACGATCGGAAACGAGAGCAAAAAGATAACGAGTGTGCAGCCTTCGTGCCAGACGGTGTACAGCGCGCCGCGCGACTTCTCGTGGTCACGCGACACCCCTCGAAGAGCCAGCCGCACGAAAGGCGACGTAACCGTAGCGGAGTCCGGAGCAAGCCGCGCCTGCTCGTGCAGGTCCGCCGCGCGCTCGGCCGAGCTCGGCCGCGCTCGGCCGTTTCCGCCGGGCTCGCGAGGCCCTTCGCCGCTCGCCGCCGCCGTGATTCACAGTCCGGGTCAGTTCGTCGAACGATCGTCGCCCCGTGCGGGAGGACGCGTGCGCGAGTGCCGCTTGTGTGATCACGTGAGAGCAGTGCGGAGCAGTTCGATACTCGTCTCGGTATACGGTGGTGACTAACCCGCGTCGCGCGTCGCGGTGCGCGGTACGCGTTGTCGTGCATTCGTCGTTTGCGGCTCCTTAAAACGAGTGAAATAGTGAGGTATAATAAGTAAGTAATCCAGCGGTCGGGGCTTCAGTGGCGTGCCGAGGGATAATGTGCAGGCGTGTCGGCGTGCGGGCCGCCGTCGAAGTTTCACGGAGAGACACGAGAGCCGCCGACAGGCGCCAACACGCGTGACAGGTAAGACTTAACCTCCACCATCATGGTGCTGGGCGAACGGCCGAAATTCCCGTCGGCACCCGACGGCGATCTTTCGCGTAGGCGTGGTTTTTCTCATCTCCCCTCTCCCCTCCTGGAACTTGTATTGTTGTCTCGGGACCGAACGACGGCGTGCCGCGATCGACGAGGGCGCCCTGCCAAGTGTGAGACACGGGGAGATGAGCTCTGTCTCGCAGTGGAAAAGTGTCGTTGAGAAAATTAATCAATCAGATTTGCACTTGGCCCCCCCTTAGACGCTCCTTTGACCGTTTTGACAATCCCGAGAGGCAATTTGGCTTCTGTTTTGAATACAATTTCGCGAAGGTCGAGTTATTCTCTTCCGAGAAGTTCGGGCTCTTTATTTCTGCGCCATTCTCAGGTATCGGTTTCACGGATAAAGCGGTGTGTTGCCGAGTCGATTGTGGAGCATAAAAGACCGTTGCATTTTGCATTTTCGTTCTGGGAAGCTGCGGCTCCGCTCGGCTCGACTCGACAGCGCGCTGGATGCTGCGGCCGCGTCGGAAAGAAAGCGAGTCCGGTCTCTGTGTTTGAGAACATCGCTCGAGAGCAGCGGTTCTTAACCTCTCGACTCCCGCTGAATCCCGTTGAATCACTCTGCCGCAAACTAGATTCCATTCGTTTCACCGAGCGTCGTGAAAATTGCAGTTTCACTTTCGATCTCTCACGTGTCACGGCGTCCGAATTTTCAAATTTTCGGATTTCAGTCCGATTGCTCGCAATGATGTTGAAGTAGGCCTTTTCGAGCGTGGGTTTCGTAGATTTTTCGGAGCAAAAATTTAAACTGTTCTAAAAATTCTATATGAGAGGAATTGGAGACGCATTTTGTGCACTCTACGCTACTCTTCTGTAGCGACAAAGATTCTTTCAATTTCGACGAGCGGATTTTGAGAACCGCTGTTTCAGCTACATCATTGAGAATTCTAAATTGGAGAGGGGAAAAGAGGGTAGGATGAAATATATTTTAAGCGTGACGCGAAGCTGTCTAACAGGTCGAGAGAAAGAAAGCGATTGAAAAAAAAAAAATATTAGGGTGAAAGCTAATTTTTGAATTTTTAAAATGAATTTTTCATCATTTCGCCGATTAAAAATACTAAAATTAAAACTAAAGTGCTGCGCTATTCTTAATAAAATACAGATCGATGAGATACGGAACTTTCGAACTCTTAAATTTTTTTTTTGCAATATATACGCTATACGTTACGCTGTCGGCGGAAAGTGACTTAACAAGATTCATTGTGTTCTAGAAAGTATGTTTTGGCGCGTACTGAAAGAAAATAATGGCGGACATTTGTCGCGGTATTGTGGACACGAAGTGAAATGAAATATCACTCTCAAGCGATACTGTCTTATCTTATATATGTTTATATTTTTATATTCGTCATAAACGCTTCGATATTCCATTGGAGAATGTTCCGCAATTATCTCCTATTCCCTTTCTTCTGAGAACGCTTAGTCAATTCGAAGTCGGTTTTTTTTGAAAATTTCTTCGACGTGACTCTTGCCTTTATTTTTTTCAATTTTCTGCATGGTATATGTTTTTAAAATTTTAAATGTAAAAACTTTATTAAAACTTTACCAAATTGGAAATAAAAATTCAAAAATTTACACGGAAATATTATTATTAGATTATTAAATCCAGCCCGGATTAAAAAACGGTATTTTCTCTTTATTTTATTAAAAATAGCATTTAATTCGAGTAGGAATAATGCTCTTTTTTGTTTGAGTTTTACAACCTGGACACGTTATTACAAAACTTTTCAGAATGGATTGGAATCGGAATTGTTTAATTATTTCCTAGGTTTCTATTGTGTTTTCTAGAGAAAATGGAATAATTCCGATCCGATAAGTTCCATAATACGTGCCCTGGAATTATTCAATTTTTATAATTGTAATTTACGCATAAATTTTTCACATACAATTTACTTATAATACAAATTTCTTCATCGTTTGAAAGTCATCATTTTTACAAGCTCATACTCTAATATCTCTCTCAGTAGTTATACAACAAACAGTTATACTTGACAGATATATATAGCTTTGTGATTATTATATGGCATACATAATATATGCATATGTTTGTTCCGCGCAAGGAATATTTGAAATTTATTCCTACTTATTTACTATATTTCTTGTATGAAATATAGTAATATGTCTTTTATAATATATTCTGCCTAATATGACCTGTTATCTTTTTGCATTTTTTATTGCATATAGTTCTTGATTTTTGATATTTATGATACTTTGGAGCCAATGTGATATGTTTTGCGTCACGAGCGTGTATATATAGTAATAAAATTAACAGTATAACATGTTTCGCTGTAGTTAAGACAAACACATTTAAATTGTAGGATGTAAAATATTGATGTATTTTTCAATCACTTATCAATTGCACAAAGGAATAAAATTGCATTTTGAAACGCGTAAAAAAACACATCAATCGGTGCAATCGGAGTTCGTAATAAAATAATATATTCAACGCGGTTCGTAGCCGAGTATGCATACACAATGCGATTTTCCGGAACCGAAAACGAAATATTCACACGGGAAAAAAATATGTCCACGAGACTTTAATATTTTAATATTGTTTCGTAGAACGATGTGTGAAATTGAGAATTTTTCGGAGTGACGTGATAATCTTAATTTTGTCATAAATTCACTGGCAGCTATGTAAGAAATTGACATGTGACTAATAGTTAATAAGGAATTAAAAGTTAATAAGGAATTTTGTTTTACTACAATTCGACATTTAATTATAATATCAAAACATATAAAATTGATTAATAAATTATACCAGTAAACAAATTTTACACACATTCAAGTAAACGTATTTTACCTAAAGAGATTTATTCTTCAGGTTTGATTTATTTGATTTATGTATTTAATTTCAAGCGTTAAAAAATCTTACGTACTAAATAATGGCAAGGTTTCTATGTAGCATTTATATTTTTGCAATCCTAGCGAGAAAGTTTTCTTCAAAAATAAAGTCGGTATTTTTAGGACACTTTATTACACACATTTATGTTTTCGAGCCACCTGCACATACATGTGACTTTTTGAATCAAGCCGGAAACAAGCTATTCAGACGCGAATAGTAAAGTCGTTCTTCGGAGTTAAATATTTCAGCGTTCTCTTCTCGCAGAGCGCGATCGCAGTGTACAGAGAATTTTCGGAGTACGCGTGAATATTTCACGTACTCCCGTGTTTCGGAGCTCGTGATAAAATAATTCTCACGCTCATGGCAAGATAACGCAGTTTTCACGTTCGCGTTTCGAATATAATGCGCAATACGAATATAATACGTATTTCGCGGAGAATCGAAAACAGAGGATCCGGGCAGGGCGGGACAGGACGGGCACGGGACGAGAACGTTCGCCGGGACGTTTTAATACTTTAATACCGTTTCGGGATACAAACGCAAGTCCGGGAAATATGTCGCTTAGCGTCGTCGTCGTCGTCGCCGCGACTCGCGCCCCGAATTTATGCGGCCAGTATTCTTCCCTACGGTATTCCGTTGCGTATATATCATCCCTGAGTCTAGAGCGGTGAATCGCGTGTAATCCACCGTCCTCGTAACGGCCACAACGGCGCTCTTTATTCCACCGTCCACGGCACAAAACTGTAGCATTTTCGAGCGGTTTGTACTACTTCAAGCTTGAAGGCTCATTGCTTCGTGAAACGTTAGACCGTTTTCAGGGAAAGTAGATAAGCTTCCGCCTGTGTCAATAGTGCCTATACTGAGGATACGTTTTCCTCGGATTCTGTCGCGAAGGTAAAAGTAAACAGGACGATACACGATTAATATCCCCAAACTTTTTATTATAAAAATATTATATTTCTGAAATGATTCATGTTAGAAATTAAGAAATTAAGAAACTTGGCTAAAACTGACACATTTATTCGAATGTTGAAAATTCTCGCTCTGAAATGTTAGGTAAATAGTTAGAGTGTCTTAGATTTGTACGGTCAAACTGAAGGTGTAAATTCATATCAAAACAAGAAACTTTTTTTATTTGTTACTTTGATCAGATCTCAAAAATAATTCCTTAAATAAGAATTTAATAAAAATGGAGTATTACATAAAAAAATTATTATTCAAACTGTAAGAAGTTACATACGGAAAAAGAAAACAATAAGAATCTGTGATTTTTATGTCTTTGATATCTGAATTTGGTAAAAATAGCAATTTTCTATATTTATTTAATTTTTATTTTAGGAAGCTATTTTTGAGAGATTTGACCAAAGTGCCAAATAGAAAAATTTCTTATTTTGGTGTGCTGGATTCATTTTGATTGTGCAGATCTAGGTCACTCTATAAGTTGTTCTACAATTATACAATGCGTATTAAAAGTTCCGGAACAGTTTCTCAGAAAATATTGATCTATTGAGAAAATGTTTCAGACAAAAATTGTAGGGCTTAAAAATCCATTTAATAGTTAACAGTTTGACCATAAGTGGTAAGGTGATCTTGAATTTTTTAAATGGAAACCCTCAGTTTTTTGTTTATTTTTCTATCCTTCGCTTTGAACGCTCATCTGCTGAAAACGTCAGTCTATCTTTCTTCGATATATAATGAGCAACAAAGATAGAATTTCGCTTTCAGCAGTTGAGCATCCAAAGTGAACGCAACCCTTGTAGTTCATTTCGAGAGCTTTCAAAACACTGTAATGAAATACTTTTCCGATTATGAGGCTTGAAAATAATATTATCTTCGGCATTAACACTACCCATGTAAGGGTCGCATAGTCGGATTTACATCTTTTGTGCATGTATCATTTGTCTGATCTATTTTCTCAATTGATTCTCAATATTTTCTGAGATAATTGATCGTTCTGGACATTTGATATGCACTATAAAAATAGCATTTTTTTAAAAATGTCCGGGGAGAATCAGACATAAATCTGTCAGAAATAAGTCCTTAGCTTTATGCGCGTACATAAAGACGATTTCTTTAAGTATTGTATAACATCCTACGGAAATGCGGGTGGGCGAAAATGTATTATGTACTTGCGGCACTAGTAACTTTGAGCTACGCCACTGTCTACGGACTATCTGAAGATGGACAGGCATGGATAATGGAGAGATACGTCATCCAGCCAGTCCCGTGTACGCGAGCGAGGTGCAATTTTGAGATGAAGTGTTTGTATGTGTGTGTGTATGCTTGCGCATATATCATGTGTCTGCGTGTGTGAGAGTAAGAGAGAGAGGTGGGAAGGGAAAAGAGAGAGAGAGAGGAATCCATTGATGGGAATCGATGCAGCGTCTGTATTATCTCTGATATAGGCGTCTCTCCTTGAGCAACTCCGCGGCGGAAAAGTTAGTTCTCTCGTTAAAGGCGACGATGTCGCGGTGTTAACGGCGTAGTTGTGCCGCACGTGGTGCGTTACAGAGAGAGACGCGGAAACGACGTCATTACAATCTCGAGAAGTATGGCACAACTACCGCCGCGCGCCGGTTGGATTTCGCCTCATCGCGGGAAGAATATTAAGGAGGGACGCGTCGTTAATTCGAATGAATTCACGTTTTAATAAGGTGGCAATATATTCATGCTATACGGAATCACGGATTATAAAAATGTATAATTAAGTAGCAAAACAAAAACAAAATAAAACATATAATCGATTCAGTATAAATAAGTTGTGAGTTTCTATCTCTTAAAGATTTTGGGTGAATACAATTATAGAGATGAAAGTAGATAAACTTATTCCGTACTTTAAAGTAAATTTTAACAGAATTTTCCGTTCTTGGGTAGTTGTGAATCAAAAATTAATTCGATAATAAATATTAGTTCACGAAATACATTCGCAGAGTTTATTCAAACGTTTTAATAATACCCGTGAATACTTGATAAGCGAATGCGTCGTCTAGAGTCAGCTTTATAGCCAGGCGCATAACGCCACGATGAATGGACAAGAGGCGGGGGAGACTGAGCTGAAAGTATGAATGGATTAATCAATTTATGCAGGCGTAGTCTTTGCCCGCATCCCGACCGTCGTGGGATCAAAAATTTTTATTTATGAACGGCAAATATCGATAGAGACAAAGAGGTGTAAATGTACAAAAGAGAAATCGAATAGCTATCGATTGAAATTAATTTGTTTAACAAGAATAATTTTAGCATATTAAATATAATGGAATAAGAAGTTGATATGTATGATAAAATGAAAAAAAATTCATAATTAAAAAATAATTAGTTAAAAAATTCAGATTAGATGAAATATCTTCTTCCATAATTAGAGATGAAATCAGAGATTCTCATTATTTGCAATAGCCATAATTTAATATCGAAACGGTCATAAAAAAAAAAACTTGTTTAACTGTTCGGTTTGAATTTTCACAGTTTTCTTCGCCGTTTAGTTTTATGCACTTTAGCGCATATCGTTTTTGTCATAATGAAAGTTTAGCTACACTTCTCCATAATGCGTATAAGCGAGTCAATACGTAATACTTTGAAAGCACGTTCCTCGATAGACGACAGTCCGTGCCGACACGGGGTTAAGCGACACATTGCCCTAATTGCATGTAACGCGATCTCTATCTTTCGTAACGGTACTCTCGGCCGATTCGCTTAATAAGAAAACTTTGTTACGGCGCGCCATCGATCCTGTCATGCCGTCAGAATTGCGAATGTATCGTGCCATCGACGAGAGAGCAAGAAAGCAGCCGTGAACTCGCGCGAGTGACTGGTCACTGAATCATTCGCGCAATAATCCACGCCTGCACACCCGGGAGGCGCTCGACCGTATTGCTGCACGCGCGACGATGCATCTATACGCGTTCTACATACGTGTGCGCGCGCGCGTATATATATATATATCGCCCCACATACATGTGTATATCATATCGCGACGTTCGGACGCGAGTAAAGCCGGTTCCGCTCGCCAAATATGCGTCTACCCGAGGCGGATATCATATCATATAGATGGTGTAAGATATGTGACTAGGTTTGGCGAACGCTTCATGTATGGAATATCTTAAAATCTTCGTCCGTATACTTGTATATAATATAGACTAGATTACGTTATATATGCATATATACATACATGATACATATACATATATTGTGATCTTTTTGATTAGAAATAGGAGGAAGAGATCCAGAATTGCAAAGTAAAAACTCGATTGAGTTTTGAATACAAGAAATCTATTAAACTCGAACTTTAATAAAAATTATCTTTGATGTCAACGGTTCGGCTCTTCTCTTTATTCGACTCTTCTCTTTATTCGATACAGGTCGTCAAAAAATAAATTCATACATGTCTATATATTATCACATTCATACATTTGTTAAATTTATACAAATATTCATTAATTTCAATTCTAGAATATATGTATATTATAGTTTAATTTATTTGAAATTTCCAAACGCCGTCTTTCCGTTTTAAAAAGTTTTAAAATTGAATTTTATTTTTGTTATGTACACGTACATATGTGTCGGCAGTGAAATCTCAAATTAACATCTGCGATATGCGTCACACGTCCGACAAGTGTGCGTTCAAGAATTCAGCGCGGCTTGCCTTTATCCTTCTCATTATCAATATGCTAATCAATAGGTAGACATGACTGCTCGTCTATAAATAGATCGACCGCGTCGCGTGCGCAAAATCTGAAATGAAATCACACGAGTTTGCGAATTATTCGAGATAACTGATAGAGTTGATAATAATTGAAGATATTCCTCTATAATTCCTAAATTAAAATTAAAAAAATATTTACTAAATGTTAATATCAATCACGATATTGTGTTAGTAATAAATCTATTTTTCTCTTCTTTGAAAAATGCAATATTAGATTATTTTATGAGTAGGTATATTTTTATTTAAAAAAAAATTGAGATCACAATTTCGAGATCGTGTATTTCTTCGTTGATTATTATTTATAACTTGATATGAATCATTTTAAATATGTATATGCATATATTATACGTAAATTAATTCGTATTATCTTATATTTATTTGAAATTGATCTTTTTTTCTGAAAGAGATTGGATTAATGTAAAAAATGAAGTAGGTAGAAGTAGGTCCATGACACCGTTATAATCTTCCATACGACGTATAGACGCGTAATTCTGCGAATTAGATCCTTCTCTATAATCATCTCATTCCGACTCGTTTATCATCTTGCCAATCGAGATGAATATTCAAGGACATTATGTAAGCGATTCATCGTTTTCGTTTCGGTGCGCTTTAATTTCGCCATTGCATATCGTTTCCGTAACACATTAAATACGCATTAATAAAGGTGTGCGATCGATCTTAGGTGTGGTATGTTAAATTTCATGCCTTTTAGGCATGGTTTCGATGACAGATATATTATTATTTCATAATCAGTAGCATGCAACATGAACGATATAATATTACAAGTTACACTTTGGAGCTGAGTTTAATCATTTCTAGTTCTTTCTTTTTCAGACGTGGTTTTATTTATAGCAAAATAGCTCCCAATAATTTAGTTAAATAATAATATTCGAAGAAAATATAATTATATGAAATATTGTAATTACAATATTTCAAAAACTTTCATACTTCTTCAAGGTAAAAATATTTCTTGGTATTTTAAATTTCGATACTTTATATCTCGTTATGTGTATTTACAACACGCAATAAGTATCTACATATGTTTACAAGTTATTAAGAATTTTGACTTTATTTTGAATGAAAAAATTACGGACTACACATTGTAGAGGAATGTGGAATTAAAAACGAGGAAGAACATTCTCTCCTGCTGAGAATTAATGCGAAACGTGAATTCACATGTGTGATCTTTATATTTTCATGCAATTAGTACCATATGCGCATTTTTTTTTCATATTCTCAGTTTTCAAAGAGCGAAAAAGAGAGGATGGCCAGAGCTATTAATCTCCGAGGAGATCGAACGCGCTGGTTTAAAATTCAAACGATTTCAGGGTCTTTTCGGTCTTGCGTTTGAAGGCTCTCTTTATAGATAAGGATGTCTTTCGATCCTTTATTCTGATAATAACGGTCGGACGTTCTTTCCCGAAACCTTTTTTATCAATACGAAGAAAAAGAATATGTATACATATTTTCTTTTATCCTCGCCGAAGCCCTGAGAGATTTCGCAATGAAAGTGTGAAGTCAAATTAGCTTTTGTCGAGACCAGCAACGACGATTTTCTTCCCTTCTCTTTTTGTCTTTTGGTGCCCTCTCCGCTCAACCGCTTTACTTCGCCATCATTATAGACCCTTTGTCTTTCTTCCTGGAACTCGTTTCGGGCCCATCTCGATGGTCCCACCGAGAGCGAGACCTGCGAAAACGATCGCATTCTTGATCCTGTTCGAACCTGTCGGCCGGAGTTTAACCTTGAATTCTTCAATTTTGTGTTGAAATGAATACCTTTTGAATTCTCAAATTAATCTAACTTTCACGGGAAATTTTGATTATATATTTGTATCCTTGCATGAGTTTTCGAGTTACTCTTTCTAAATCAGTTTTCGAGAATATGATTATATTAAAAAAAAAAAAAACAGATTGTATCATATTAAATATATTAACAATTCATCCTTGAAGCTAATAGATAAAAAAAGTTTTAAATTTTAAAGTTTAAACAAAAATTAATGATGTCTTTCTACATATAAATAATGACACTGTCATCACAAATTTATATCAAAATTAAAAATCGAAAGCTTTTATATTTTCGCGCTTCAATACATTAGCATCAATACTTTAATAAACATTTTATATAACAATTTTATGAAACTGTAAATTTTCAATTTAATATAAATACACATGATGCAAGGGGCTTTTTAATGCATGCGTGCGCATAAACTGCATAAAACTACACACGACTCACCTTTTATTTCACATTAACGACTTTGCGCTGGCAGAGAAAATCGACATATGGAAATATAATTATCTTGCGCTGCTACCGCGTGTAACGTGATCGTAATAACGCGTCCAACCCAATCATAATGATTCTTGCGGTACGATGATTATTTCTATAGCAGCGACTTAAGAAACATTAATTGAGTAGGGATTTAGCTTACGACCTTCGTCGTTGACACACTGACATTGTAAGATAATAGTGATCCAGTACTACGATTAACTATCGTGTTTGCTATTTTTCAAACGACATTTCTCAAGACACGAACAGTTATTATTATGCTACTAATAGTTTGGTTTGGAGAAAGACACAACTTATAATTTCAGTCATTCACTTTCTATTTTAAAAAGTCGCGGTTTTGTTCAAAGTTGCCTCTTTTAAATCAATCCAGTGAGTTCAACAAAAGTAAAATGTAAAATTACGTACTACGTATTTAATGTCTCTGGCATTTATGTAACATTTTTTCACAGTATTAAATTCGGTTAATTTGCTGCCACTTAACAATATTAAAATTTATAAACATAATATTGTCGTTTGAAATTAATTTATTAATTTATTAATTTCATTATCTTTGATTTCTACTTTTGAAAGCTATTTTTTTAAGCAATATATTTCAAAATTAAAGCAGAAATAGCAATATGTAAATGAAACAAAGACAGTCTTTTAATCTTTAACAAATTTTATCAAAGAATATCTGCGGTAAATGTCAAAGCAATTAATTTTTGTTTTTTAAAACTTGAAATAAAAATTTTTTAGAGTCTCAAACTGTACGTTTTTTTAAAATGAAATTCTCCTGGCTCTTCTTCGGTGTTTTCTTCTTCAATAAAAGTTGGCTCGGGAGGAGTCAGTCTTTAATTATTGACAAGAGAAACGAGTTGGTAGAAAGGTGTTTCTTGGCAACGTGTTTTACGTGTTAATCAAACGCGCGATCAGCCTCACCTGTCGCGCACGACAGTGGCTGAAGAGATAGGGTGGAAGGGGTTGGCTTTCTATCTGCGACATCGGGCGTTTCTCATCCTGGCGAGTTTACCCGGACGATAAAACGGCCTCTTGGTGCGGCTACGCCGAGCAAATTGCGGGACGGAATGTCGGTGCCGTTCTGCTCTCGGGGAAACTCCGTGCTGAAATGGCCTCGGATCCTTCCATCCACGTGGATCTTCGAATAAAAGAGTCGACCAGCTGTAAAACGGTGAACCGTTATTACGAGAAGCGTGGAGAGGGAGAGGAAGGTGGTGGTTTGGGCGCTATACTGAAGCCGTCATCCTCGGGCGACGTTATACTCGGTATCTCACAGCCCGTGACCCTCTTTCTCTTTTTCGCTTTTCCTCCCTCTCTCCTTCCTCAGCTGAAGATACAAAGCAAACTAGCGAATGGGATGATCAAACGATGACATTTGGAGATATTTAATAGTAAAAACATAATTGAAATGAATGAAGTATTCAACAGGCTACTTTTATTGGTATTGGTGCCAACTTAAACTTTTTAAACTATAAGCAATTAGTGATTCAATAATTATACTAATTAATAATTATAATAAATAATAATAATATATATTTAAATATAGGAATAATTGAAATCTTCCTTAATTCTCAAAAAAAAAAATGCTCCTTTGAATGTTTAGCATGCAAATTGGTTCTAAATATAATAAGAAACTTATAAATTGATATGGATTTATTAAATAAAACGATATCGATAATTGTTTCTCTTATTCTTTTTTGATCTTTGATAGCGAACGTTATGATAAAGAATCAGCTTACCGTGTTTATGATGTTCTGGCTTTCATTGGATTTTATTCACAGTGAAAGAGAATACTCTTTTGACATCCTTTTGCCTTTCATCTCGCGTTGTCACGTAAAGAGAGAAGGAGGAATTGAAATAGATGGATAGAGCGAGAGCGCGAGGATCAAACGAACGCAAATTATTTCCGCTTCCAAACGAAATAATCCCGTTCGTATCATCGTCGTGGAAACAACGAAAAGCAATTTTCTCCACAAGTACGAAATAGTTACGATGGGTCTATACTGGGGTTCCGTTTTAATACCAGCTCGGCACTGTATGTGCAAATGAATTCGGTTGGCTCAAAGAAATCATCCTGCGATTTTACTTTATCTGATCGTGATCTATTGTGTGCGCACTTTAATATTTATTTCTATTATAATCTCTCCGTAGATAAAGCTCTCTAGAGACCTAATGAAATAGTTTCGTAACAGGCATTTGCAAATATGCGATTGCAAATAATTCATCAGCCATCGTGTTAAAGGAATAATGAATATAAAAAAATTTTTTGCCATAAAGCAATTTTATATTGAGAATAATTATTTATTTATTCACAAAGCTGTTTTTTTTTTACTCATTCTAAAGCATATATATTTAAAATTATATTTTTAGACAGTGAAATATAATGTAACTGTCTACATTTTATTCCTTTACTTCGCTTATCTTTTCCATGTATATTTACTTTTTTGAAAATGCAAAGAGAGTCGAAGAATCATGAAGAGAATCTTCTCTTGCTCTTGCTTTCTCTGTCACCTTGATACTATGTAAGTTTGCAATAGGCGACGAAATGTTTCTATGACCACGTCATGCGCGTATTAGCGAAATTACTGTGGTTATCGGGGGCGTAATTAAGATAAATTACTGGTACACGAATGATATTATTTTTGCCTGCCACAAAGTTGCGCGACTAGTTGTAGACTTATTATTACAAGGCTGTCGTCAAATAATAGATCCACCGACTACGTCATTATCGTATCGTAATATTATACTTCTCTATTTTCTCCATGCCTCTGGCTAACTTCGAGAAGAAATATACAAATTGCGATTTGCAACAAACATTTTCCCTCTCTAAAGTTTTCGATCTCTTTCCGCGAGATTTCTCTTTCGGAAAAAAATGGACGGACTGATTAGATCGATCGAAAAGACATTACTTTCTGTTACTATAACTTCATTCGTTTAGTCTGAATTTAACAAAGTTTCGCTGCTTTATTTCGATCTATACAATCAACTTTGAATACAAGTTTCAATTATTCCATTAAAATATACGATACTTTATAAATTTGTTTTATTGATTATAATAGAATTTAGAATTGGATCATTGGGATTTTACAGATTGTGCTAAACTCTCAGATTTTTACTATTTGAAATTTTGTTTACTATTAAATTATGTGCGTTATTTTTCTTTTCCATTAAAATCTATCGTATATTTTAGAGATGTGTACATACCTATAAATATAATTTAAAAATATTTTATTTTTATTTTTGTGGAAAACTATGTGTAATTAGGCGATTGAATGCAATGAGAACACGTGTCTAGGAAATTCATGTAATCCATTCTGCGTTCTCGTTTCCTCTGTATATTTAGTGGTGCACGGAATATTAGGCTAGGCTATTCTAATCGTTGATGGAAAGAATCGCGTGTCGCCGCTTCCCGTCACGCGCTGATGCCGCTGTGAACATGGCATAAGGGCACTGGGACGGCGGAAGTGAATGTAAATATCTGACGTTGCTTGTTGGATTCCAAAGAAGTAAATAGTGTCATTAACAACTAATAATATCTGTAATATAGAACATCTAAAAGTATGAAAGAGATCATTTGCCTGAAATTACTTTGAAACTTTTAAATGCTTTGTTATCAGTTTAATCAGTTTCACATTACAATCTGTTCTTTACGACTGTCATATATTTTTTTATACATATATTACGTATATCTTATTGAAATTTTTTATTATTATGCAAAGTTTTAATGTATAGTTGGTTATCTGATTTTCTAGTTATAGTTATAGTTAGTTATAGTTATAGTTATAGTATAGTTATAGTTATAGTTATAGTTAGACTAACAAAAAAGTAAAACGTATGTTTTGAATAAATTCACCTAAAATAAGCTAATCATGCGAAATAAATTTGATATTCTTGTTTACAATATCTGAATTCTGAATGGAAGTTAATGACCGTAAATAAACTAGGTATTTCCGTACGAAGGCGTTTATTTAGTACCTCCGCGTCAGCGCGAATTTGCTTGAATTATCCATACCGATAATATAGGGGACATAATCGTAAAACTACTGTTGGCCGGTGCAATTTTCAATTTTACTCGGTTTTCTTGCACAGCTATCCGCATGTCAATTTTTTTTTCTCTTGCACAAGCCGATCACGAGGTTTTTGTGTTCGCATCAGTATTATTTCTTGCCAGTTTTCAGCGTCGGGAAAACCAATCAACGGAAAGCTGGAAAGAAAAATTATATCATTGAAAAGATTATCTATACCTTGGAACTTTAATTTATTGTTTTCCCTTTGTTGGAAATGTCTGTTAGTTGAAGTAATAACTATTTACGAGATTAACTTTCTTTCGCTGTGCGATACTCGAACGAGAGATCTCTAGCGTCCTGCTTTCTAGAATACAAAAGTGGCGTTTTGTCGTTGATTGGCTACGGATGGATTCCCTTCCGTATTGAGATGGTAATCAAAGAATCGTCTCTAATGTTTCGCATTGATGTTTCTCTCTGTCCTCGTAGTAATTTTTATCAAAACCTATAAATGAAGGTAAGCTTTCTCATAAATCGTATGCGTTTCTTTTATGAAAAAGATTTTAGTCTAATAAATGTAGTTTCTAGTAATATATCTACTTATAATTTCGATGAAGAGAGAAAAATACGTAGAATCCATTTATTTCCTTTTTCGTAGAAATCCGAAGTTAAAAAAAAAATATATATATATATATATTCGGAGAGATTTGCAGACTTAATTTCCACAGTGGAATCCGTCGAGATTACTGTGAGCAAATTTTCCCAGACTTTCACAAATCGAATGCAAATCACAGACTTCCCGGCTTCATGTAAGAAATAATTCCAATCACTTAGCCGCGGCGGAAAAGCCGTTAACTCGATTCTGCGGGCCATTATTTTACTTCGGAAATACCGGATTCCGAGGAATTATATGTTCGAAAGCGCTTTGCGAGACAAATATCAGAGTTCATGTAGCAAGTGGAGTGCCTTGCCTTCTTCATGTATTGCGATCCTGTCCAAGACCTTCGGTTTATCTGGCGAGGAGCCGCACTTAATATCCGCGCTGAATAGCAGTAATGTTTGTTATTCTGGCGTCATCAAAGGAATGCAAATCGCAAGAAATGTTTAGCTTCATGCAGCATAATGACAATTGGTTATTGTTGGTTGCAGCATGAAGCTATTACTCGATTATACAATGTCTACCTGAAAAACCTACCCTGGAATATTATAAGCTTGGAAACACTTTGCGAAACAAAATATCATGTAGTATAAGCCTCTTTTACGTTGCAATCCTTCTCGAGGCTCTCCCGAGCTATCTTGGGCTTAATTCGTGAGAGCCTTGAAGCGAAAAACCGCAGATTTAATACCCCGGCTGAAGTGTCGTGTTTGTTAATCTTGAATATCAATCGAATGCAAATTACAGCAAGTATCCGGCAAATAATAATTATTTGATGCTGACGGGCAAACATAATTCGAAAGTTTAATGACTCGGAAAGATTTCAGGAACAGGTACAATGAAGCTTTCAGAATGGCGTAACAGTAGGAGAATATTATAAAATATTACTAACAAGGTGACACAAATAAAACACGATAAAGCGTTAAAATACAGATATAAATCCAATTAGATAAAGATTTTAAAACTTAATTTAACGACTGATTGTATCTATTAGGGTAAATGAGTAAAGTGAGTTTTAAATAATAAAATTAGCAGCTTTTTGTGATAATTGCTATTAAATAATTATATGGAGGTAATAAATACATTTTTTGACAATATTGTAATAACTACATACTAATTACATATTAGAAAATCAGTTATGTATCTCATTCATCCAATAGTTTCAATTATATCCCATTCAAACTTACACCGTTTAAAATGAGTTAAGCTTCGAATATAGCGTTTTGCCGAAGTCAGGAAGCTGAACTATCGCTTCATTGCCATTCCATCCCCCAAGGCCTTCGAGTTATTCTTGAGTCAAGAAGATCCGAGGACTTAATCTCCGTCGCGAAGCATTATAATCTGTCTTGTTCTCGGAATATAAATCGAATGCAAATTGCCAAGCGATTTTCCGAGCGATTCAGGAAATAATACCTATCGATTAGCGGTGTTGAGTGCCGTTGCATGATTACCCGGAATCTCCTGGGAAAACGAACGACTCGCGTTGCTTATCGGACGGATCGATCATCGTCGTCGACGAAAAGATTAGATAAAACGGATACGCGCGAAAGATGGTCTCAGCTCACCTTGCGAATCTTGTTACATCAGACCGGGCGTTGCTTTTTACGCGTGTACTTGCGGCTATATTAGCCGCCTATTATGCGAGAAAATCAATGCACGGGAATTTAATCGTTTTCAGCCCGTAAAACGAAAAACGACCGTCCTGTCGCGTACGCGCGAAACAATTACTCCGAGACGCCGCGTTACGCATTACGACGGTTTCTTTCGCTAAGCAAAACAGTTATCGCTAAGAAAACTGCACATTACGAAATGCTGCAGGAATGCGTGACAGTACTTTGCCGAGAATAATGCGGTGACTCGAACGCACGTGCGAAAAACACATACCATAGAGTGCTCGTGAAAAAAATGACAAGAAGAAATTCACGATTGATAAATGTGAGAAAGTTTACGTCTATATGATCTTTCTAGTCCAAAGATAGATGTTTACATTTTGATTAAACTTCTTTGCAAAAATTATTTTTATTACATTAGCCTTAACTATATTATTCAATTCATTGCAAAAATATTTTTATATTCGTAAGCATTTTTGTAGTCGATGAAAGATTTCAATTATTTTTACTTAAAAAAAAGTCGTAGCGATATAAAGTGTGCAAACATATATTCTTTTATCTAAATGATCGACTTCCGTTAATATTTTCTAGATATTACAATTTACGCTTTTTTTTCTCAACTATATTACATCACATAATGTCACGTTCAAGCTCCATTACATTTCTCAAAGTTCTCACGGGCTAAAATTGCGATGAGATGTTTTGCATTTTTTTGAAGAATGTGGAACCGCAACGATCGAATATGATAATTAATTGGAAAGGATTGCGGACAGCAATCTCGGTAGAGCCGCAGATGTTAGCAAACGTCTATCCGTCACTCTCGCATATTTTTTTGTACGCTCACCCTCGTATTTTCTCTCTTTTTTTCTCTTGGCGGGCTTAGTGCCCTTGCATACCGGAAATCTCGTTCACAGATCCAGATCGCGATACTTGTGGTACTATTTTCCTTGAGACGAGAGACGAGAAGAAACCTTGTTGAGACCGAGTCACCGGCGTGACTAAAATTGTCGTCTTTCTCGTCGCACGAATTAATTTTCTCCGTTGAGAATGTTTTTGAGAAATCTCGAACTCAAGTATGCTGAACGCTACTTTCTGATGCTCTTCATGACATCCAACCTGTTAATTAACATGAATTATTGTGGACGGAGATCACAAGTGCCGCGCGTACATAATGCAGACACGTAAAGATGAAACGAAAAGATAGAGTATAAGGATTACTGATAAGATTCCAGAATAGACGGAGCATACATTCACGTAATTCTTAAAATATTTAGTACAAGTTCTACATATATAATCTTTTTTCAAGATTACCGACTAGACGACAAATCACCGGTGAACATGTACTACGTTTTATATATATCAGATCGGGCTTCGTTAAAATTCTCGACTTATTTCTTTTAATTGACCCGATAACGTTACCGACCCGATGTAGTACCGTATATATCCGATATCGAACTAATTAAGTGTTAATCTAACACATGTCTAACTAGCTTTCTCTAAGTGCGTATTAGTAAGACATTTAAAGTTAATTTCTTTTGCATAAGAATTGAACAAGATAATCCAGAAGTACAGTTACGTCAGCCTCGAAATCCACTTGCGGAAGAATATTATATATTCTTCAATAACAATTTAAATTCCGTAAAATTTTTCTTACTTTTTTGGCGCAATTAATAATCAAGTTTATGCAAAATTATGTGCCCCCTTTGAGATATCATACGGTTTTTATTTGCTTTGTAACCGATTTCGAGTCGACCAAAAAACCGTTCGATTTGGCGATTTAACTCCGGAACGAGATGTACTCAGCGAGATCGTTCGACGTTCCCAATAATCGATCCGTTACACACGGGTAACAAAGTGCACGCTCACCGACGGCCCGGAGCCGTTGAACTTGTTAAGAATGAGATTTCGTTCACACCGCCTTGCCGGCACCGGAATCAATAAAGAGCCCGGCGAACTGAACTGGGTTAATACAAAAGCAGTGCGGTGCGATTCGGTGCGAGAGAGCTGCGCTCTGTTCCATTCCACGTACGCGCGAGCCTATTCTCTGCTTCTGCTCTTTTTACCGGCGCATGTAATGGATTACACGATTTAATCCGCTCTGTATCTCGCGTGCGCAATTCTCAATCGACGTCTCCGTCTCACCGTCCTTCCTTTTCTCTCTCTCTCTCTCTCTTTCTCTTGTTATTATTATCACTTATGTATACGATTTACAAGTGTTCGTAGACGAGTTATTATTCGAAACATTATGCACGTGTTTCATTGTCAGTTATAATATGCGTTTTTTTTTCACTTTTATTATTGCAAAATAACTACTGCTCCATTTACGAGAAAATTTCAATTTACATAGGTACTTTTATACTTTTCTATTTTCGATCTTTATATACTTTTGTTAAATAATTTATACTTAATATTTTGTTAAATGTTTATACTTATTAAAATTACTGATCAATATACTTAATTACAATAGCTTACTTATCGTTAAGCTGCTTTGAAATCTTTACATTTTATTAGGTTATTCTGTAATTACAGAGTGTAGCACAAATATTTAGCGAAGATAATCGAATTCTTTCCCAAGAGAGATTGATTTAACTGCTCTCTATTAAAATTTAATTAAGTCTTACATTTTGTGGCCTTGTTTGAAGTTTGGACTTATTAAGATATAATATTGTCTCATTTCTGGCATATAATCAACATATAATATTATAATATCATCTTTTTTTATCTTCCAATAAGCGTTTCCTTCTCCGTCTCTGTCCCACTCTACTCTGCTTTATCTTCCCTTTACTTTTCTCTTTTCTCGCCGACCTAGCCAGAACGTACGGCCGACCGTATAACGCGGTCGCGCTATTAAATCTAAGTGGCTTAAGGCCTTAAAGTCCGTTTCGCGCCAATAAAAAGTGGATGAAATTACATTGGCCGGCTTGCGGCTTACCCTTACCCTCCGGTCGTCCTCTCTGCGCCACCAGCTTCGCCCGAGAAAAATCCGCCGCCACCGTATTCACGAGTTATCGCGCGGATATCGCGCCTTTGCCCTCGGAAACTGTTCTTACTCGTAAGCAAAATGACGCCGATGGCAACGATACGCATGCCGCTGGCTGGACGGAGTTTCGTAGCGGACAATTTCGTCGAGAGATAGCATCGCTGCGCGCGCGTTCTCTTTGGAGAAGAGATTACCGGATAAGGGTCGCGAGTCGCGTTTGTAAATATGTGTGTGCCCGGTGTCTTTGGCGAAGCTTACGCATCAGAGCTTTCGCACAGTTCCCTGGGACGGGAAAATTAGACGGCGAGAAAAGGGGAATTCTAACTCGTTCCCCTGGAAACTCGAGGTATTTTTGTTATTCGCGCGGAGAGAGCGCTTCTTTCTCTCGGTTTAACCATTTCTTCTTGGGTTCTCCGCAGTTCTATGACATGTTACATATGCTAATAGGTCTGCTTAGCGAAAAGAGATCTCGAGCTGGACAGTTCATTTGTTTCTTTGTCTTTCCCCAACAGAGAAAATTTCGCGGATAAAAGTTAATTACTATTAACATGTGATTATAATGTATAAATTAATCGACGTTTAATAACCTTTAAATAGTACTTGTCGATATTCGAAGCTGTTTCAAAACTTTTGATAAGGCAGGTCTGAAGTTGCTGCAAAATGTGCGAATTTTTACAAAATCGATATGACATTTGATTGTCCACATTTATCTATAATCATTTTTTGACAGTCAGAATTTATATACATATAAGTATATTTATAATTAAAAAAAATCGAGGTTCTCAAAAATTTGTTCAACTTTTTTTTCAAAGTAGACGATTATTTATGGACAATTGTGAACAATGAAATACCATTTTAATTTTTGTAAAACTTTACATTTCGAGAGGTTAATTTCACAGATCTCGATAAGGCATTTATGATGGGATGCTTTATTTCATTCTCAAAGGCATGGACTTTGTCTCAGTCTTATATGATAGATTCTAGGAGTCGATATGACATCTCGTTACGTGCTTGACGTTCCGCTCAGCTTTGTTTGCGCATAACGATCGCAATTATCTCGGCGCGACGTTATCCGCTATGAATCACCTGCTAACCTGACGTAATGCGTGCCTGCTGCAATTTGATGTTGCTGCGACGTATTTAGGACAAAGAGCCTTGGCGTGGTGTATCATCGTGATAATATGACGATAAGTACAGATTGGCTTTACCTTGCTCTTGCCTGGTAAGGTGATTCGCTATGAGTCAGCCGACATAAATCTATTTGATCTCACAATACCACTTTTGGGAAATGCTCAGTGTCATTTGATATGCCAGATAAGTGTCAGGCTAGGAATACAATGGAAATACGAATGTAGAAACGATAATTTTGAATATAACGAATGTAACGAAAAATTTCTGATGTATACAGTATCATTTTTATGGACATGTAGGAAAAGTTGGAGAAAATAGATAAATTAATATGACTAAATAAATAAATTATTTATTTGGAAAATTAAGGCTCCTGACAGAACAAACTATTTATAGAAATTACAAAAATATATTTAATAAGAGAAAGTGATAAATATAGAAACAAAATTAAAATTGAGAATAACAGCAACAATATAGAAGTATAAAAGTTGTAGGTATGTTATCTTACATTCTCAATTTTTATGTTATTAAAAATACATACATACAAATAAATCATTACTTAATGTTCTATAAATAGAACTATAGCGCAAATAAGTCTATTCGTGATTGAATAGCCGAACAAAAGACGCACTATTATAGTCATAGTTAATGTAAGCCAGCTCGGGTAGCATCTGTGCGAAAGGCATGACGGAAATATAATCAATAAAGTGCATCTCGATGGGCTTAATCGCATAGACAGGCCGGCCGCTTCGTTAACCCTTTCAATGAAAATTAATTTAACAAGGTCTTGCATAGCCTTTTCTCACGAGGACGCTTCCCTTTTTCTTTGTTTAGAAAATTCGCACATAACTCGGTCAGAATAGTAAACAGCTTTAAATTTAGCATCTATTAATAATATTTTTGTCAAGTTGTTTTATTATTATAAAATAATAATTTACCACAAAAAGTATTGAAATATTTGTCATATAAAAACGTAATAAATTTATTTTATTTAGTTTTGTTAAAATCTCACGCGTATATAAGATTTCAAGATTTCTTCTAAGAAAAATTTATAAAATATAATCTATCACATTTCTAAATAATAAATAATTTAATAGATTTTGAAAATTTTTATCTTTTCCTTGTGCCGTAATACATTTTTTAAATATAAATAGATATTTAGATCGCCGGTAAATTTATATCCGTGCCAGCATTAATGGTATTTAGAACGTTATAAATTATAGCAACCCAGAAATTGCGTTTCGTCTCTTTTCCCCGACGATGATTTACGCGCGTTTTATTGTGACGCATGACACGCAGATCTAAATATAAGCACGCACGGACAATGTTTCAGCAAGACGTAGCGATTTGCCGGAGCCTCGCGTTGCTGCTTATGCCGAAGGGACGTAAATCAATTTTAGATAATCCTATTAAAACCGATGCGCCGCGTTAATTTGTAATCGCATCTTCCGTAAAATTGGTTGCGTTTCGAAGTTCGATTTACGCCACTTTCTCTCGAAATGGACGGTACGTTTACCACGCGGTGTGGCTTCGAAATTAATCGAAATTGTAGATGTAACGGTGCTTAAAAGAAGACTTCTTGGACAAGTTAGAAAAAAGTTGTCCCTCTTGTGCTCAACCACCCACATCCTCTACTTTTCTCTACGCGCCGCGCTTTTCTAGATAAATCCTTCAATTACGGGCCGACCGGACAAGTCGGTAAATGTGGACGCGGCGCGGCGCGGCACAGCCTTCGGAAACTTCGTTTCACCGTCTCGGGATGGTGGCTTTAAGTGATTTATAATCAAAACTGGATTAGAGGCGGGTTGGAAAAGCCTTAAGTTGCCTCGCAAGCTCGGGGCGAGGCCCAAGAGCTTTATGCGACAGGCTCCGCCAGGTGATTTAAAAGTCATCCAAAGTGTATTAAACGTGGGATTCTCGCAAAAGCGGTGTTCGGTGTTTGCAGGCATCGGCGTCTCTTTCCCGTTCCCTCTTCTGCATGTGATTACGGTTAATATAAAGTGTCGCAGAAACCTCAAAACGTTTAAGCTTTAATTAGAGATATACTTTCATCAATCTGAAGTATTTTCTCTTAATTGAAATGTGGCACCTATAATTTTGTACGTTTTGAAGATAAAAGTTTCTGAGAAGCAATCAAATAAAATTTCGTTTATTCAAATGCAAACAAATTTTATGATTTTTGCAACGTTTAATTTGAGATTTAATTGTCAAGATAAGTATTCAATTTTTAATGCCATGAAAAATATATCACATCATTTATATTTTTCTCTTTCAAGACAAGAAAGAGAAATATGCATTCTATCATTAAGGAATACATGTTACGTGTAATACAAGCTTATGATAAGTATCACGCAGAGATTTCCATCATAATGTACTGCGGTACGTTGAAAAGTCATTTTTTGACGTCGTCATTATTGTGTGACAGAAATTATGCGATAATCGTGGCGGACGTGATTATCATAGTGATTAATTGTAGAAATTGATGCGTAATGGTGAGCTGATTTCCATGCTAAAAATCCATTCTCTGCAGATTGCAATTAAATCGTTTCAATGAACGTTTATCATGCGGTGAATAATATGCAGCTGTGCGTTTGTTGTGTTACACTATCGATGCAATTGATGACATTTGAGCCTCGATATTGCACTCATGTGTAATGAGTATCGCCATACCGTAGTCATTTGCAATAATTATTATTTCGCGAACACTTTGCAGAGATTATTTTCTTTCGGAGAAAGAATTTATTTCGAAAATACATTAATAACGGAGATTAAAAAATTTTTATTCACTGAAAATTTTTATTTATGAAAATATGAATGTGTATCACGTTTTTAAATATTTACGTCTAACAATTAGACATAATATAATTTAATGATTAGAGAAGAAAATTTTTTTATATTAAATTTACACTACTTGCAGACTACTGTATATTATAAATATGATGTCATGTTAAATGTAAATCTGTAATGAGATTTAACGGTTTTGAAAAGACTAGATTTTGCAATTAATGCAAAGAACTATATTTATTATTTTAGTTTATTTTGATGATAGCCAGAAGTAATTTACACGGGACAGTATATTTGGACGGAAAACTCTATTTGACAAAGCGTCTAAAAACGTGAATGATTTGTGGTTATAGTGTTATGGTGGTGACACAGACTGCCACTATTTCGTTACAATGGGAGGAGGCTATACGAATTCTCGCGGCGAAACGGAAAGTCGTTGAGAACCCTACGTCAGTGTGTGACAGGTGTGTCTGATAGCGATATCTCGATGTCGTATTATATAATACACGGTGTTCCTCGACCTTATGTCGTAACCTCGGAATCCGATTTCTTCCGAAGTGATCCTGAGTTAAAAATGTTATATTTTGAAAATGGATTTTATTTCAAATAATTATGAATTATATAACTTCCACAAATTCTCAATATTTTTCTTAAACGCGCTATTGCAGCTTTGATTAAAAAATTTAATTTTTTAAAAATATTTTGTGCATACTTGGATTCAATCGTAAATAACTGCAAAATGTGCAAAAATAAAAATTTGAGGCTTTAAAGAAAATTTTTTTTTATTTGTAGAAAAATAATCCTGAGATGCACTTTAAAAAATTATTTCATTAAATTTCATTTTTCTAAACGTAACAATTTTATTTTACTTTATTGTGTAAGATTTTTGATTCGCAATCAGACATCAGAAATCAGATCACGAAGTTGTGACATGATGTCGCGGAATACTATGTAACGGAGGTGTCTCGTGGCGGTTTCGTCGAGCCCTTCTCTTGACGTGACAGCTCGCAAATGCACGTCCATATGGTCGTCCAACACACCCGCGCATCTCGTTGCATTATTTCGGTTACGCCGATTCATCACGTTCTGACGCATCGTCGGTGACTGCTGTACTATGACGGATGTCATCCAGACACTGTCTTTCGTTCTTCGATCTATTACTGCGCACGATAATGAATGACTGTCTGATGGCACTATCGTCATAAAATTTGTATTGGAACATTAATAAGTAAATTAAAAAATAATAAAAACGAAAAGAGAGATAGAGAAAAAAAATTAAAACGAATTCTTTAAGCTAGAAGATAGAAATATACAAAATCGCGCTTAAATTATTAAATATAAGTTAAAAATAGGTTGCTGCTAAAATTTTTTGAAATCTAAAGCAGATACAATCAACGTTTCTTATGACACGTTATGATATCAAACTAACTGTCGAATCAGTCTTATCAAATTAAACTGGTTTCGTTGACAAAGTCATATCTAGTAAGGGGAATTGTTGATTCATTTACTTTGACATAGTAATCATACAGCTGTTATCTTTAACTGTTTAATTTTGCACTTGTTTCAACGACAATTTATCACGGGAATTTAGACAGCATAATACAATGTGATGGAAGTTTTCTGAAATTTGAAGTGTCAGATCTATTAATCGATTGATTTTAGTAAACTTGTGATAAGCGACAGTATGTCTCTTTGGATATTTAATGTCATTTAATTCAAGGCTAACAATTATAACAATAAGTATTGATTTTTTCAGTCGCATAAAGAGCGATGTAGAATTGGAATGTTATTTTTTATATACTTTTTATTTTATTACTTTTTTATTTTATTAACCAAATATGTATGTGACTTGCGTGCAAGTGATATATTTTTTATATGAATAATTATCTTGCACTTGCTTTTTTAAAATACATAATATTGTAAGTAATTTTATTATCTTCGAAAAATAATTTGGTTTTAAAAAAATTTCTAAATTACTCATTGCTAGAAGATAATAAAAGAAAGTATGTTATATTTTATGTATTTCCAATAACTTTATAAAACTAACACGCACTCATATACAAGAGATTTAATCCATTTAAAAAGAAATAGAAACATATGCAATACATTTTTTAAATATTGCATTTGCAGCTCTCTCTCTCTCTCTCTCTCTCTCTCTCTTCGCTTTCCCCCCCTCACATACACTTTTGACAATTTATTGCATATAGAACAACACAGTGTGGTAACAGAAGGGAAATGCCGTTCCCCACTTCTCACCCTCTACCCGCTTTCCAAGTCGGTTTAGGCCACAGCGACGGTGAGCATACCCCTGGGTCGATCCTCCCGGACAACCAACCCCAAAACCTTGGCATCCCTCGGGGGGCTTCGACGTACGCTATAATACTCGGGAAACTTAACAGGCAGCTCTGTACAAGCAACATCCCTCTTCTATTTCATCCCCGACCTCTCTGCGTCCGCGTCGACATATCATCCCTTCTCCTCTTCTTCGATGGCGTCACTACTACATTTTCGCGAAACGTCCTTTCTGATATACACGCGCCTGTTCCTTTCCTTCAAAATAAGTTCTGTAAGTCGTAAGTTGTAACTGTCCGGCCTCGCTCCCGTATTCGAATTTCTAAACAGAGTCTCTTCACCCCATTTCGTAATATGGGAACAGCTGGAACAGCGGTTTCGTTGAAACGCAGCCACTATTTTGTACCAAGTGATGCACACCAAGATGTGACCTCAATTCGAGAATTGAATTTCTGACGTTGTCATAAAGTAAGAGAAGTTTTTAAAGTGAATAAAATAAGTTGAAGATAATTTTCTTTTTGAATAAAACACATTTTTTTTACAAATATATTTAAAAATAAGAGTTACAGTTTGATAAAATAATAGTTATATATCACATTTATGACTTTATAAATGCTTTCATTTTTCTCATTCTGTGTTGTGCTCGTAATTTTAATATTTTGCAAAAATCATTTATGTAAACATATATTTTTCGTTAAATTATAAGATATCAGTATTTTAACTATTTATTTGATACATTAAATTTTACGCATAGGTCGTAAATACTTTCTATTATTCTGATCGCGCGATCAAATTATTATCATATTAGAGAGAGAAAACTCAACTTTTTCCACTTTAATATTATTTATTTATTTAATACTATCGCATCTTTCCGGAAAGTTTTTTGCTGTAAAAACCTAGCAACTAACAAATGTGCCAACGAATACCAACGTTTACCGATCTCGTGAGATGTCGTGTCCCGTTGGTACTCGAAGAGCAAACTTTGTCCCTTTCGCCATATGTTAGCGCATCTCAGCTAATGCAGTTTCCAACGGGACTACAAATTCTGCAATTTGGCAGCCATTCGTTCACAACAGTATGCGGATCGTTATTGGTGATGCGCGACTGTAAATAACGTTTTGATGTCTGCCGAATATTAATATTGCGCCTCGGAACTGTGCTTGTTAGTCCTACGGATTATGAGCTGCAATTACATTCGGAACGTGTGCAAAGTGGCCCCGAATTCGCTGGGGACTGCGCAGGGCGTTTCGACAGGGGCCGAGAACAGCTTCGGCCGTTAACTACATTTCGAGCTCGAAACCGTTTCCACGGAACTTTACGAGCTTTCCGCGCAGTGTAGAGGATGTTCCAAAACTGTTTCCTTGTTAATCAATTCTTCAATAAATTCCAGAATGACTAATATTTCGAAAAATACATTATAAACAATTTCGAAACATCGGATTGTTTTTAGTGAATTAAACTTTAATATATAGATAAATGATTTTTATTTAAAGAAATATATTGTAATAAAATAGATACAAGATCGAAGAGAGAAATATAATCATTTTTCGAATTTCTATTGAGATTAAAGAAACAATATAAGTAGGTATTGAGAGAAGGAGGTCGAATAAATATTATTTAGTAATATTTCAGTATTATTTTTCTTACCAATATTAAATATTCTTACCTATAATCAAGTAATTTGATAAGAACTGCACGATTCCTTTTGAACAACTCTGTGTTACATCCAGCCCGCATGCATTCGTCGAGTAACGATCATACGCGACTTTCGACAGTAAGCGAGCATCGTTATCCACTTTGACCCGCGATAGGCGGTTTATATGCACGATCGTATAATACGCAACGAGCGGTCACCAGCACGTGCGCGCGTAGTAATCGAAGTTTATAAACCCGCTCCGTTATTAATCGCGCCTGATATTAATCCACATACACGTACACACAAACATACGCACACGCAATGTGCATTAATTCTTTCGTTTTACAAATTAGCGAGTTATCTGTAATATCTGTACTTTCATACTAGAATCAAGCATGTAGTTCGCCCGACTCGGTACTTTATATATTTTCATCTGTTATTTGTTCACTTATCTAATCATGAATTATTTTTTCCATTTACGAAACACGAAATTGTCATCACAGTATTAGTATCTCCAAATATTTATCACAGAAAATGTACTGATATTTTGTAAGACTTGCTTTGTGCGTCATAAAAAACTTGTTTTCATTTTCGTGCGGTAAAAATAAAAACGAGTTTTCTGTGAGAGACAAAACAAGTCTTTCCATTAATTTAAATGATCAGAAGTGTCACAAATTGTATTTTACTAAAATTATTAAATCTACGAACAATTTTTTTAATTTATCATGGAATATCAAAAATCTACAAACACTTAATAATAATAATAATAATAAATATTTGCAAACGAGCAAGCAATCATTTTGTCGTAAATGTAGCATCGTAAAAAAAAATGCATTTTTTACTCTCTTCTTTGCGTTCTCTTTCTCTTTCTTGTTTTGCTTCTCATTTGTCACTTAGTTTGATACTAAAGGGCGCGCCCCTTCGTTAATTGTCACTAAATTATTAAAAGGGCGCACAGGGTACTCGCAGGTCGAGTCACAGCCCTGCCATAAGGGGGCACATCGTGACGGAATTCATTCCCGTAGTGCATCTTGCGCGCATGGGGTTTCTCATCCCGTCCTTCCCTTCCTTTTGCTTCGTCTAACTAGACGACACACGTAGAGTTTCCCTTCCTCGCGCGGACCCTCCTCCTGGAACGTACCCGGTTCTATTTGTCTCTGTCACCAGTAAATGGCCTTTGCCGAGCACCACGACGAGTCTTCGAGATATCCCTTCTCTCACTCTGAGTCCGCAGATTCTCATAGTATCCCCCGTTTCCTCCTTGTCTCTCTCTTTATGTCTCTCACGCGTTCCTTCCTATACATTTCTCTTTCTTAGGCTTCGAGTCGGGACCGATAAAAATCGGCTTGGATGACGTCATCGAGAGGACTCTTGCTTCTATTTCTCATTGGCTTCATGGCACAATCTCGTTTATTCACGTTTCTCTGGTTCTTTGCTTATTTGTTAAACAAGTCTTTATCTGATTAAGTCTTAAAAATGTTTTAATTTTTATATCACTTGATGTAATTATGTGATAACCAACGTGGGTTAACGTTTAGCGAAAAATTTAGCGATAAAAGACTTGGAAAATGTAGACATATATAATTAGAAAATTAATTATTTTAGTTCTTTATATAATTATATAATTCTGTTTGCGTATGAAACCAAAGATATTTTATAGATAGATTTATTAAAAGCAATAATTTCGAATTTCTAACAATTAAAACGGCTAACAATTATAAGAACTGTCAATTTTATGTGTAAGAAACTATGATAATGCCGTATTGTTTCTTAAGCGGACAATAACAAATATGACATACCGTGCACTTAAGGATTAAGCAGTTGATACTGGCAACTTGCCAAGACCACGTCGCGTGTCTACTAGCATTGCTCCAACCACTATCGGATAGCAGATATCAATGGAAAAATTCATTTTACTGATTTGATATTTTATCAGATTATAATCTTTTATCCATTATTTTATAAATAATTCCATTATTTATAAATGGATCTTTTATACTGATAGTAACTAGATAAAATTATTTTCTTTCTATTCATATTCTATTTATATTCAATTTTTTTAAATGCAGTTAAGTTTAAAATTTATTTTAAGCAGAATTTTAAACATTAACTCGAACTGCGCGATTGGTATATTTCTACATTATTTTATGTTGATTTTATGTCACTATTAAATATTTACGCTTCATTACGCGTTCCATTTATTCATTTTTTAGCCTGATAACATTATAATATTACATGTAATATGACATTAATGTTAATTACTAGTCATATATCATTAACAAATTTTAGAATTATGAATATTTCATATGTATCATCGTGCAATGCTGTTTATGTCAAATTATTGACACGGTTGAAAATTTAATATTCTGGCATTTAGAACTTGAAACATTTTGTTATCTCAAGTAATTGCGTGAATTTTTTTTGTTTTCGGGAAACATATAGTTAATACACGCGGCCAGGTAATTCTGTTAGAGAAGATTGATGACTGCTACGATGAAGAATAAATTCAGAGACTATCTTCAGTTAGTCCTGTCTCTCATTTGACGCGGCGTCATAACGCCGCTTAATCCCGCCGTGCAACAGAATTCATTAAGCGGGTCTAATAAAAATCAGACGGTACTATCGCTGATGTGCTACCGGGTGGCCTCTTGCTTCTCATTAGCTTCGATGGACCCACGTTCGTTCTTTGGCGTCTTTTTTTTTTTATGTCCGCCCTGATTTTCCCTGTAAGCGATCACCTGATACGTGATCATTTCCACGAGCCGGGCGATATATCACCTCGTTACTTTATGGATCGTACCTCGTTAGCTGACGGAACGAATGATCTTACCTTTACAACGTGTGTCCGTACATAGTTGTGCAGAATTTATGTTCGTGCGATGCCCATAATAGTCGTTAAGTTCAGACGATGTTAAGCTAGAATCCAGGTTACATTTTCAATTTTATACATATATTCGTTTAATTCGTCGATTCTTCATTTATTTAGCAATAGCTGGTTTAACTTATCAAACATTTAATTGTTATATTTATAAAATGTGTACGATATTGCTAAACTTATATAAATTATAAAAATTTACGATATAAAGCAATGTAGGCCAATACTGTATTTTAATACACTTTTTATATTCTGTCATTTTTTTACAAATCGTGAGTCGTAGAAATAACAAAAAGATAATCGTTTAATAAGTAATCTTTGTTTGGATAAATTGATAAACATCTCGCATATAACACGCATGGCATATGTGAATAACAATGACAATATTATAATAAAGGCATGAAACGTTTTAATCAAATATTTATCATAAATATCCGAAATGAGAAATGTATTATTTTATGTTAATGTAGTAAATATTTCAAAAATATTTAAATTTCTAAAATTGGTGGAAAATAGACATTATATTAATAATGATAATAAATTATAAAATATTTTGTATAATTAAAAAATATAAAACTTGGGCATTTTGAATAGACATTTTATATATTCTTATAAAAACACTAAAATGTTGCATTTTCGACGCAAACAGCGGAAAATCGACCGAGTTAATAGTGGGTTTGTAAATCTTCCGGAGCCGAGGCGGAGATAGATAACGAGCCGGGATGTCTTCGTAGAGTACCTACACTTCTTTGCGGTTATATACTTTGCGGACATTTAGTTTCGGTTTAAGTTTGCCGGAGAGAGGAAAGTTCGCCTCTTGTCGCTGCTGTGGCAACTTGATATGCCGGACTCGCCGTAGGAATCGGCCGTTTTTAAAAAGTCACCAACCGGACAATTGTTTAAACCCTTTAACGATTGTTCAACTCGTTAAGGATCCATTAGGGGCTTCGGACTCGGTAGACCGCGCAAATTTTCCACCGCTCGGAGTCTCTCGTCCCTCGCTTCCTGCGCTTTAGCGGTGGCAAATTAATTCAAGTTTTCCCATCCGAGTTGGCTATAGTAAGTTTTTGCTAACGGCCGTTCTCTCCCCAGAAAATTTCCCTGTAGACCATAATAGCTACCCCGCTATATTTAAGAGCTTTTAGTTTGTTAGGTTTGTTGAGCAATAAATCGGTGTTATCAAAAATAGTGCTTCAACTCTTTCTCTCTCTTTCTCTCTCCGATTAAAAGTGGAATAGATCAAAATTTCAGAAAAAGGCAAATAAAAATAGCAAGATAAATTAAATATAAAAGAGTTCTTATCGTTTCGCCCTTCGCGTTAGAATTACGAGAGAGAGAGAGAGAGCGCAGTTAAACGTCGTAGAAAGCTAAGTTCGTTTTTACGTTGTGTCTTTTTGAATTACGCAAGAAGTTTCCGCGACATGTTTTCCACGTCGACCATTTGCTTAATGAGGAATCAAGATCTCGAGCTAAGGGGATGGAAGATTTAAAGGCTCGCAGAGAGAGCGTTGCATCGTTTCCCTTGCGTTTCGGCTTTTCTCCAGTCCATCGTCTTCCCCATTCGACGCTCATTCTTTTTCATGCCTTCAATACTTACACTTTCTTCTGAAGCACGTTTGTCGAGCAATCACATTCGTTACGTGGCCTTTTCTTGAAAAGGCAATTTGTCTCTCAAGCTGCATATAGTCGATCTTATCTTCAATGTACGTTCCATATGGCGGCCATCGCGAATAAATCTTTCTGCATGAGGATTGGGTAGTTGAGGAATCAATGCATTGAGAATTTTATTAGAGATAATTTTAAAGGACGTTTTGAAGCTACTGTAATTTCTTTCATATGATAATGTATATATTTTGAAATATGTCTTATACAAAATATGTTTAAAATATTTATTAAATATTCTTATTACATTTCGAATAATTACTTATTTTTTTCTTCTTGATAGATACAAAAATATTATAATCTTACAATTAAAAATTGTAATGTAAATAATGTTTTTACGCTGTATTTATATTTTTTTACAAATCTTACATTCTTTCTTTATTTAATACGTGTTACATCGATATTATAAAATATTGATACATATGGTCTTCGATATACCGAATGAGCGAAAATATCGGTACCTCGATAAATTTAAACATCCCAACAGCCTTGAGTTTGGCAACGCCTGAAGCCTCTGCACGCTAATTAGCCCGTAGTTTCACGCATGTTTGACTTTCTCGACTAACGTAACTCGTTGTCGGAAACGAGAGGTGTCTCCGTCGTGTATCGCTCGGGCGAAATCGCGGTGCAAATTACCGAGAGCAATTAAGATCGTTAATTACCGACGTCAAAGTGCGTGTCGCTCTTCTCTGCTACAATGGAAATTCATAAAGAAAGGCACGCGTTCTCTTCATCAGATATGGGGAGAGTTATCGTAGCCTATCATCTACGATAATTGACATGCGACATGCCGACATTGAAGATACAATATAATATTGATACATATACACATACATACACAACATACACATAGGTATATTATTTATTATTTTTAATTATTGTAAAAAAATGTTTTAAACATTTACAAAAGATGCAGCTCTGTTTTCTTAAGCAATTTTTCTCTCAGCACATACTTGCATCGCGCGTTTTTTTCCTGAGAAATCGCGTGCTCGTAGTCAATTCAATACTTATCGGTGCACGTGTCACCTAGTTTACTTTCTTTGTATGTGCAATCGTTACTTGTACTGCTTACTCACTGCAAATGGCTCATACAATCGCGCGAACTTTATCTTTTTCGCGGAACAAATGCTTTTATGCGATATTGGATTGCCCGATTTGTCATTTAATGACGCGCACTGTTGGATCGAAGATGCTATAACTTACGGGACTGCAACTACATCGCGTTGAATAAACAAATCGATAGTATTTATAGTTTCTTTCAAGCTTCTCTGAATACGCGAAGAAAGAGACTGTGATATTACTCGGTCAATTAAATTGTTTATTAACATGAAGTTAAGCAAAATCGTGAAGAAATAAATAGAACATCTTTTCGTGTATATTTTAAACTGGTGTTTTAAAGAAATAGCTTCTCGCAAAATGATGATGTCTGTTTAAGAATAATAAACTAGTTCACTGAATGTAGTTTACTAACTGAATAATATAAATGATTCATTTATTTAAATTAGTTTAACTATCGAGTTTGAATATATTGCTATTATTAATACTGAAATTATTGGGCATAACATTTTATCAACATTTATACGTTCAAATTTTAAAAATATTAAAAATTCTAAATTAATCTAAACTGAATTAAACACATTTTTTCACACGCACAGTTTTTCATATATTTTAAATAGCACTGATTCTAATTAGAGAGGTTTAAAATTCTAATAGAAATTATCGGTAACTTAATAATAGTTCCGATATATTGATTATCTAATGAATGACAGACGATATTTTATATTTTTATAATTTTGTAAAGAATTCTTTATTTATAATTCTGAAGATATAAAAACGATTACCGATATTAAATTTATATGATTATGTTTTAAATTATGTAACTAAATAAAAAATATGTACATTAAAAGAAATGGTGACAGTTGAAATTTTTCGACTAAATTATACATATATTCTTAAAGATCGGCAAAATGTCTGGGATTTTTGCACGCAGATGTTTCTAATCTTTCTGGAGGGGGGCAGAGCACCATAAACCGAGATTGACATCATGAATGAAATTGGCGGGGCGGGGAATAATTCGGGAATAAGGAAAGAGTGGGGAAAATGGGTCTTCAGGAAATAAGAAAACTTTTTTTCCCGATCGGCCGTTACCCTCCGCATTGCGATAAGAGACGAAAGAGAGATGATCGCCGTTTCTTTTTTTTTCCTTCGTCCGTTCCACCACCCTTCGCTTTTTCCAACGCTCGCCGGCTGCACGAAGTCATTTTCTTAAGAGGGGGCCGACGAGATGCGTCGGGGGGCACGTTTCAAAGGCACCTGGTTTTCTCTCGCTCGATAAATCGCACATTCCTCCCGTTTCGCTGCCGCCGCGATCTCGTTATTTTCGTTCTACTATTTTTTTGTTCGTCGGATTCTGTGAGAAAGGAGCATCCCTAATCACAGCTGCTGCTGTGAGCTGCTTACATTTCGTTAATGAAACATCATTTAAATGTATTCGTCTTTGATGTTGGTACGTTCGCGAATCGAGAAGCTTAATTATTAGTTTTATATAATATTACGTATATTTTTTGTATCTTTTACGAGCAAACATTTAAGATATTTTTAACAACGACTTTTGGAATTGCACATTGCGCGTTATTATCCTTGATTGTTATCGTGCGCTCTCGGCAATAATTGTTCCGTGTCGTTGCACTAATTGCACCTTTCCCTTCGATCGAAAGTAGATTACGTTGCGTGCAAGAGGTGCTCTCACCTTGAGTCCGAGAAGATAATCGTTACAATTATGTATGGTGAATACTGTCTCTTGCAAATAATGTCTCGTTTCTTGATGTTACGTAGTTACATTGTAGCAGACAAACATCTGCATGCAAGAAGATAAATTAAAAGTGAAAGAAATGTATAATTCCCAGAGGCGATATTAACAAACTTGGAGAAGTTGCATATCGAGAGAAATAAAACAAAATTATTATATATGTAATGTTAAATATATCAAAATTTTATTTTTTTATTTTACAAATTTGATAAGTTTCGTAATCAACAGAGAAAGAATTTAATGCTACACATGAAATATATTCCGTTTAAATTTTTTTGTACATAAATATATTTAAAAGCTGTGGAGGAAGATTTATTTTTTAAATACAATACATACAATTTTTAAAATTTGAAAAGTTTATTATTCATTGTAATACATTTCCTCGCGTCTACAAATATGTTATATTAACTGTGAAATTTTATGACTTTTTGCAGGTCTGGGAGAGGCTCGAGGAAGCCACGTCCGTCACAATCGCCGAACAGCGCGGAAGAGGAGGAGGGGGAGGGGGAGGGGGTGGAGGACGGGGAGGTGGTGGTGGAGGTGCGACGGAGTCGTAGTGTGGAAATAGGTAGAGTAGGCATGTTGTCAGTCTCTCCGACAATGACGATGGGGACGATGAGGGTGGCGCGGTCGCGTCGACGATGCTGGTGTCGCCCGTCGCTGCCGCTGATTCTGCTGCTCACGTTGTCGCTATCTTTGCCGACGGTGCGCACGTTGCCGGCCGACATAGTCAACCAGTATCACGATTCGAAGGTGGAACGCATGAACCATCTGGTAGTGGACAAGAACACCGGCCGGGTGTACGTAGGCGCGGTTAATCATCTCTATCAGCTGTCGCCGGACTTGGTGCTGGTCGTAAATGAGGTCACCGGACCGAAGGGCGACTCCACAGCGTGCTCGATGCTAGACTGCCCCCGTGAGGCGCAAAAGCGGCCGGTCGACAACGTGAACAAGGCCCTGGTGATCGATTACACCACCACGCGGCTCATCTCGTGCGGCAGCCTGTTCCAGGGCATGTGCACGGTGCGCAATCTGCACAACATATCGGATGTAGTGCAGGAAGTGAAGGAGGCGGTGGTGGCCAACAACGCCACCGCCTCGACGGTCGCGTTTATCGCGCCCGGCCCGCCAAATCCACCGGTCTCCCAGGTCATGTACGTCGGCGTGACCTTCACCGGCAACTCGCCCTATCGCTCGGAAGTGCCGGCGGTGAGCTCACGCTCCCTCGACAAGGACAAGATGCTAAATATCGCGGAAGCGGCAGTTACGACTGGTACGCGGATGTACGTTAATTCTTTGTCGCGCGAACGTTATCCCATCAACTACATCTACGGCTTCAGCAGTGGTGGATTCAGTTACTTCCTCACCACGCAGATGAAGAATACGGAAACGCCGATCTATCTGTCGAAACTGGTCCGCGTGTGCCAGGACGACGAGCATTATTACTCGTACACGGAGATACCGATTAACTGCACCAGCGACGAGCGTATCTACAACCTGGTGCAAGCCGCCTACGTCGGCAAGGCCGGCTCGGTGCTCGCCGGCGACCTGGGCATCACCGCTCAGGACGACGTGCTGTTCGCCGTGTTCGCCGAGAGCGACGGGCCCAACAGTGATGTGCCGCGTTCACTCTCGGCTCTGTGCGTGTACTCGCTCAAGGCAATCCGCCGCAAGTTCATGAGCAATATACAGCGATGCTTCAGCGGCGAGGGACAGCGGGGCCTGGAGTTCATCTCGCCGAGCCACAAATGCATATCAACGGTGAGTCATTTTGAACAGCTTAATTTAACCACTGCCGTCACTCCGACGTGTACGTAATCTCGGCGATGTCACTCGGCATCTTGCTCGTTATCTGGCGAAAAATATAGAATACACCTTTGGTCCTTGTAAAAAAAAAAAAAACGCAGAATTCAACGAACGCGAAACACATTCCGAGATTTAGCATAAGATAATTTTTCAGATTTATCAGAATTTTGGATATCTGTATATTATTCCGTGGGGATTTTATCGCGAGTAAGGCACCGATTATTTTAAATTAATCTAAATCTAATCTATCGAGAAATTTACACGCACGATTGCAACTTTTTTATCACGAATAATCTTAGATTTAGCAAAGCGAATTGATTTATCTCCTCTGCCAAGAGGAGCTCACAATCACATATAAACGCGTTGTTAGTCACTGCCTCGTTGAAATCTCTCGTTACTTCGTTCATTCCCTCCGATGGATTGATAGCTCGTTTAAATGAATTGATATCTCGCAGTATGGCCACTACTGGCCAACAATAACTTGCGGAAGGTAACCTCGTGTGTACGGTACTCGATAGCTCGGCGGCTGCGAGGGTATCAGTGCCATCGCTAACCGGAATTATTGTAACCACACTATATAGCGCATGGTGGTGCATTCGTGGTTGCCGAGCGGCTGAATGGCCGTCAGGTGGAAAGACCACCTCCCGTTGCAAGCAGGACGCGATTCGTCCTCCTTGATTATTACGGCACGAATCAATCGGCCGCGTCTCGCAGGAAGCTCGCGCGCGTCGTCTTTCTCTCGCTCTTCTTCGCATTTACGTAACAGGTGGCATCGAAAAGCTTAAAGAAGGCAAAGACGCAGGAGCCCTCGTACAAAGCGCCATATGCTCCTTTCACACGGGCTCTCCGCGTCATTTGTGCATGCGAGCGGGAGAACAATCTCTCTCTCTCTCTCTTTCTCCTCTCCGCAGCACGTCCGCTTGCGTTAGCCTGCTTCTCGTATACGTTTTCGTGCCGGGAAATCGCGAAATATTTATTGTTATACGTACAACGAATTTTAGACATGAGCAAACAAGGTGTGCCAATTTTACCAAAATCTGTCTGTGAAAACGCTGTTGTATTTACCCATTTTCGTGTACGATCTGCTAAATTGCACGTGTAATATTACATTAAAATCATTATTTACATTAATGCGGAAACACGCATCAGGATATTGTTTTATTTACGTAATCGCGGAATTAGCATTATGTTGCAATTAAAATGTATATTGTGATTCGTAGTAATAAAGTGGATAAAGTCTGTATATTTAATCGCGATTACATCGCGAAAATATAGGAACGTTCAGCAGCACTCGTCGGGAGACTGCATCGCGAACCGATTCGATTATCAATTCGCGGGTCGGGTTTATTATTTTCCGAGAAAGCGCGACCGAATTTTTATTACGGCCTTTACGATCGTCCACGATCTCACCTGCCGCAATTAAAGCCCCTAATGAGACTGCGAATGCAGTCCGGGTTGAAGCCTTTCCCCGGATCCGCATGCATCGTTGACCAGCGCAGCGGATTCCATAATTTATTAGCGTATCAAGAGAGCCGGTCGCGCTTTGCCGCGGAGCGATTTTATTGCGCGCAGCCAACGGCAGTCGCATTCCGTGACTTTTTTTTTCCCCCGCGCGTCACAGACAGAAACGCGACGAAAATGCGCGTCTCTTTCGCGTCCGCCGCGTCATTCCTGCCCGCAACCACCGAGGCTATCTCCTAGTGATCGATCGCTGCCGATCGTTCGTCAGCGGTTAACCGAAACTTATACAAAACGCCGATTGAGCCCTCGGTTTCGCTGACCGCTTTTCCTGACGTATCGTATATGCATCGAGATGCTCTCGCGTATGAATCCTTCGAATTTCAAGCTGAGATCCTTTCTGTTTGAAAATTTTATCGGATAATACTGCTGAAACATGCATGAAACTTTGCTTGAAACTTTATTCTTGAAAAATCTCTAAATTTTTTATAACACAGAGATTGGTCTCTCGACCACAATTTTTGTTGAAAGAAAGTTTCTTGTGGTTTAAATTGGTTAAAAAAAATCCGTATATAAAAGGAAACCTGGCTCGCCCCTTGTACATTCCTGTTCGGAAACTCTGGCGAATTGATTCCGCACGGATACACGCGACTCCGGACGAATTTCACGATTCATGCTCGTCTCAATAAGCGATCACGAGGAACATTTCTCCCTATATAGCCGTATTGCGAAGTCATCCCTCGAAAGAGGGCGAAATCGATATTAAATTACGTGGACACGCTTATTATTTGGCTTTGTTAAATTACTTTCACTGTGACGATAGAGGTATGATTAATTTTATATATACATTATCACGAATTGAAATTAATTTAATAAAGCCAAGTTTTATATACATATGTCTATGTGTACACACACGTGCATATATACATGTAAAATATTTTCCATTAATTCTTATGCTGCATATTTAATATAATATTTTAGTTTGAATGGTATTTTTCATGGTTTTTTTAATCTGCACTGTAGTTCTAGATTAAAATTTACATCTTTATTTTAAATGCATCTATTATTTTGGATGACCAAGTTTAATTTTCATTCTCTTAATTTATTTAAGGTCAACTTTGCACATATTGAATATTTATATAGAAAACGAGATTGAAGAAATTACACTTGGCAACAAATAATATAAATTCGAATTTTTCGACATTTTGTGAAATTATTGAAAGAAATTAAGCTTTAAAGAGTCCTTATTGTCAGAAATCTTCGTTTTTTAATCTATTTTACAATTCACTTTTTTTAGCGCATAATTCGCAAGTTAAATGTGCCTTGATAATTTTTATTTAGTCAGTATTCTAAAAATTCCTCAACGCAGAGAGAATATCATGTTTGTTTATATCTGAAATATCTGTCAGAGTTTTCGCAAATTGACTTCTCTGCTGTCTTGCGAGAAAGCAGTATTAGTGAATTGAACAATTTATCGTCATTTGTACGTCGCCGGTGCTCGATCTCAGTTTGTCAGGAAATCTCGCGACAATTTCTCAACATGTGTCGATCTATATAAATTTCGCGTTTTCAACGTATCTGAGCCAAAAGATTCGATAAATTTTATATATGAAACAATCACTCTCCGACATGTGAACAAAGAAAAGTAAGAATGATTTTAAGAGAAATTGATTCGGATGGATTATTCTAAGGAATGGAACAGAGGATATCATAAAAAAATTTCGTAAGATATCTGATTGAACACATTTATCTCAATTCTTCGATTTATTTTTAGAAATTTGGGGCAGTTAAACCATTCATTTTTCATATCAGCGCAACCATTTATCTTATCGGTTAAGTGATGTAAGATTTCTCTCTCTCTCTCTCTCTCTTTCTTTCTCGCAAAGAACGCTAAAGGTTTCTGAACGGCGGTTATAACGAAGCTTGCCCGGGTTTCGTCGCGCGGGGTGCACCGGCACGGCTTTCTCAAAACTTTACGAGAACGGTACTTAGAGAACCGTTTTCAGTGCCCGCTTAAAGATGCGGAACACTCTGCAAAGTCTAGCGAAATGATATTCACGACGCGGCGCGAGATTTATTCAAATTTTCTGCATTTCGTCTCGCTTTCTCTCTCGCTCATCTCTCTCGTGAAACTTTTCCTCCGTCGTGAGAACGTATGCCGGAACACAAAGGATTTCTTTGCGTAGGAAGGCGAGAAAAAGGCGCGGAATCTGCTGAGAGTTAGTCGCCGGACGGAGATAAGCGGGCGACCATAAAGAAGATAAAGATTGTTTGTTTGGTCTAGCCGACGACGAGCTACCGTGGGACAACGCGTTCGTCTTTTACTCCTATTTTCCCTTTTTTCTTCGTCATTCTACTCCGCTCGACTCTCGAGCCTCCTCCCCTTCCTGTTTCTCTTCCTTTATGTCTTATTCGAACGGACAACCGCAAGGTTCCGGTAGAACGGAAACGGACACAGATGCGTGTGTTCATCTGACCGATTGAAGATGTTTAGTCTTTGTCAATCTTACAATTAAACTGCGCCATAAAAAAATCATAGTAACGAAACATTAATTCTTGAGCTATATTTTCTCAAACATTTATGTATCGTTCTTCATAGTCTAGATTTGTACCAGAGAATTATTATTTAGTAACTAATTATTAAATAATTTCAAATTTTTAATATTAATATAATCTATAGATTTAGATACTATTTATCTACATTTAAATTTGTACAAATTATTATAATTATTTTCGATTTTATATGAAAGAAAGTTGATGTTCAAGAAGAGAAAAGATTTGGGAAATTTTATACATTTTAAAATATTATCAGATTTTTTAATTTTAAATTAATTGTGTCTTCTGTACTTAACAAAAATTGTGACAATGTTAGTGACTCCAGCAACTGTAGTCATTTTAAGAAGAAAGAGAATAAAGTCAAAATGTAAATGAAACAAGAGGAAAAGCGGATAAAGAAAGGAAAAAGTTGAAAGGGTCAGTTGGTTTCTCTTCCAAATTTTGTCATGTGTACAGGACATCCACGAACACGTGTTCACGTCCGTGAATATACCATAGCTATGTGGATTCAATTTTTACGTCACAAAAGAATCGCGGCAAAAGGGTCGACACGGGGAGAGAGGGAGGGAAAGCTTTCGAGAAAAACCCATTCGCTCAAATTGGATGGCCTTCTCTCGCCTCGATCATCGGAGTGAGCCTCGCAATTAAAAAGTTTTGCACGGTAAAAAAAAACTCACGACTAGATAGTGTAAATGTGATGCAGTTTCGCGGGATTTTTTCCTCTCTCTCTCTCTTTGGAAAATGGAACGATCGTGCGTGAAAAAAATCGCTCGCACTCTATTGTTATGGAAGATAGAGATTGAATCGATTGGAATGAAGAATGGAAGATGCATGAATAGATTAAAGAAAAACAAATAAGTTAAACTTTGAATGCATCCAATTTCTTTGCGCGTGAGTTTTTTTTTCAATTTAAAGATAACATAAGTGATTTTTTGAAAAATATTGGTTTTAATTTATATTACTTATATAATAAGATATTACATGTTCTAACATTATTATATTCATATTACTTTCATAATTTATATTTGAAACTTTATAATTTATGCTAAATTCTGTTAGTTATGAGAAAGCATAGAACAAAAATATAACTGTTTCGCAGTAAGCTTATAACTATTGTTCACTGGGGGGAATATCTAAAGCGACAGACGTCAGCGCGGCAATGAAATAAAATTCTCTCAGGATGAATTTTCATCAGGGATTGAAACCAGTAAAATTTCAGAGAGTTCGGATTTCCGTACTGCTGACGCAGGAAAATAATCTGTACATTTATTCGCGACAGTGAAAACAGCGCGACTGACTGTCTAAAGTACATTTTTCATTAACGGACAAAATTTAACTTACTAAAATTATATCTCGCATTTAGAGACATTATACATTATAACTTGCATTTTAGGCATGATAGATTTTAAGGAGTAAATAAAATAATTTCTGTTTTTTTTTATTTGTAATTAAATAGTTTGTTTTTTAAATTTATTTCATATTACAAAGCTACAATGTCCAATATTACTTGTTTTATTAAGTTTTGCGAATTTAATTAATTTTTCAAAGCGATCTATGTTGAATCTTTGGAAATATTAGTTATGTCAAAATAAAATTTATAATATTGAGAATATTACAATTTCTATTTAAACCTAAAATAAATGTTAATCAATGAAATATATAACATACTGCAACTGCAAATGCTCCCCTATAAACCGGATGCTTTCAATAACACGAATGTATATAGATTGCACGGTTATACGAGGCGTAGACTTCTATTTTACTGATTTCCGGGATATTAACAATAATGAAGTACTTATGGCACTTGTGATTCTATATATAGAATGTTTCGAAAATCTTATATGATAGCAGGAAATAATTTTCTATTAAATATTTTTATTTGTTGCCTTTCTACACACCTTTCGCTCTTCAATTCCAATTTTACAAAGTTGTTGTTTTACAAAATTGAAAATTTGGTGGAAAGAATCTTTTAATCTATCTACTATCGGCTTATACAGGCTTCCTAAGACAACATGTACACACTTTGAGAAGCCACCAACATCATCGACGTCGAAGTGGATCGATCGAACCTAATCGTTGCGATTGAAGCCCCTATTGAAGCCCGATTGAAATCCGATATTCTTGTTTTTTTTCGCTTCTAATTTGTGGAGGGCGAAATCATTGTTGTTCCTACGACAGGCGACATTAGAGATAATTGAATCGAATGCAGGAAAGCTTATTGTTAGAACATAACATTTTTCAACGTGCTAAAGAATTCCATAATGTTATCGTTTGTTTTCCGAGATTATCTCTCTTCGCCATTCTACTTTTTCTCTTTCTTTTCCGTTCGAGTGCAACCTCACTTTCGCGTCTGAGAACAGTTAGAAGTAACATTGCTGGATACTGTATACTGGACTTACTGGGGCGTGGAATAGTAATTGCTGGACGCGAGACGCGGAGCCGCGCGCAATCGCGTCGAGGTATAAACCACTGTGATAACTCTCCTGAGTATCGGAAATTGAAAAAAAGGAATCAAGAAATAAGACTTGAGAATCGTGGGACTCTCAAAGATTAATGTCGTACAATTCAAGATTACGGTTTCAAGACTCTCGCTCGAGTCCTCGAGTAAAAATTTTTAAGATCGATAACTTGTTACTTGGTAAACATCTTATAGTCTTACAATTCTCAAATACTATAATCCGTTACTACTATTATTTCATATGTGTTTAGGTAATGCTATTAGAAATAATTAATATTCTCATATTACTATTTATATATTATATTTAGATTTTTATATTACTTCTGCAAGAGTAAAAGTTTTCTTGGTTATTTTTTGAACAAAAGAGAAAATTTTTTCTAATTTACATTTTCAAACCTTTAATTTTTTTTATCAATGAATGACGTGTGTCCTGTAAAAGAAAAGAACTGGAACTTATATAAATATAATTGATATATAAAATTAATATATAAATAGTAGGATTTATATAAATATAATTATAATTCCTCTCCTTAATAGCATTGAAATATCATTTGAAAATAATGATTTAAACATATTAATTATCAGTATCCGAAATAGAGATCGCGTTATTTATCAGTTGAAACATAAATGAACGTGAATTATGAGGACATTCACCTGATTGCATTTATAATCTAGTCTTATCCATAAAAATTATTTCTAATTTAGTCGGCGGCATACACATACCTCGTATTCAATTTTGCAGTAACGTCTGGCTTCGAAAGATCAAATCAGCTTGTGTACATTTATGAATAATTATAGGGAATTGACACTTTTCTCTCTCATACATGTACACGTATGCATTTTAAATAGCATGTATGAACTTTTTAAAATTTATTCGTTGAAGTGTCTTAAAAATTTAAAAGTAAAATAAATTAAAACAATATATAAAAGGAAAATGGAATAACGGATAATAGTATTAGCATCTGGTATTAGTGATGAAAATAACATGAATTTTTATTATGAAAAAAATTTTTTTATCTGTCACCTAGATTAATATTATACTAGATACACTCTTTTAACATTTAATAAATTATTCATCGCTGTTATTGTTAGATCCAAATATTTCCGAAACACGTATTTTATTTGATCTCTTTTTTTATCAAGACATTGTTTATTTAATATCTAATCTCTTAACATTTTTTTTAAATCTAAAAATACTAATGGCAAGGTAAATCGAGAAAATACATTTAATCGCTGTCGTCAATTTATAGTTATGGGTGAATGAACACCATTCGATTAAAAGTTCGGCGAACTGGGTCGATCTCCCGGAAACACCTGACGGAAGCTTTTTGCGGAATCGCCGATTTGCGTGAGCATGTATTGACGTCGGCGCGTTATATCCGGCACGTATTAAACGCGGCGCGCTGCAATAAGAAACATTTTCTCTCTAAGCCGCTTCTGCACAAGAACCTTAGAACGATCGGATCGGAGTACGGGAAACACGTCGCGCTTCGATAGAGTGCACATTATGCAAGTGCATCGCCGCGGCGATGCATTGCATTTGCCTCGTACACTTAAAACATGCGAGTACCCGCCTTCGTGGTAGGCTCGTTATTTTACGGTCGTTGCGTTGCGTGCCGCTCGTATTCGTTGGCGTTAACTTATCGTTTCATCCGTACAGTCATTTGGGCTTAGCAAACCCGTGGGTTTGAGTTCCGTGAATAGACGAAGAAAGATAGAGGCGGAAGATAACTTACTTTAAGAAGGAGCATAAGAATGGGAACTAGGTTCACATGCGTTTGACTTACATTGAGCAGAATAGCGCAGCAAATGGATTACATTTTTACATTTCATTTTTGAAAGAAGCTTATCGTTTCGGCGACAAGGAAAAAAAAAGACGAAGAATTTTTAACGCACCGTAACTCAGACATCTATTTTTCAGATATCCGGTCACAATTTTATACTTAATAGCGTTACTTGCAAGATTCTCATTGTTAAAGCATATATCTCTTCGTGCGCATAATTTGATGAAGCTGCGAATAGAGAGAACGGGAGATATCCATGAACAAAAAGAATGAAATTACTTCACTAGAGTCACGAAAGACTGGAAAATGCGAAACGATAATGACGAACGCGTAACGACGCCGCAGTACGTACAAATAACAAGTATTTCTTGAAGAGAAGGAGGGAAACTGAAGGTAGAAAATTACATACAGAGAGAAATAGAGCGAAAGAATTGAAAGCGAGCCAAAGGCCGTTTTCATTATACGCAAAATAAAAAAAAAGTAATCTATATAGAATATACGTAAGAGAGATACTAGAAGGGAGAGTAAGAAATTTTGGGCTCCGTCATGTTCGTTCCAAAAGTTTCGCGCCATCTGACTCGTAGCAAGAGTTCTGAAAAGCAGCGCAACATTTTTCAGAAAGGAAGGTTAATAGACGCGTTCTGCCCTGCGAGAAAATGTTTTCACGGAATATGAGAAAAAGGAACAGTAGTGCCGTGTAAACCACCCATTGCATCTTATTGCCTATTTATTAACTTTGTTATCTTCGCTGGCTTAGTTCTTATGCCTCGACAAATTGACTTGGGAATCACGGAAATGTCAAGTGATGTTTTAATGCTATTTTAATGTCTTGTTTTTTATTTCAACGATACGTTCGATAGAAAAATGCGAATAATAGCGGTTTTATGTTACGAATAGAAATTGATGTTTTATTTGATGTACTTCCTGTTAAAACATCCTGTTAGTAACTTGCATAAGCTCGACTAGTGTGTTCTCTAAAAAGACACGCGTAACTGATACACTTTGACACTTCGCTTCGGGAAACAGGATTTGCTCTATATCCAACGAATCGAAGCAAGCAACAGTATCGGTGAACCGACACGAAACATCGCTGTTCCGTTCTTATTCGATTTTTAATGGGTAACTTAATAACAGACCTGTACGCGAGAGATTGGTTGTAACGGTAAACCGCAATCTATCTTTATAGAATATAAGAATTTGTCGATCCTGTTCTACGTTTAAACTCGTAAGAACTATACAAATATAAAAGTATATTCTATTTTTTACTAGGAGGTATATTACATACTAATTTTAAGTAAACAAAATTTAATTCAATATACATCATTATGTATATTGAATAATTTTGAAGATTTCAAATTTTACATTATTACATTTAATAATGTAAAATTTGAAATCTTCAAAATTATTTACATATTATTTATTTATATTATTTACATATTATAAAATTTATGTATATTAGAATCTTAATGTTAATTTTGAGCGTTTGTATTTCGTAACTTGTGATGAAACAATTGACTATTCTTGAAATGCTTACACATCCGAATGAAATTGTCCTATTGACACAATGAATGTTTCAATGACAAATTATTACAGATCCTTTTGAGACCGTGACATCATTACTGATGCAATCATAACATTTTTTTACTTTGAATCACTTTCTATTGTCTTTTTATGATTACGTTGATATAACTTATAAAAATTACCACTGTTTATAAAATTTTATTACTTTTTATAATATTAATTATTTAAAAAACATTTTTATAAGCATTTTAGAACAAAGAACTTATATATAGCGTCTTTTTTCATATTCTGCAATTACTGCAAGAATCAATCGAGTATCATATATTATTACTTAAGCGTTAAATTATTTGCTAATAACTAGATTGCAAGCGTTGCTATTTGAGGAATCGAAAATCTTATCTCTCTATAATAAATTATGCTCGAATAATTTACTTCAAAGTAATAGTGTATAAATTGCTACGTTATTAAATCATATATTTATAAAATGCCAATTCTATCGAAATTTTTAATCTATAAAGAGGAAAAATAAAAAGTTAATTAAATGTTTTTAATATATTATATAAACTTTAATGCGTCAATGCGTCAAAACGTTAATACAAATTAAAAATATTATTTTTTTAAATTCCATTCTTTTATTCTCATTTGCTCTTTTCTCGCACATATCTATTTTTTTTATATATATTCCAACAATTATGCATTCAATCATCGATACACTTTTTGTATACTCAATATTTATATTTTAATTGAAATCAGACTTTCATCAATTTCGATCACTTTCTTTTTTTTATTATTTATTCTGGATATCTTAGATTCGTCATATTGCCAAAAGAAAATATACTTTGTTTGTTATTAAGCCTCGGGACAAGCATCCGTTACAAAGATTGTTTCGCGTCAAACGAGTTTTCTCTCCTGGTATCGATCGAATCGCAGCTCGTTTATCTTACCTTTTATCTCACACCGATCTCGTCGCCTCGAAACGCCCACGATTTCGAGGCTACTTTCGAACTTTCGAATCATTTTCTGTTGTTTCTTGTTACTCTCGACAGCTATTTTTCATTTTCATCATTTATTATACCAATTTATTTCTGTTATCTTAGCTATTTTTGAGTCTGAATACATTGTCAGGTTCTTTTTACTCATTGATTTGATTTATTTTTAATTTTGACTACATTTTACTTTTTTATATATACGTCTGTGATATTTTAAATAAGTTTACCTTGCATAATACATATTTTTGCGTAGATTTATCATTACTTTTTTCCTTCAATTCTCAGGGAGTTTGCCCTATGACAACGATAAATACACTCTGGCCCGTTTCCCTTCTTTTCTCCGCTGACGTTTCCAGCGCATTAGGCTGCTTGAAATAATAATCGACCGTCTCTTCCTTCCGTTCGTCGCCATCGCGCCGAATAATCCGACGTGCCAGTGAAATTCACGCTCCGATCCCCGCGAATCCCGTCCCGGCGTCCAGTTTTTCGTCCGACCGACGCTTCGACGGGCGCGGCTCAAACAAATGCAAATCCGTTAAGCTCGGGACTAAGCTCGGGGCTTTTATCGAAAAAAAGCTGTGCCCTCGAAATCGGTGGCCCTTCGCGTCGCGACGGTGAACCGCAAGCTCAGTGCCATCGAGGAGAAGCAACGTTTTTAATCCCGCGAACGCGTTCCAGAACCCCTGCAGCTTTTCCTAAACGACCACGTAAACGCGCGAACGAGAAGCTTTACAAACGCGAAAAAAATATGTTGGCTCGAAATGCCTTCTTATGGTCTTTTTTTTTGCGAGAAAAGAGTTCAAATCTTTGCATGTGCAATCTTGACAAGCAATCTTATACATATAATTACATCTTAACAAAAATTTATTTTATTTTTACAGACGATTTACTTGATATTTATTTTTTAATATTAGTCCCATATATAATCTTCTCATTCTCAATTCTTTTAAAAAATTATTGAAAATTTTGAATCGGTTAATGTTGATTTAAAAAATAATGATATATTTAAACAAGTTTCATGTTAAATAACTTTTTATGCAATTAGATGTGAATTTTTTTGTTCAACTATTTAATTATCATATATAAATAATTATAAGATAAATATAAAAATTTTAGACTCTAAATAAACTAATAAATTAAACCTTTAGATATAAATTCATTTTCACTTTTTTTTTTTATAAAAGCAAACTACTCGTAATCCGATTGTCTAAGGAAGGATTAAGTGTTTAATCGTAGTTTTCACAATATTCATATCTATAAAAAATTAGTTAAAATCTATTGATTTTGAATGGTTGTAGCAATCGTTCGCATGAACACGGTATAAGAAAACACGAGAGAAAATCGATCAATAGCTAATAGGTACAACTCGGCACTGTGTCTTCGATATCGGAGACCGTCAAGATATCTGTTTGAGAAAAAGAAAAAAATTAGAAAATGTCACGACATTTAACATTCCGAATACAAATAACATTCCGCTGAAATACCAATCTGTTGCCCGATACGACGGAGACAGCGACCTTACTGCAATTTTGTAAAGTGCGAAACAGGCAGAGAGAAGAGTCATCTGATTTGCATATGATCTTCTGCGCAAGAGAGAAAACGAGAGACAAATAAGTTATTTTTTTTTTGCATTGAAATAAGATTGCTGTATTTTTCTTCGAGAAATTATCTCGAATTATCACAGTAATAATAGTATGTTGCTATTATTATTGCGATTTATTAAATAATTTTTTGTTAATTCTACTAAAAAGAATTTATATACAATTCTTGTAGATATTTTATTATATTCTTTTATTTTTGGTTTTTATAAGAACTACATTTTAAAGTGCCTTGGTAATATAAAATTTTTCCTCTCTTCTCTCTTTTTTCCTTTCTTTCTTCTTTCTCTCGCTCTCTTCTCCTGTCTCCTTCTGTTTATCTGCTATGCATTGAACCAATAATCACGCTCCCCGATATGGCTCTGGCACATTGCCCTGTATGCCATCCAATGAACATCCTGCTTTCGTCGCTGCAACGTTTTGCTATGCGAAAAAGACGAAAGTCCAACGTGGTTGCTCATTCAGACTTTGATTGCGCATGAGCATCGCGTTCTATATTCAGAAACATTTGCTGTTGGTTTACCCCGTAGAATACGTAAGATATGATATCGCATGTTTGAGTTCATCGGTTGGTTTCTTTTCTGGATTTCCCGAATTGTATTTCGCATGAGGCTAGGCTCTCTTGCTTATTTAATTTAATGCAATTTGACGAATATAGAAATGCATCTTGAAAATTATATAATATTAATAATTTAATGTAAGTTGATCAATTGTAGTAGTATTATTATGCATTCGCAGAATCTAGTATTTAATATTTAATTTTGGTTTTATTTGTGAAAGAGTAGTTTCATGTAAATTAAATTTATAATTATTACTGTTTGCATATTTGTTGATTGTTTTATTATGCGAGCTATAATCGCGATATATACACGAATATATAACTTTAAATTACGCTGTATTAATGGATATTGTGAATTTACTTTCGCTTGTGAATATTAATTTATAATGTCTTACACAAAACATGGGCAGAAATTAATGTGTATTATTTGAATAGATACGCTTTCACTTAATTAATATATTAATCAAATTTTGAAAAATAATTGCCAATTGTTTCGAAGAAAAATTATCTAGCACAAGTTATGTAAAAACGTTGAAAATTTCAAATATTAGTAGCAATTTAATAGTAGTATAGCCTTCATTTAAATAGGTAGAATTATTATTTAGTATCTAAGGCATTAGAAACTCAATGAATTTTTGCTTAGGAACGTAACACCATTTTATCTGGTGCGAGTTACATAGCAGCTTAGAGTTTACACAGTCTATCGCTGTTTACGCGTAGACACCTCAGAGAGAACGCCAATTAAAAGCACTCTGGCGCGACGCGGCGGGAATAATCCTAAGGATAACGGTTAAATGGAGCGGTGTACATATAACGACACTGCCCCCGATACGGCGTCGCTGGCACATTGCCTTCGTGCCTTCGTCGGAGGCTGGCGTTCACCTCTCCGGAGTTCCTTTCCTCGATGAGAGGGAGCCTCGGCTTCCGGTCGAGCGCACACCTCGCCGGAGCTACGCAGATAGAACGACTGTTCTCTCTCTAACTAGGTTACCGTATACTCACACGAAAACATCGAGACGCGAGCGGCTTTCCCCTGCCCTTGGAGATAGAGTGCTTCGCAAAGTGCGTTGCACCCCTTTCTTTCCTCCCTTTTTCTTCCTTCATTTTCTTTATCGTCCCCATTTCCCATATCGGCGTTCTCTCTCCGCTAGGTCGGTCAGCGTGACGCAACGGTATTATTGTCTGAGCGTAGAATGCGCGGGGAACGATAGTACTCCTTTCCCAGAGACGGCGCCGTGGAGTGTATTCAGTTAGTCTCTCTCTCTCTTTCTTTTCTTCTTTCGTATTTTCTTTCCTTCTCCTTATCATCATTTCGCTTCCCCTAGCGATGAGCTTGATACGTTGAACGAAAGTGAGATGATCCAGATGTAATCTGTCGCTTCGGAGTAAAGTCTCATGAGAGCATTGTTATACAATAATGGTTGGAGGTAATATAAGATATTCCGGGAAAACGGTGCATTACAGATATCTCGGCGGTTTTTCCTGGAAGAATGATATTTTATATGCATATTTTCCAATAATGTAATAGCATTGCATAAATTGCAATAGTATATTATGTACACTCTTTTCCTTTGCATTTAAATTCTATTTGAGAGACATCTTTCTTTACATTATATAAATTGCCAACATTAATATTCTGTGATAATTAATGACCAAAAACTATAGTTCTGAATTTTTTTGAAATAATATCTAAATTTATTACATTAAATTATTTTATAACTAACACTCTCGAATCCAAGATTGAAAGAGCAAAGATTGCTCTAGAATTTAATTACATATTAATGTTCTCCTGAAATGTAATGTTTATCTTTATACTACGCTACGCAGTACAAAGTTTTCATATAAAACGTAGAGCGCACGTACATGTACAAAATATCATTTTTGCATTTGTGATGAAACGTAGGAAGCCGCATTTGCGAAGCGCAAGTCGCAGCGTACGGATTAAACGACGTCGCTCGGGTCGTGTTAATCTCGGCCGATTAGAAGAGACTATCAAGGAGGGTCCACGTACGGATGTGAAAATTCCACATGGTCCGATGGGCATCCGTAAATCAATCGAGCGTTTACCCTTTGCCCTCGAGCCACCCTCGGTACGAGCCAACGACCACCCTCCTTCGCGAATTACGATGAAGGAGCGGTCTCGACTTCTATAAATAAGGATTACTGGGGGGCGGGAGTTGTTGCTGCTGCCACCTGCCCTCATCGCACGGCCAATTTTATTGAACGTGCCCGACTGCCACAAGCGAGCAGGTTTACTTTTCCCGATGAATTAATTATTTACCACTTAACGCTCAGTGAATAGTCAAAAGAGTTATCTACTGAATCATACTTTACTTAAACAATTATACGCCGAGTCATAGTTGACACAAGAATTATTTATGAAATTACAGTATTATAGTCGATAAAAAAATATAACTCATCGAATTATATCGATGTCGTCACACGATGTCTAAGAATCATTCAGTAAATTATGATTGATCTAAGATGTGTACTATCTAATTCTTGTTCATATAAGAATTTTAATCATATAAAAATAATATTTTTAATAAGCATAATAAAGTCAGTAAGTAAAGTAAAATATTTTCAGTTTTTCTGTAATATCTGAAAATGCGGACTTGTCACAAAATGCTTGAGTTATTCAAATTTTCAGGAAAGTAAAGTAGAATATTTTAACGAAAATAAAATTTAAAAATATTCTCGTGAATCTTCTTTTCTCTTGTTACTTCTCTTCTTTAATAACGATGAAAGTTCGTTCTGGAAATGTTCTTGCTTTCAATTAGGGACCAAATAACTCAGGAAATGTGCTCAGACCTTGTTACCTTCCGCGCACCCAATTGGGCAGCTATTGTCGACACGTGGCAAGCAAGGTTGCCGGAACCTTTCCGAGCGATTTTGCACATTCACATGTATCCGTTATAGATCGGATTGAAAGGAGATTTGGCAAAAATAATACCTAACAGGCATGATTTCAATTCAAAAACTCTAATTTAATCCTATCTCGATTCTTTTTTCAAGCGTTATATAGGCGTTTTTAAATTTGTATAAATTTGTAGACGAATGTGGCCAACAAATACCATATCAATTTTGTAAAAATTCATTTTTGGGATGCTAACTTCACCTCTTTAATTTCTGCAGATGGTTCATCTCACAAGAATTTATTTCGCGGACACTCTTTCTCTTAGATGTATGTCAAATATCACTATTATCTCTCCAAGATTTCTCTTCGGTTTTTCCTCCAAGGCATAACATCGCAATATTATAGTTTGTTTCGTATTTATATCAGGCTTTCCCGATGTCGCAATGTAAATGCGTGACAGGTATTTATATTGATCGAGGGAAATTCCTGTCATAATACGTTTTGTTAGTCACCGATCACGAAGCGTTATATTTAATATTTTACAGTACTTGGATTAATAAATGAGCATTCTATTTTAATTATTTTTTGTTTTTAAAATATCAAAAATATAATTTGAAATCCCAAGACTTTAAATTATATTTAAAATGATAAAATTTTAAATAAATTTTATTATACTAATATGTACTTAATTTATATCTTAGATCACTCATATCAAACTGTGCACTGAAAGTCATAACTCTTATTCGCGTCGTCATATTAATATAATTAAATAGAGAGGTGAGCTGCAATTTTTTTATATGAGAATCTCGAAAACCCTTTGCGAAAACGGGGATTAATCCGATTAAAAAGTCTTTTTCCTTTTTTTTCGCGTTCCGGAATCCGACGGACAAAATAATCTAGCGAGGCGCCAGGTGGCAGCGGAATTTTATCGGGAACATGTTGTCTGTATAGTTACCTCGCACTCCCAACGAGACAATCAAATCGGATCGCGGGAGATAATGCGAGGAGCGGCGGAAACCGTATAAACTGGCGAGCGAGAGCCAATATGGAGGAGACCTTCCACTTTCCCGGGGAAAGATCCTTATCGAGCTGTAATCGTCGGTGGCGGCGGCGTGAAATCTATCGAGCTAACTTTAATCGAACCCCCTCTAGCCGCATAAAACGGCGGCTGAGAAACAGCGTCTCGTCGCCGTCATTGTAGTTCAAGCCGTCTTTTAGATTGAGATATCACGAAATGTGTTATCATGCGATCGAAACGTTTTAACTTTTATGCGCTTTGCGACTTTGCGCGGTGCGTTTACCTCGAGTGCGACTTTTCCACGTCGAGTAGTAGTTAAATCGAATAAAAGGCGAACCGCGACGTAAGCCGTTTGCACGGACGATATTAGTGAGACTGCTTTGTTCATCATATTTTCATTAGGTTGTTAAAATCGCACGTGGAAATGATAGAAGTTCTATCTTGTTTTATCTCGGCTTTTGGTTTCACGTTATTTGTCGTGGTATGTTTTATGAAATCATGTCATTGATTTACCGTAATAGATAGAAGATATAATTTACGTTATATTTATGATATTACAATTATCGGACTATTTTAACAGAGAGACTCTTAAATTGTTTTGCGAATAAACTCGAAATATAAGTCCAATACAGAATTTATTGATGGAATTTTTTTTTAAAGAGGTCGATATTTTCTTGTCGATTCTGTGTTTCAAAAACTCTGTCTTACTGAAAAATAACTTATTCTAAATATTTAATAAAATACTACATAAATAAAACTACATCTATAATAACTAACGATAAAAAAATTGTGTAGGAATAATCTTAAAATAACACGCTATTCTTTTTATTTTGCACATTTATAGAGTTCTCTGATAATTTTACAAAATTATCCTTTATACGATCTGTCAAATTACAGATTTCTCGATATTTTTATTTGACATTGTTAAACTCACTTACTCCGAGAAATAGAATCTTTTAATATCAAAACTCCAGTGTGACATATTGCGGTTAATCTCGTACTTAAAATCAGATTCACGGTTGTTTGTCGAATTCACCTGTCTACAGCCCTTGTGATTGCTATAATTTATTTTCTCGATTGCACAAGTAGACAGGTGTCCTTCACGCCAATGGCGAAGTGACTCTCTCATCTTTTTTTACGCGAACACCCGTTGTGCGCATAATATGAAGCGGGATGCAACGAGCCGGAAGTGTGGTGAAATAGATGGATGATGATAGGATTGCATTAGGCACTCCAACAAACATTATTCTGTTGTTGGTTGCTATGAATTTTATTGCTTGTTGAAGGACTTAGAAAGCTGCACTTAATTCATATCTGCTTTCTAATTTTTGCATTAAAAATCGTTACGTTTTATTTACGTCAGGATAATTATGTAAACAATAGATAAAAATTTCTCTTAATGTTTTTACAAGTACGGATTTTAATTATCAACGAAAAATATTCAATAAGATTTTTTAGCTAACTTTACACAGTTTTGCGAGCATATAATCATTATAATCTGTGATTTAATAATTAAAATTACTGAATATTGATGAAACGGAGTAATCTCATGTACCATTGTACCATGTACCATGTATTTTAAAGATATCTCGAAATTAAATATAGAATTATGAACGTGTAACTGAATTTCTGTATTTTTTGTTTAATGTTTTTGTGGAATGTATGATACAATACCATTGTCTTTTATCTTAATGTGTCAGTTCTAAAACTATACATGTGATAAATTTATCAGCAGAACGGGATCACTAACCTCCGCGAGTCTGGAAGATTAAGAGAAAAATAGTGCCAACATTTCTAGCTCACACTTAGTAAAATATCAACGCTGAAATCACATTCGCGATTTTCGCTGTCATTTTATTTTATAGCTATAAAAATATCTTGTTCTCCGTGACTCTTTTATTTCCATATATCTTAATCACACAATTGAATTTTGAAAACTTTCCTGCTATATTTGTGACTTTTAGCTCTATGCTACAAAAATATAAAAATTTGTAATTGATATTTTTCGTTGATAATATATGAAAGATCAAACTGTCGCCAGAACAGAAACTTTAGGTCAAATTAATTTTTTGCCGTAAATTTTCGGAAGTAAATTAATACGGATCCCTGATTGAAATTTACAGACAAACTTTTCTTTTTTTTCAAGTACATTACGACAAACTGGCAAAGTTCGATATCACCATCGAAATGTATAATACCCACATCTCGTTCGGCTTGACGAGCCTCTGCTCTCAGGTTTGCCCATGTAAATGCGACGAAATTGGAGTTTCTGCAGGAAGAAAAGCTCTCGAGAAGTCGCGAGACGTACGCGCGCGCACGCGGAAGTTCGACGTTTTCCCGTTTTCTTTTCCCTGTCGCATTTACACTTTCTTCTCGATGCGGCCGCCGAGAATTCAGCCGTGGGCCTTTACGGAAAGGAGGAGAGGGAGAGAATGATAGCGATGGTTGGTGTAAGGGGCGACTAGAATAAGTAGGGAGGGATGGGGAAAAGAGAAATGCAGATTGAAAATCTGCGGCGGCCCCTCAGCGAGGGGTGCATCAGCAAGAAAATTGGGGCCGGGTGAGAATAATACCAGCCGCGGGGGATGGAGGAATGGGGGAGGAAGGGAGTCTTTTTCCACCCTTCGCGTCCGAAATATGTTAATTACATTTGGACACCGCCGCCGGCGACCCTTCGGCATCGGATTGCGTGGATATTACAACGCTGGGATTCGTGTAAATAATGCACCATAACTCATTTCTTTGGCGAATCTGTAATTCTCTCTCTCTCTCTCTCTCTCTCTCTCTCTCTCTCTCTCTGTCTGTTCCTATTTGTCTTTCTCATTTTCGTGCACATCGAATATAATAAATTTTAGATGCCGCAACGAGGAAGTTATCGAAGCGCGAATAGCGATGATATCGTGCGCTCGTTTGACGGCGATACAATCAGCTTTATAACCTGGAATTTTCTTTAGGAACGTAATCGTATGAAAATTAAGGGTATAGAAATATAGCTTAACTCTAATGGTTAGATAGGTGAATTGATTGAAACGACCGACAAATCCTTGACACATTATTTATCACTGAAAGTACAAATGTTTGACAATCAATTTATCGATTTTTATAACAATAATATTTTAGCACATATGAAACGTTCTTTGCACTTGTTTGAGCAGGGAAATAAATTTTTGCTTGGAAATGTTTCTTAATTTATTTATTTCTTGATATTTATTTCTTGATCGCAAAATATATAATTTTGCAATTAGGTTTAATGTTTTATAAATAAAATAAATAAAAATTAGAACTAGTCTGTAGCTAAGTTTCAATTCTCCGACATGTTTTTTTTATTATCATGTCATTACTGTCGATAGAATTTTTTTTTACGAAACCATTATATTTCCGCATACGCAATGTGCTATATTTGTATATGATGACTGAAACTCGTGATCGCTCGCAAATTGCTTCTTCTTATGTTTGATATCATTGTCGATGGAAAAAAACGCAATCTTTTTTTACGGACTACGCGATGATCATAGACATTCCGCTTCGTCGACGTAATCACGTGGGACGATCGTAACGTTGAGTGATTGTACAGGATGTTGCATGAGAAACCGGTTAAACAACGATATCCATTATCATTTTGAAAAGCAAGATGTATCGCAATTTAAGAGCTTTTACAATATAATTACATCTTTAAAAGTCTGCAAAAGCCTATTATTTCTAATTACTTGTAATTTGAAAATTAATGTCATCTTGATAGCGATGTCGAGATAATTAAAAGAGAATTAATTCTAAATTAGTTAAAAAATCCGTCGTGAAAATTATTTTTGTCCAAGAAAATACCATTTATATACGTATGTATATATATATATATATATATATATACATTAACAACAATTGCGTCGAAGTAGGTAACGACGCGGAAACCGACGGGAAAATTATTAACGTAAGCTCGAGCCGCGCCCGACAAGATTCTCGACTGGCGGTCTCGACTGGAAATTTTGCTGAATTACATCCGACTCGCGCTTCGTCGACTGTAAGGGAGCTAAATTAATCGATTAATTTCGTCGCACTCTAATACGCTGCCTCTAATACGACATAGGCTCATGCGGCCAAGGAAAATTGCGCAACACCAAAGCGGCCGCGTTCCATTCGTGTGCATTCGATAGTTTATGCAATGCATTAGGAAGCCGCGTGTCAAAATCGCGGCGAATAATTCAACCACTTTAATGAATCGACGAAGCATTGCGCAGTATTGCGAAATCCGAGTTATTACATCGACGATTCGTGTATTACCTTGCGGCATCTTAATGTGGCTACTTTCGCAGCATTTATTTGCGAGTTTACATTCAAGCATGCGAGTTTGCTCAACGTCTTTCACAAAAAAAAAGAGATTCAATTATAAAAAATGGATAGAAATATATCGAGATTAAAAAGTACATTCTGAGTAGAGCAGCTAATATTTATTATAATAGCTATTTATTCGTAATTCGTCGACAAACATTATTTAAAGAGAAAGAAAAATACCTGAGAAAAACATAATGCAAGAGTTGAAATATAAAATTTAATCTTTTCATTAAAATATTTATAGTATCCAAGCTAAAGTAAAACAAGCTTAAAGTGATAATAATTTTGTACGAAGTATTTGAGGTATCTAACGGGAGAGCAGCTGTACATCTTATTGCATGTACGATTTTCCAGATTGATGAAATCCGACCTGGATCTGGATTACGATTTGAATATCTTAGCTGGATGCGCGATTAGGTATGCAGATGCTACGGGGCATCTGCTACAGTTTCGTATTACCGAATTATCGGATTAAACATAGGAATTAAGGTTTTAAATCCGCGGCTCAACTCGTTGCGCCGTTTAAGCCGCTGCTCATTAAAATTGAAGACTGGAGACGCCTCTGTCTGTCTCTCTTTTCTCTCTATCTCTCTCTCTCTTGACGACTTACACCAGATTTTCTAGGTAATTATGCGCGGCGAATGATGTGACAGCATGAATTTAAATCGTCATGTATGAATGAAGGAGATAACATAAAAGTAAAAAGATTAAAACTGCTATTTATTCACAAACATATATAGAGATTATAGATGTTTATTTATTAATCAATCGGTATATAAAAATTAATAGATTTCGTAAGAAGCATTTCAGTTTATGGAGAGATAAATCGGGATCAAGTCTTGGAAGCTCATGAATATCGAAAGTGAAGCTAGCAAATCAAATTCTCAAGTCTTAAAATAGGACATTTTATCTGAATCTTTCTCACTGAAAAATTCTATTACTACAATTTTATCACTGCATCTTGTTTACGCAGATAACATCGATAATCATAATAAATGATCTCTCTATTCTAATAATAAAGATATCATGGGGCATATAGATATCATTAGTACCGAGTGCTGAAAAGCATGATTTTAACATTCTCGCCGAGTTGGAGTTAAAGGATATTTTTCGAAACGTCAGAGCAAAGTAGGATGAGTTAAGACAGCTAAAGTAGATAGCTAGTAACTGACCGGCCCGTGGAAGAAAGAAGCTCAGCTGGGTAATTAATTAGCACACGGGTTAACAACTTGGTTGAGTCGAGAGAGATATGTACAGATATGTAGGTGGGCTTTGCCTCTTCTCCACCGACAGCTCGGAGTAAAAATTAACGACAAGCCGTATGTACGGCAAGCGTGTAGTTGCATTAACCCATTTGCCCGTCACGACCGCCATAAAGTGTACGTAATACATCCTGCTTATACGACGATGTGAGTCGCCCGTACCGTCGGGGGTGAGAAAAAGGGAGAGAAAGAAAGAGAGAAAGAAAGAACCGTCGCGTCGCGGCGCTCTGACCAGACGGCGGCGTTCGTGCTTTCGAGCACTGAGCGTGCCTCGCAATTGTTATCTAAACACACGAACATACGTTACGAGAAGAACGCCAGTCAGCGGGGGGGCCTCGAAGGAAGCTCGAGCTTCGGGGTTAAGGAAATGGCGAAAGTTCCGAGGTGAACGGGGTGAGTCCCGGGCGCGATTCGAGGGGCCGGGAGCCGAGAAAAGTTTACGACATCGTCATAATTCTCTCTCCCGGTATTCATTTAGAAATTTCGCATCGATCATTGCACGGCGCTGTATTAGGGTGCACGTCGTAGACGGCACACGGTTATGGTTGCGCAAAAACATCGTGGGGCAACTACCTCGGAGGAACTTGTAGGAGTCTTTGTTTCACGACCAAGCCTTTTTTTTTTTCAATGTGCTCCGAGAACTTATTAAACGATACATTCAAGTATGACTTTTACGTAATTAGTATTTTGCGATATAATTATTCGAATCGTAAACATTTGCATTCAAATATAGTTCTCCTTTTCGCTGTTATTCGTAACGAAAAGTGCAGCGTTAGAATCCTTTTAGTGCTGCGTTTAGTAACGTTATCTTGGAAAGAAAGCTATCCAATCTACTACAATGTTATGACAGTGTCATCACAACGTCCAGAACCTATTATCTGTCTCATTGAGCCGTTACAGGGATACGTGACATTACAAGGGGAAAAGAAGAAAGTACTTCGGATTTATACATCCACAGGAACTTTTGTTATTGCGACATACGTCGAGAAATGTATTTTTACACAGTATTAGTAATTCTGTATGTGCAAGATGATATTTAAAATAGAAGGCATTGTTTAATACAATTTAAAAACGAAAAAAGCTACATAATTTTTCGATAGCAAATCGATATTATTCTGTTTGTGACAACATTTCGAATAATTTTTTCCAATTGACCGTAAATTTGTTGAAACATGCAGTCTCAAATTTCTGTGTAAACTCAACATTCTACATTAATTGTATATTTAAAATGGAAAAATTTCGCGTAGAAAGTTTAAATAATATTTTGTTAAATGTTTTTAAAAGCGTAACTAAGCTTTGAAAGTTCATTGCCCTTTTGTATCCAATGCGGGATTAAAGTGCCCATCATCGTACCCTATTTACTCCGTGTTTATCGCGCCCTTTTTTTTCAAAACGACGACAGAGAGTGACGAGTTGCGCGATGCACAAAGAGTCCTCGTATGATAAAACGGGGCACGTGTTCGTAAAGGCACGCCCCTCGCCACTCTTATCTAAATACACGAACATACGTTAACGGAAGATTCGCGTGGGGTAGTGGCCTGACGCGAAAAAAGACTCAAGGGTGTCGGTAAGCGAGGAAATGGCGTAGGTTCTAGTACGATTGTTGGCGAGAATGTACGATCAGGATGGGGAGGGAGTGGAGTTAAGAGCGGCGCGCGCGTGGCGGAAAAAAGGAGTCCGAGAGGAAGAATCGGAAAAACGCAACAGGGCGGAAGTACGTCGTGGAGATAGCACGGTGCCGTCGTGAAGTTGGAGACCGCTCTTTGTTAGATCGCCGTCCCTTGTTTGGCAGCGTGCTGCCTTTGCGCGCAGGAAATATCGAAGAGCGAGAGGGCCGGTCGGGGAAAAAGGGAAGGAAGCGCTATTTCGTACATCCTTCGAGTCTCCCCCCATATATTTCGTATGGAGCGCGCCGCCAGAGATCATAAAAATTTACCGAAGTCCGTCGATAGGAATCGCATATTGTTCAATGATTTACAGCTCCCGGAAGGTTCTGAAACATCTTCATTTTCAGATACAATTTTTATATATAGAATATACATTCAACTTCTAAAACTGATAATTAAAAAAATTGCAATTAAAATCATGTAAATACGTAAAGTTTATTAAATTATTATAGTTTGTTAAATAGTCAGACAAATAAATAACCGCAAATATTTTATAGAGCTAAAAAAATTAATAAAGTAAAACAAACTTTATCATAATTATAATTGAGTTTAAATGAACTTTATTATCATTATAATTAGCCAATTGTATTTGAAATTATCATATTTGAAATAAATACAAAAATTTGTTAACAATAATTCTTCATATTTCAGCTTGCAATCACTTCCTTCACGTTAATATGCATACGAGGTTACGCGTATTATTGCGAGATGCAGCAGCCTGGATTGCACTTTCAAACATCTTGTATATTATACGTGTTATATTAATCCGTCAAGAACATCTATTCGTTTCACAATTGTACGATCCAACTATCACCGCGATCGCTCCGAGTCAAGCATCTTCGCGACTGACATTAACGTTGACTTTCGCACACGACAATGCACTGCCACGTTGCACCGCCCATACATTACCGCATTTACCAACCTACGCGTACACGTGGATTCACATATGCACACGCGTGACCGGTATTGGCGCATGGTACCGAGCGTGTGCACTCTCCTCGTATAAGAGATAGATTGATAGATAGCTTAATGCACCCTGGGAATCCGGTCTTTCTCTCTCCCTCTCCCTAAAAGCGACCGCACTACCGCGTAAGTACGCACCAATGAGTATAACGCTGTGATATCGCCAGTCAGATAACTCTCTAATCAAAAACGGACGTGATAGCCGTCAGCCGGGTGAAAACTCTCGGCCGCGATTGCCCGTGAGTTTGAAAACGTATGTGCTTCACAATTTAAATGGACGTGTATCGTAAATGGAGCGGCGTATTGAACGAATATTATTAATATCAAAATACAAAGATATTTACCATATAATATAACGATATTTATCAATATCAACATTTCTCAATGCGTGTTTCGTGTCGCGAGTTAAATCAGATAAAAATAAATACACATATATGTATATACATATACAGGAAATAAATTTATATATAATATCTTTGTATTTCAATATGATTTGGATTTCAAAATGGAAGTGCATTGAATTACCAATGGATAAATAACAGAGATACACAATATTTGAATTTATTGAAGAAATGTGTGTTACGTATGCATTTATTCTATATAGAAATTTCAATGACTTTAACAAAATTTGAATTTTTTACATTTAATTTCGAATAAATTTCAAGGAATTTAATATTGCTTATGACTTATCAAAATTTTTAGATATTCTCTCCATTGAAAAAAAGAAGAAAGTTATTAAATGCAATTTATTTATTTATTTTTTTAAAAGGAAGAAAAGGGAAATTTTAAATCTATCGTTGGTGGTTTATTCTCGATAGTTGATTCAATTTAAATGAGACATCTGTATATCTGACAATGGGAATTATTTCGAAATACCTTTCAAGAAATTATATTATCATTTGTAACACGGTGTCATAGATATAACAAGGTAGATAATAGCAATGTAAACAAAGCGCATAGATACCCAGCTGTGAGTATAATGTTCCGAGATTTGCTGCATAGATAATGCTGTAATCTATGACAAAGGTTCTTGCTTCAACTAAGAATAGAAAGTCTTATGAAAAAAGAATTATACCCGATAACGATAGATTCTGAATATTATCTTACGCCATAAAGCTATTTAAATCAAATTTATTTACAATTAAATTTATTTAAATTGAAGTTATAGGTATAATTATTAAGGATATTTTCTACATCTTAAGAATCACTGTACATCTTTGTAATTCATTTATTTGAATCTCAAGTGCGTGTTTGTTTCCTTCAAAATTACTACATTATTTACGTTTATAGCGATCATAATTTTCCTGGCCATTAGAAGATTGTTATTCATAATTAGTATCAATTTAAAGCAGCACATTTATACAGATAGCCTTCTTTAAATGAAATATAAGATTTCTTTATCTTTATTACACACAAAAATTAGGAAGCTCCATTCTATCTATTTGTTTTGTCCTTTTATTTTCTTATGCACATTCGATTGGTGATCGTATTTTTTTAAATATCCTCTGCAATGAAAGATAGCGTTGTTATTCACTTTTAGTGAACAGATTGACGCAAAATATACAAATTGTATATAAATATTAAAAATGAAGGTATTCCAGGTATGGTATTTTTATCCAAAAGCCCAGATATTCTGTTCTTTTTGCTTCATTTTTCGATACTATGGAAATCATTAACATGAAAAATATATAATAATTGCAAAACAAATATCTGCAGTTAAGTACACGCACATCTATAAATTTTATTATTTTATTCCGCATGAAATACTCAGCCACGCTTTGTGCCTCGCACGTTCTAAATCTGTCTCTGTGGATGGTTTGATTAATTCACATTTATTTTGCCGCGAGAAATGTCTTTATCCTCTTCGGTGCAATATAACCCGCGTTTGTAACCCCTTTCAATTTCCACGATGCCGCGATTAAAGGTCCGTTATTCGGGATTGGTGGCCGCGATCGAAAGCAGGACATTTAATCCATATACTCACACACCGGTCTGCGCGCACACATATACATACATACACACACACACACACACACACACACACACACACACACACACACACACACACACACACACACACACACACACACACACACACACACACACACACACACATACACATGCGCGCCTTGCGTTCTAGAAAGCGACGTTCACATATTGACCATTGGGCTAATGAAAAGCACAGACCGTCCATTAAACAATCGATGCTTTTGGATCGATTCTCGAGTATCCCCTTGACGGTGAGAAGAAGAGAGCCGATGAAGAGGGCCATATGATTTCGACGGATATCGGAATCGAGATAGTCCCCTGCGGTCCTGAAAAGGAAGCGGAGGCCGCAGGTGAGAGATAGCGACTCGTTGTATCATCATCCCCGGTATATCATCCCGAAGAGCGGAAGGCGAGTTTTTCTCGGACAGAGTAGGGCGGGGAAAGAAGGGTGAAGATTGATATCTGGAAGGGGAGGGGCAAGGGGTGAATAAGTTAGAACGTACATCCGAACACCTTTGTTATTTCGTCCCTTTGATACCGGGCGCATTGGAGTAGGGGATTAAGGTCGGGCGAGGTAGGGAAAGTATCAGACCGAGTATTCCGCAGCGCCGCCGAATGAAAAAACATGGGTGTTGCGCGCACTCCTCTTCTCAGTGCCCCTCCACCCCTCTCTCTCGTTCCGCCTGTGAATCTGACGGCAGGACGACTGGGGAAAAAAGGGCGAGAGGGGTGCCTGAGCACGCGCAGCTCAAAGGCGTTAACCGGCCCGTCGCCGCGGTAGGGATGGCGTAGCGTTCACCAGGATATCGATGAAAGTCCTCGCCGAAGGGTCCTCTCCTCGAAATGGAACGTAATAACGCCCCCTTCCCCCCCCCCATGCTACTTCTCCACTTCCGTTCTGGTTCCCTTGAAGACCGGCTGCAATTGTCGGCTCGCTCGGCTGTGTCTCCGTTAGCCACGCTAAACTCCAGCAAGAAGAGTTTATGATACTCGAATAATATCAATATCAAAGCTTTTTTCGAATGGCTCAAAATACGCTGCAGCTGACATATAACTTAAAGGAATCAGAAATTTTCATTTTTCTCTTTTTTTCGATATTTTTCACAGTTCAGAAAAATAAAACTATTTTAACTTTGAAATCGTGTTATTTTATTTTCTGTTTTATTTTGCCGCAGTAAAATATAGTTTTAAATTGAAACTGGATGACTGGATGTTGGAATGTTTCAAATGTTTTTGGATTTACAATTTCTCTTAATTTCTCTTAAAATCGGTAATTTTAGGACCAATTTTAGAGAAATGAATAGAAATACTTGCGAAAAGATTTGATTTAATTAAATAATTAGACTTAGAACAGAGGATCAAAAATTATACTATTCACTTACGGTTTTAGATGAGACTTTGGATTAGTTTATTACTTCTACATTAGTTGATAAATTCAAATTTTATTGTAATTGTTTGTGTGTGTCATTTACAAACTTTTATTTTTATAATGATGTCAGTAGTCTCGCAAATGAGAAACGATTAAGCTAGAAATCGCGAAACTTCGTTAATACAAGAGCAAACACACGTCATAGTCATTCTGCATAATTATTATTCTGCGACCCTTTTATGTTCCATAACCTTTAAGGACAACCCTATCGTGACACTGCAATCTTCCAAGCAAAATGGTCCGTTTTAGCCTTTAAAGGTTACGACTGTTAAATCATTTAGTAGTCATTCATGACGGAGAAAGAATAGACAGAATCGTTGAGTGAGTTTCGCAAATTTCATAAAATGTTCCCACGAAATCATCCATCTTCGTCAACTATATTGCGCAATATGGAATTGTACAAATTTGAGAACACAAAAAGTTCCCTTTCACGTTATTCAACTCGAAAATTATATTAAAAATGTTGTAATGTATTTTAAAACATTATTAGCTACACAACTATTGATGCAAAATTTTAATTGTTAACCAATAATTTCTAATAACTGAATACTTTTATTTTTAAATTTTATTATTAGTTTTTGTTTTTAATAAAATTTTTCATTGGCGTATTGAATTAAAATATTCGTATTTCCATAAATTCAATTAACCGATCTTCGATTGGAGAGATACAGTTATTTCCTTATTGATACATTGAAGAAAGGTTATTATATTTTTTACAAAATCAATATTTTAATTTTAGATTTTTTTCGATCAAATATTTTATTTTAATCTTTAACTTTTTGTTAATATAATACGTTATGTTATATTTGTTAATATAATATTCTATGTTAAATTGTAACAAAATCGTTCTTTCACACAGACAAGAACTTTTTAATTTTTATTTCTAACTTTTTAATCTTTATTTCAAATAAAATTTATGGCACAAACAGAAATTAATACATTACAATAGAACTAAATATGACCATAAAATAAATCTGATATTTTTATAATATTCGCACATATAAACAGATTACATATAAATCGATTTTTTTTAATTAAATTAACAGAGTTTTAAAATCATACCTTTCAATTAACAAACTTATTAAAAAGCTTTCTGATTTTATACATAAAAGCTAAATTGATGATAAAAATTTGTCTCTTTTTCTTACATATTATCTTTTATTCATTATTTTATATTAACAATATGTTTAAACAGTAAATCATAATGTCATAAAAGAAGATAAATATCTGAATATTATATTTTTTTAATTTGATTTATTTGAATTTGCACTGTATTGATGAATATGCAATCATGCATGATACATGTATTAATAAGTCATTGTTAAAATTATTTAACGTTTCTCATCATTTAATTATGGCAAGATTTTATATTAGCTTAATTCAGATTAGTTATTATATTAGCCTAATTCAGATTTATGTAAAAGCTACTGTCACATTGTTGATTAATATGTATTGTATAGTATACCACCGTGTCTTTGCTTTTCTTTTGAAATTCTCTTTTATATCCCAGTAAAATATAGTGCAATGCACACCCCGACACATTTCGGCGTGAAATAGACCGACGCAAAGTACATCGACGCCCTTTTACGAGCGCGTAAATTCACGTTAGAGAGGGAATGTTTATAAATTAGCGTTCACGCGCGCGGGGGGATGAATCCGAGCTTATCGCAGGGGTGATGGCAGAGGGCGTGGGCGGATGGACAAGCATAATTGTTTGCTCTGCTAAATGTCAATCCGATAGCGGTGGCCAATGAAGTCCGTGATTATGCTACCGAATGCATTCGTGGTGGATCGAAGGGAAAATTAATCTCGGTTCGTTGTTGGGGTGCAAAACGCACATCCCAATTTTGAGCAAAGGATCGGTGACAAATTGATATGTACTGAATTATAGACTTTCTTATTACGCGAAAGATATTATTATATTAAAATACTCACATATACGAATATATTTATAATAATAGTTCAAGTAGTCAAATGTTGACATATACATTGAAGACTTCTTTTAGAATTTCAGGAAATTTATATTAAAAAAGATACTTAAATACATCAGATATTTCTTTATTGTGTAACATTACTCTAGAAAGTATTCATCTATAGATATTTTCAATTTAGAATCATTTATATTTTTTGTAAAACTTATTTGCATGATTTCTTATACTTTAAAGCTTTTAATTTATCTTGTAATCTCTCCTTAATCTTGTTAATTCAATTTTATTTTAAAATTATTTTTTTCTTTGGTATTTTAACAGCTAAACTTTAATTGAAATTTAATAAAATTTAAAATAAATTGAAATCTAAAATTGTATTATCTATTATTTTCATGAATAAAAGATTTCTTTATTATCTATCGGTTAATAGTAATAAAATAAGTTTAGTTAAAAGAATTGATTTCATTTCGCGTAGAAAAGATGGTAGATGAAGTCTTGGGACATTCTATCTTTACACTTCACATATATTTCCAAAGTTGAAAGGCATGTTGGAGCGCAGACGAAATGAACCAACCCAACGTCTCGTCGTCGTCGGATTCCATTGCGTTTCCAGGCAAGATGCTGAAGAGTGGAGAGACGCCCCTCTCGAAAAACAATATCGTTACACGTTGTCGCGTGAATCCGGCGTGTCTCATTGGCCGAACACATCGCGATGTTAGCGACGATTCCCAGGCGAATCAATAGCATTACAGAAACTCACTCTCGCGTTGTAACGCCGAATATTACTCGCGCCACGAACGAACGCCGTTGCATCCTCTCCCTCCCGCTGATCTCTCTACCACTCGCCCACATATACAGATACACATGGCTGTAAATTCATAACTGTATTAGAGCCACTGCACTCGAAACGGCCGATGCGCTCGATGGCGGCTTCATCGGATTTTGACGTTATTGAGAGAGAGAGAGAGAGAGAGAGAGAGAGAGAGAAAGAGAGAGAGAGAGAGAGAGGAAGAGAGAGAGAGAGAGAGAGAGCGAGTGAAAGAGAGGGAACGGGCGGACACTTCGTCGATAACGTTTTCCAACGGCGGCTACACGGTAATGTCCGACGAATCGATATTCGGAGCACCCCCCGGGGAGGGGGGCGGCGGCCCGAAGGCGCCGGGGCGACGAGGGGTGCTGCCGTGGTCAGGGTGAAAAGGGACGGGACGACGGGGGTGGCAGGGTACGCTAGACGGCGAACGTGTGTTCCGGACGGCGCGTCGTTGTTCGGGGACGGCGATCACTATTCGATTAGGTTTCACTTCGGCTTTCCAAGAAAAACGATATGCGACCGCTCGGAATGGAGTGGATCGCTTTTTTTTCGCCGGTCGAAGGTGTCGATCTTTTCATTTTCAACTTGACCGTGTGTATAGCGGAAACACTTAAGGCAGTTTTTACATATATCTCGAACATCAGTTGAAATTATTTCGAATTGAAGATGTTTGAAAAATTATCTTATCGCTCTTCTGCTCTTTTCTTTTCTCCATTTTTAAATATATGCAGACAAAAAGAGCGTAGCTCATTAATTCCTGAAAAGTAAGATTATTAATAATACAATGTGTTTTACAAGTTAAATCTACAATCAGTATAAAATATATAATACATAATAAAACTAAAATATGTCTTAAATGTCTTAAAAATGATTAGTAATAATTTTATTATATTTGACGTTTTATATATATATATATATAAATAGCACCATTTTTAATTATTCATTCAGTTATCAGGGAGATAGGACAGTTTATTACCTCGACTAATCCGTGATTCGCATCTTGTCAAATGTATGCCCCTCTTTAATCACCCCCTATTCTCAGAGGACGTAGGGTTGCAATCGATTGCATTCCGCCCTCCAATGACGTCATAGGTTGCCACGTGGCGTTGAGCGTATTAAATATGCAAGGTTAACTCACGCTTTACCGTTAAGATATATCGGCGGAGTTCTCAAAGGCCATATCGAATCTCTCGACCCCCAATAAATGTCTCAACGCGAGAGATTACGAGGAAAGAAAGAAAGAAAAAAAAAAATCGTCGCCGGAGTGACTCCCGTGGGATTATCTCGAGCGAGCCGTTGCCTTCGTTCGCATTAAACGTCGGGATTTATAAGCCCGCCCCGCAGAGTCGGTTCGTGCGACCGTCGACGACGACGACGACGACGACGACGGCGACGACAAGTCAGTCCCGAACTGGTCCATGGGGGTCCGCCGCGGGTCTGGACTTCTCGATAGTCGAGATTTATCGGGTCTACGGTTTGACGAATTCGATCCTCGGGCAATCCGGCTCCATCGTCCTGCTGCTCTGCTCTTCGTCCTTCTTTTCAGACTTTTGTACCGCCGCATCCCTTGGGGAAAAAGGACTCTCTCCGATACATCCTTAGTGAAATTTATTGAACAGATAACTCCTGCCATTGACTGTATTGCCTCGGAAATATCTTCCTCGATCGACAACAATGAATCCAAACGGTTTATTTTGAAATTAATTAAATATCATTTCAGCCTTATTTGTTTTGTAAGAGAAAATTGATTTTTTCGGGGGGGCGGGGGAGTGTCTAAATATAACTTACAATTGAATTAATTCGCATAAAGTAAACACCGTTCCCATAATAGCTGCGCTCAGAAATTATCCGTAGCACTTTTGCAATTTCTTAAATAGAGCAACGACAGAGAACGCGACGTTTAATACTGTTTTATTGTTTCTTAACTGCCGGCAGCGAAATCTGCGAAACACAAAAATCGCTGCTACACAATTGCTCGCTTTTTTTTTCGGCCACGTAAAACATTCATTCGCCCAGCAGTTATACGGAGCACGGTAAGCATGAATGCATTTCCAGATTCGCGATGGAACTCGTCGTCCGCACGATGGCAATTAGACCCGAAACATTTTCAGCTTCAATTAGGCGCTAATGTTTGTAATAACGACTGACGACGACGGCTTTAATCGCGATGTCGCATGCGACGTCGTACGACTCGTACGAAACTACGAGAGTGCATTCCTGCTTTCGCGAGATATTCGTCCTGTCAACCTTAGACATAAAATGTTGAATATTCTATTTCAAATGTTAATAATATTATTATATCGTTTATTATAATCGTTTATTATAATAACAATAAGATTTTTAAATGCTATATGTTTCATTTAAAATTCGTGTTAACGTATTTTTAAAAAAATTTCTGCTTCCTTTACTATACCAATTGATAATTTTTTATTTACCCATCATGTATATTTTTAAATGTTTTATATAAATTATGTACTGATATGTATATTAGTGATTTGTTTTTTTTTGTTTTTGTGATTTTAAAATATTTTTAATTGTTTAAAATTTTTGAACGTAATTATGTCAGTAATTAATTTTGAAACAATTAACATTTTGTTTTTAAAAATATAAATTATTCTGGGAGTTTTATTCCGTCTCAATATTGAACTTGCGAAGGAATAAATATATAATAGAATAATCGATTTTTCTATATTTCGAAAGGGCTCGTACTTGTAGCTGTATTTTACACGAGAGTTTCACGGATGGAGAAACAATTTTTAATAAGCAATCTCGTACTTTGTGAAGAATTCTGTACTCGATAGTTATAGAGATTGAAATTCCCGTTTCGAAACGGTTTAACATTTCGCGGTTGTTGCTCACGAGTAGCTACAAGCTACGCGGGATACAAACTCCGAACGCTCAGGTAAACTTTCGAATCGGGCATTAATCCAATTCGTTGCGCGAAAGTTCCGAATTAATAAAAATAGACGGGAGAGTGGATTTTTATTGTTCTCCGCACGTTGCGCAAAATGTGCCTTCTTGTTGTCGAAACTTATGAGTAACAATTATGTGTCTCTCATTTTCATTTAATTCGAAATCTAAAAAGACATAATTTAATATCTTCTTAAAATATTTAATGTTTCGATGTAAAAACTTATACTTCGAGTATGCTTTTACCGGTTTTTACCAGTCCCACGGTTTTCGCGCGAATACTATTTGCTCTCGAGGCAAATGCACGAAAATCGCCAGTTTCCAATCGTTCCCACGCGGAAGCTGGCGACCCCGACGCGGCCGCTGAAGTGACCGCGTTCTTCTTAAGACCCGAGGCATCCTGGAGCGCGGCCAGCAAAAGAGTGGCGCAGCACTCCGTCGTGGAGAGGGTGAGGAAGCGACAGTAGCGAAGGAGAATCGAGGAGAGCTACGTGATCGGTGGGAAGTTGAAGAGTAGGATTGCGAGCGCGGTCAAGACGTGCAAATCGCGTTCGAGGACACTTCGGCTCTCTCGAATAGGTCTTACCGATATAGCGATCCGAATCACCGTTCCCGACGACGGGAATAAAACGCTCGCGATTACAATATCGGACATGTTAAGTAACTTCCAATCGGTAAAAGTGTAGCGAATTCGTATTAAATGTGCCGAACAAAGCCTCCGATCTGATATCGATGCAAGATAGACTATATATTGATGTTTAATTGATATATGATTGTTGATTCGGATCAAGCTTCTATTATTCTATTGACGGGTATTCGATATAGCGTTTTGTATGGGGCTGGAATTTAATTTGCATGTAATGTGAAACATCGCGAGTTACTCATTGTCTATTTATATGTTATCATGGCGCTCAGCTCGTGTATATAATGTAAACTCAGCTATCATGATAAAGTCAAATTTGATACTCGTATAATAACAACATGATTGGTATTTAAGTAATAATAACACTTGATCGATCGAGTGCGCTATATAATTTTTATTACTTTTTCAAGTCGCTCCCTGTAGTACTCTCGAGTCAGCCATAATACTCAGTAATAAATAGAGCAATATAGGATTTTGGAGAAATGACATAAACACATCGCAGGATTGGCTAAAGATTGGATAAATACGTGCCCAACGTGAACGGTCCGGCGATTCTCTATCTCTTCCTTTCTTGACACAAGTATGGCCGGAGACTAAGACGGTTAATCAAACGATAAGCACGTTTGGAACTGATCCAAGCTAGGTTCGCCCTCGTAACGGCGCGTTGTATGCACTGCTCAAAACCAAGCAGCCCGGCAATACATATTTCGTATCCTCACGATTAGCATTTTACATCCGCATTGAAGCACGTGTCTCTTCGGTCTTTGTTTTCGAGGAAATTATCATGAAATCGTCCATGAGAAATATATATAAAAGCAGCGATTACCGAATGTAAAAGCAGCACTCTCCTCCTTGAGAGGCAAATTAACATCTATATCTTCTAAATACTTTCGATTTGTCAGTTTTAATAAACGTGTCCGTTAATAAGACGTTAATAAGATCTTGTCTACTTAAAATTCCGGTACAATCTATTTACTGTACCGCGACTATATAACTATATTACGCAAATACTTCCAATCTGGTATCTTTATCGCACGTCCAGTTAATAAGCTACCCGCTCCGATTTTTGTTTCCTTGACTAAGTTGAACCTACCGCGGCGCTAATCGCGATAATTTGTAACTGTTCACGTCGCTGGTCTTCTGCAACGCAACCTTCTCGTTTACCGGCATCTCTCCGCGAGATTGATATTTACTCTTTGCCGGCCGACGCGGCTTACTCGCGGCAACGCTCGGCCATCAACGGCCGACTACCTACCGCGCCGTTTATTCATGTCCGTGTGCCATCCTCCTTCTCGTCGTCGTGGTCGTCGTCACGGTATCTCCCGTGCCTATTCCCATTGCGTACCTCATCCTTTGATGCATGCTCCACGGGGGCGATTTCTGGCCGATGCTCTCTTAGCACCGGGATAGCCGTGGCACTCGGCTCGCTTTTCCCGGTACTAACGAGCAATCGTAGCGGCGAGCGAGTAGTGGACGGTGGCGAGCGGGTGGTGGTGATGCCGAGTGAAGGAGGAGCGATACGAGGCAACGGCAGCAACATCGGCATTAGCGGCAGCAATAGCAGCATCACGATGCAAAGAATCGTGTGCGAGGGAAAGGGCAATGGCGAAGAGCAGAGGGCAGACGTGTTAGGAGAGAAGGAAAGATCTGGGCGGGAGAGAAAGGGGATGGAGGGGAGGGGTGGGAGACCTACCTCGGAAGAGCGAAGGAGAGACCGCGGACTGGCTCAGAAGCGAGCCAACGTCGACAAGATAGGAGGCGGCAGCCTGCAATTACTAGCTGGAATGTCTGGGAACGCGTGGGACTCGATCCTAAAGGCCCGACCACGACAAAGTTCTCCCTCCTCCCACCGTCCCTTCTTCCACATCAACGGCTACTCCGTAAGGCCCCTACCTTGTATAGAATGACCCCAGGAAAACGCCGCGCCGGGACTACCTGCCGATCGTGCGGCGATCTTGCTACGATCACATCGCATACTTAATCCGCGAGACGCACGTCATATACTGCGAGATAGCTATGCTATGCCAAACGAACGATCGCGTAACAGAGAAAGAAAGAAAGAAAGAAAGAGAGAGAGAGAGAGAGAGAGAGAGAGAGAGAGAGAGAGAGAGAGAGAGATTGAGAAAGAGGGAGAAATACAGAAAATTTTTATTTTTTTATAAAATAGCGTTTTTAATTAATTCTTTTGTTTTTACTTGCCGCGTGATCCTCGCTACCCGCACCTCAAGCCCAGATCGAAATTCAATCGGGGAATTATGTAAATTTAATTTTGGCTGGAAATTTAATTAATGCTGTTGACTTAAGGCCGCGATGAAAAAGAAGCCGGCTCACTCGTTCGCTCGCTTCGACGAACGAAAGAGTAATCTCGTTACTTCATTTTTCGCGGCGCACAGCACGCGACGCCCCGATGTCACGATATCGTGTGGCGGTTTTAATGAATATAATTAACGTGTACTTATGCGCTACATCCCTCTCAATCATTATCTATTGTGGCCGCTGCAATTTCTTTTGCGGAGCGTTAAATCCGTTCAATTATGTAGATTACTCATTTCACGATCGGTAGCACTCATTATTATAGTTCTTAAAGCACGATAAGACCTCACATTACTCATATTGCAATTTAACATTGTAGTAATTATTCTTTTACTTGCTTTACGTGCTTCAAATAAGTCTTTGTCCTCTTTCATTTCGAAAAAATTCTATTAAAATTGTTTCAGTCTTATTTTCCAAAGGAACATATTTTATCTTTATTATACTATCATCATTATCATTAAAATTAAAATACGTATATACTTATGTACATATACATATATCGATCTTATTCACACAAGTTAAGCAAATATTTTATTATAAAAATATTTTATTTTTAAGACTTCTAAAGAGCAACGAAGAAAAGAGTTTTCAAACTTTCTCAGTTTATATTTACAGTCGATGTACAGATGATTACCAAATCTACTCAAAAGCTAATGGCTAATGGAACCTTCGTGTTTAATGCGGAAATAATTGATAGATTTCTGTCATCAATAAATGTTTTAGATATCTCTTGACGTTTGCCATTCATGATATTACCTTTTTATATCATAACGAGGATAAATGAACATAAATAACCAAATTTTAGAAACTTGTACAATTAAAAGTTTGAAAGAAAGATGTACTATACATATAATGTTAGTTTATACTGTTTTTAGTAATTTTAATTAATATATCTGCTAAAGAAGAAAAAGCTAAAAACTTGTTTCATAATTCGTATTATTTGTTTAAGTAATAATAATAATTACTAATTGCTAAGTTTATTTTATTTTAGTTTCTAGTGGTCTAAGAAAAGAAATAGTATTTTTACAAATATTACTTGAGACAATATGCACATTGGTATTAAAAAATAAATAGACTTATTGGATTCTATTCTTGCATGCTTCTATTTTCGTGAGCGAGTTAATATATGTGTAAGTAGGCCATGAAATATTTTTGGGCGGTGATGCTACAAAGACGACCTTGCCTAGATGTAGATTTCGGTCAGGATCGAATTTCGCTGTTCATCAATGTCGACGTGTTGGCGCTGATACCGCGAGACAGACTGGACTCCTTGTCGGAGGAGAGAAATTTGGAGAATCCCTTTGTCGCGGCGCCGTACGTTAGCGCGTCGAGTGGCCGGGAGATTACCAACGGGTTCTCGAGTGACCATGAGAAATTGCTTGCTCAGGATGTCGGATAATCACGAACACCCTGTACGTGAACTGGCAGGATTATGCGAGGCTGTGCATATAGGTACTTCCCCCTCGTTCCCCATTCCCTCCTATTCTCTGACTCTCTCCTTTACATTCTCGCTCCTTATACTTTGTCGGAGTATCTATTTGTTAGACTGCGTTAAACGAGAGTAATACGAGAGTAAAAAGGTCTTTTGTTCATAGATACTATTTAGCACAATTATTCATTTTATTTTACGCATATTTTTTTTCAATACAGACTTAAATCGTTATCGTTGCTTTTATGAAAGAATTCCGTAGAAATAAATAATTCTTTCTCTTTCTATCTCTATTTCTTACACGAACCTTGTAATATGTAGAATTCTTTATTGAAAATACTCTTCTCTTAATATCTTTAGATAGAATGTCAATTAATGTATGACGTCTTAACTTCTCATCGACAAGCAACATGCCAATTAATGCATTACCTTGAAACTTTTATATATTTTGTTTTTCAAAGCTACATTGAGGATAGAATAAATCATTTCCTTCTCCTTTCTCTGTCTTCGTTCGTGTCTGGTTTTCCTACCGAGCGACCGTTTTCCTCGTATCGTCGTCTCACAAATCTTCTCTTGTCTCATCTGTTAAGCTCTGAAATACTCGAGTGTAATCAATGAGAGAGGCAGGATAGCACAGGCAGGGAGTATGTACTGGTGTGTATATTGGCGTCACAACCGCTTCTGCATATGTATATGTTCGCGTACACGTACCGCCTCTCTCTCTCTCTCTCTCTCTCTCTCTCTCTCTCTCTCCTCTCCGAGTTTCCAACTACATATACCTGTATAAGGTGCTTCCAAAGCGCTGTCACGTAGTGGCAAGATGGCTGGGATTCTCGGCGTGGTTACGCACGATGTCTTGACCACATTCGGTCGAATCCAGTGCAGCGAAAGCAGCGGCCATCTTTCGCGAGAGATTTGGTAAATCGACTGCGACATTCTGTGGATAACAGTGAGCTTTCGCGGATGCGACGTAACAGCGAGATCCGTGACCTTTTGTAGCGTCGAAGATGTTCGGTATTTCTTTGAGGAAATCCATTTCGCGTGCATTTCCATGCGTCGCGCGATAAACTTCTGATTTTTGAGTTTGATGTTAATTAATGTTAATTAAATCGCAAATTTAGATATTCTCGCGCTAAAGTTTACTTCGGATTAATAGGGAAATGGAGTTCCGGTACTCATCTGCATTTTTGAAGCTTAATTCGTCAAGGTCCTTTAATCTCCAATGTAAAACAGCGTGCTAATTAAGCTCCTAATTAAATTCACCGAGGAAAAATCGATTATGAGTTACACGGCAAGCAAACTCCTATTACTTCTACGGATCTTTTTTCGGGATAGCTCTGTATGGACGAATCATATAGACTAACACTTATTTCAAGCGGCAACTTTAACCTTTCAACAATTTTAATTATCTTAAGGATTACCAATAGTTAATGTTGGACTTATTTATAAATTATTTGATAAATCATTTTTTTAAATGACATACAATTTAACATCTGATAAACATTGCAAATTTATTAAATCTTTAATTCATGTGAAACTTTGTTTTACTGTTAGTTTCTTTGAGAGAGACAAATATGCCTTAAAAAGAAATGTATCTTTCTCAAAGTCTGTTATGCATAAATTACTAGTGTTTGCGAGGCACATTTAGATGGATAATAAATGGACGGTTTCACTTACGGCTTCTCATTGTCAACTGTATTCACGTAAAACGCACTTGTCAGGCATAAATTTCACACCGTTATTTATACCGTACGATCTTTCGCAATTCATTACATAAAAGATTTCCGGAGAGGACGCGCGGTGATGTCGCCCGGTGCACGACCGCATTCGGCGAAGAAAGAACCAGTCGCTTCTGTGCAAAAAAATATATTACGAGTCAATGGATGACATTAATTCCGTACGTTCTTAAAGCGATTATCGAGATTGCTCTCCGCGTGCATAAATTTGCATGTACTTAATTTTTTCAAGCAAATTCCGTAAATTTGGCCACTGCCCTGCGATCGAGTAACTGTTGCTAGAGCCGTCGTTCTTATTTTCGTAGTGGGAAGATTTTCAGTTGGTTGACATACGTTATTATATCTGTTTAATATCTATATTAATTAATTAGTCTTGCGATTAAATTGGTTGTTTGTCTTCTTAAAAAGAATCTAACTATCCAGCTCGTGTTAATTTACGCAGCAGCAACATTAGATCCAGGATACATTTGGTTCTGTAAAGCTTCCGCACAAAAATTCAGCTTCTTCTCTTTCAATTATCGAAAACAGACATCGCCGCACAGCGTAGCTCAGAATCCTGCTCATCGTGCGTGCGAATCGAAATAAATTTGACACGCCTGTCTTTACAGCATAATAAATGTACGTACCGTTAGTAAAGTGCACAGAGGCGCGATACTTATTTTAGTGTCTTACGTTCGGCGCGTATAAAGGCTGCGCTCTCTTACCTTAAATACGCGCGCGATGACGACAGCTTTCAGCGTATTGTACCGCACGCAACTGGCGTGTTTCATTTGTCTTGGGTTACAGCGTGACGTAATCGCGGGACTTCTTGTAGTACGCGCGGATAATAGTCACCGCCGTTGCGAAACATCGCGCGAAACATGCGAATTGACCGCGATGCTATATCACATGGGCGTCTGTATGAAGGGCGTTTGTACCTAATGCAAACATTAATTTTTCTCAGCCGCAAGTATTTCATAGATCCTGGTACTGGTACATTATGAAATATTATCATATTTCTTTCCTTAAAGCAAAATATTTAGAAGTTTATATATTAATCTGATTCTTTCTTTTCACGTAAAAATTATCCGCTTTTGATTTGATTCATATTTCTTTCTATGTTAAGATAATTGAAATTTGATAGTTAGTTTCATTAGAAGATTGAGCACATAGCGTATTATGTTATTATATAATCATTTTAATCGACAGACATGAACTAATTATTAAAGTATCTCAGTATCATATTTCGCGCCATATATCATAATGATAAGAAATAATAATTAAAGTGGACGTTACTGTTTCTAACTGGAGTATTATTAGCTTCGAAAACTAAGTTATAAAATAAAAGAATCAATAAACCGTCGAGTTCGTACGTGATAATATTAAATTATTCCATATCGTACATAAATAAAAACTTTAAAAAAGTCTCAAGAAATTTTGTAAAATTTGAAAGCTTTTTAAATTATACAAGAACACTCACATTCCGATTAGGATCTCATTTTGGCACGAGATTGCGAAAATAAATTATACAGAAAATTAAATAGATTTATTAATACAGGACATTTCGTGATATTTATTCAAATTCCGATATCTCTTTGAAAATTTAGAATCCACTTTTCTCGTGTAAATTTCAATCCTCGACATAATCGATGTGATTAATCAGGATCGGAATATAATTCCAGGCATTGAAATGGCGCTATTATGGACTACTTTGTATTAACCTGCGCAATCATCGTAATGCACGATTGCTCCGATTAACATCCTCGATGCCTGCCGCTGGATAATGATATCCCTTGAAGTGTAGTGTATCGTCATGAAAATGGAGTAATTTCAGGCGCGGTTGACCTATTCGCTTTTATCCGGCGCACTGTTGTTATTCGATCGAATGTCGGCTAAATGTCTTGCCGCGCATAAATCGCGTGGATAAATTTATTGTGAACCGTAAAATAGTGGCGACCAAGCGTCCGCGGAAACTCAAGCCGGCAACAAAAATTGGGGATTAAGTCTTAGGACAGGTTTCCCTTTCGAGCTGCTTAATCGCCGCGGCGCTCGACTTAACTCGGATTACTTGCGCGAATGCCTCGTTAAATTGCATAATTTTCTTAGTCCTTCCGGCAAGCACCGTTTTTCTGTTATGGTTCACAGAAAGATATCCGCACATCGCTTCCAAGGAGCTTGAACGTAAAATACGATACCGATGTTTGTGAGAATTCTAGTTATCAAATTAAGTACAATTTTTTTTTATCTCGAGAATCTTTCGAACTTTAAAAAATATAAGAAAAGAAGACCAACTATAATTAATATTGTAAATATTTGTTATATTACTTTATTTTTCTTGAACAAACATTTTTTATTAATATTTATACATAGATTAAAATAAAGATAAATATCCCGTAATGGATGAGAATATACGAGCGTGTTATAAAATATGACGCATATAGAATTAAATATAAACATGTAAAAATAATACGGGGTCAGTAATGGTATTATTAGAGTTACGGGGGGGAGCTTTACAATCTATCTCCATCTTGGTTCACCACTGAAAGATAAAATATATCACACATTATATTAAATATTATATGTCAAAGTTTCAATTAATTTTAGAATTATGTAACAATTTATCATATATATATAAATATAATATAAATTGTTATATATATAAACATACAGAGAGGAAAAGGAAGGCGAGAGAGAGATTTAAAAAATTTTAAATGTAAAATATTGATAAAAAAATTAGCTGCTTAAGCATTACTGCTTAAGTATTACTTAAGCAAAAATTAGAAATGTTAATCAAGTATAATTGCATCAAGTGCTGCCTGCTAAATTAAGATTTTGACTTTATCTAGTAAGGTTCTTCCATTCCTTCATCTTCATTTGAGTGATCAACGCTTGGTTTACTTATCAAAGTATTATTTCCAAATCTTAAAGTCATAATGATTGACAATCTTACACTTCACATCGAAATATACAAAAAGTTTATAATAGAATTATGCCAAAATAAATTAAAAGTTTGTAATGGAATGTAATAAGAAGATGTTAAAATAGTTTCAGAGAACGGGAGCAAGAAAGAAATATAGCAAGAAATCTATCGAACTCTTTAAACGCGAGAAAACGTAATTATAAAATTGCAATTAAGAAACTTCCTTAATCCGAGAGTGCGCTTTACATTGTCATTCTGAAATCAGATTCTTCGGTTCGTCTTTTTTTTTTTTAATCTTGTGAACAATCGCGTTACACGGATTTTTGCGATATCGATCCCGCTTGCGATGTCATTCGTTCGTTCCGCAGGGAGGATGGTAGACAAACTAGAATTTCCGCCCGCGAGGTTCAATTTCGTCCCTCAGAATGAAGGAGAATGAGCGCGGGAGGGGCAAAAGGAGCGTCAGAGATGAGGGTGAGGGCGAAAGGTGGAAAGGCGCGGGTTGGATGGAGGGAGGGCGGCAAGGGAGAGTTAGAAAGCGAACTCGCTCGAAAGGGAATATCGCGTCGGGGTTGGATGCTAATTAGCATTTTCCAATTAAGGCGCCGAAGGCGCCGGGATCTCGCGCCCTCCGCCGGGAGATAGAGAGAATCGTTTCGAACGAATTATCTTTCGCGTCGACACCGAGAAATCGCGTTATCGTCCTCGTAATTCGCGCCTCGACTCTCGCAATTGTTGACTCGCGTGTGAGATACGCGTGTAGATTTTCAGTGACGCACACACACACACACACACACACACACACACACACACACACACACACACACACACACACACACACACACTCTTCTTTTACGTAGCAGTATCCTATGAAAAAAAAGTTCTTTTATTTATTCAAAATTTGCATGACAGTGAAAAATCTCCCACTGTCAGATTATATTTCTTTCACGTTGTCAGTATAAGTAATGAAAAAAGAATGTGAATTTACAGATATTTGTTTATAGGCAAATTTTCCAGTTCACAATGAACGATAAAATGTCTCGCTGTTGGCACAAAATCTAATCCTTGTAAGTGTTTTTTCAATTATCTGCGATATAATACTAATGATTGTTCCTGCTGTACTATATCGTGCAGACGGCGCGATTCGTCGTTCTAGTCATTTAAATTGCAATTAGGGTGAAATTACGACTGCGATTCTGGACCGACTTGAGCTTTATCTTCGACTTTGCGCCGCTATTTTCCTCGCGTGCCACTACTTAATCTTAACGCGCGATAAACTATTTGGAACCCTCTTCTTTCTCTCGCCGACTCTCCTTTTTTTTTTCCTTCTTTCTTCCGGTTGATGGTGCACAGGTCGAAGTCAAAGGATCCTACTATACCTAGCTATTTCCGCGTGTCCAATTACCATTCGCCAATTAAAAGTTGGAATGGTGTACTGGGCGTGCTCTATAAAAAGGACTTTCTGTTCTCTGCTCGAGGAAGCGACTCGATTATAGGAAAAATGCACATTTACGATCGTTCAGAAGAAGTACCGGATTAAAGAGAAAGACAGAGAGAACGAGAACAAGCGAAGAGATTTTATTATTTGTACAATATTAACGAGTAAGCCGTGAATGCCTTGCAGAGACGCATTTATATGCAACACATAATAATTGAATATTTAAAGGAATAATTCTTTTAATCTTTATCTTTTTTTAGTTTTGATGTTAGTAGTTATTTTCATTTAAAAAGCAAAGATTAATTTTATACATATTGTTTAGTTGAGATTCCCATTTATTGTTATCATAAGTGACGCTTCTAAATAATTAAGATGCAAAAAGTACTATACAAAATATGGCATTATCAAGGAATTGAAATTTAACGTTATCAAATATACACACGAGTAAGACAGATGTGAGATAATGAGAAAAAAAGAAAAGGAAGCGGTTCGAGCGTAAAAGGACAGGCGGAGAAACAAATGTGAAAGAATCGGTAGCCTCTAAGGACGATGTTCCGGGGAATTCTCGGACTCCCGAAGACTGCGGCGCGAGTCCCATAGAAGTAGACAGAGCCAATTACAATTTTCCAATTAAAACGTCCGTCGAGGAGATGCCACCCTCGACGTCGACGAGAGAAAGCCGTGTCTCCGCCGTTAAAAGGGATCGAAGTTCGACCGTTAAAAGTATTCGTCGATATCGGCGGCTTGGCGCTAGGCGAGACAAGAACTTTGACGAAAATTCTTTACGACGAGTAATACTATTATCCATAAAGAGTAAAGCCGTAAAGAGTCAGTCAAAATAAGTGTCAATAGTTATTCTCCCTTGTCAATACTTATTTGGACAATAAATCTCATTGTATAGAATCAATAAGATTCCTCAGCAATCAATCCAAAAATCTCAAGTTGAATCTTATTATTGAATCTCAGACATTTGACGTATTGATAAAAGATTATAGATTAAAAGAAAAATATAAGTCTTTATCATGAAAATTACGTAAACTAAATTGATGTTAAATATATACATAAAAATTTCTACGCAATGGATTAATTTGAACAAAATTGTCCCAATGCGCATTTTGCTGTAAATAATTGCAATTGTGAAGAACAGCAGTTTCAGTCTCCAGTTCACATTCCACAGTTCTGAGCGATGTTTTGGGGCGTGAAGAGATTTCGGCGGTTCGGTCAGCGTCACGAGCCTAAACGATCATACTGCCGGGTTAATTGCGATTTCCCAATTAAAATGCCAAACAACCACCATAACGCGTTGCAAATGGATGGCTTCAATCGGATTTCCATTATCGTCCTAACGCAGCGATAATTTGCGGCTAAACTCCGGCCGACCATCCAGCTCGCCATTATTGTTGCTGACTGTCGTTGAGACCCGAACACCGAGGATGCGCGTGCGAACGACGGACCTCTCCCCATGCAACCCTTGTCGAATTCTCTCACCGTTGTCCCGTCACTATTACCTTTGTTTACGAAAATCGTCGTCAGCTCGTCAATTTTGCCGTCGTCGGTTTAACTAATGGATTAGATAATGCGCAACATCTGTACGCGCAAAAGCCTTGAAATGGAAATATTCAAGATGCTACGTACGAAAAGCGTGTATAAAGGTTACGATCGATACAAGAGCTTACGTGCATATATGTTGAAACTTAGCCTGTGCTAATATAGCAACGTTTATAGATAGTCTCATGTAGGGACCAATGAATTTTCTTCGAAACGTTATGACGTCGACGTTTGCGCTCTTATTATTTAACGCGAACCGCGAACCGGCGTACTATCGACGCGAAACCTTTTAATTATTATGTGTATAATCCTTGCGCCGGTTTCTAAAAGGGGAAATTCTCTGGACCATAAGAAATCGAGAGAGAGAGAGAGAGAGAGAGAGAGAGAGAGAGAGAGAGAGAGAAGCAGGTTGAAGATGATTATTAAAAATTCATCTCGAGCAACGCCGATGTAATAATGCATCGTCGGCGTCTTGTTCGTGTAGCGACGGTCTTGCATCTTTGACTTGTGTCAAGAAGCGAGAGAGCAAAGCGAATGAGCAAGAAGAGAAGATGCTTGGATAAATAGGTAAATGCTTGACGCAAATCTAGGGCGCCTTCCAGCAGGAATATAACGCGATAAAATTGCAGAATTCGATACAGCAAACAGTTTGCAGAAATGCAAATTTTTCAAAGACAGAAAAAGACTAAGCGACAAATTATCTGCATTTTATACTTATTTATTGAATTCTCATGTTAAGCAACATGTAACATTAAATGCACATATTGTTTTAAATGTCATTTTAATATTTAAATGTCATGAAATTGATTTAAAAAAAATGAAACAGAAAATTATTTTTGCGAAATTAAAATCTAAAATAAATAAATATATATATATATATATATTGATCGTAACAC